>CM050427.1:22759681-23209681 GCA_027564155.1 Gymnocypris eckloni scoliostomus | reverse complement strand
GGTGGAAGTAACCAATAAACAGCTCACTGATTGTAAATCATATATACTAAAGTCAAATTGATATCAAAACTGACCTTATTTTCCTTCTTAACATACATTTCTCGTCTGACTGAATGATTTTTAGAAAATAATGTTAACATAATCTTTCATTTAAAAAAATCCCTCTTTGACCACTTTTCATAATCCAATCAAATCTCATTATAATAAAATAAATAAATAAATCACTTCATATTTATTTTATTATTAATTATTATCTTAAATATTCTGTTTAACTCAAGATTATTTTTTTTAAACATTGACTTAAAGACTAAGGACACAGTGTGAGCTGAATTTAAACCCACAGCTGTCACTTGAGCACCATGTGCTTTTATACTAACCACTAGGCCACAATACATAGGGTTTGATACATTATATACTGTATACCATAGTAATGAATGATTAGCGTTATGTAAAATCCACCAATATTAAAATTCTGTCTCATAGTGATAAGTAGAGATCGACCGATATATCGGTTTACCGATATTTTTCCCGATATTTAAGCATTTTACCATTATCGGTTATCGTTTTTTTTGGGGGGTTGTCACACAATTATACAGAGTATAACTAGCAGTGAAATGCGTTCTCTGTATTTGACCCATCCAAGTGCACACACACTTGGAGCAGTGGACACACACACACACACTTGGAGCAGTGGACACACACACACACACACACACCTGGAGCAGTGGACACTGTTCACTCAGGAGAAGCTCCAGCACGACCACCGCATGTAACTTTATACAAGATTCACTTGTTTGAAACACACTAAATTATATTAACATTTACTATAGAACCATTATTTCGCCAATAAACATCTCTCTATCGAAATTAATTATTTATTTTCTCCACAAGCGATCGCAGTTTGAGTATAGTTCTGTGTAAATGCATAGTCAGCAGTTTTCATAATTTAGAATGACAAAAAACATTTGAATAATTCTGATAAAACGTGCCAGTTAAGAAATGCAATAAAATACGATGTTTTGTTTGTTATAGCTTATTTCAATATTCCAGAGAATATTATTCAGTGAATTATTCTTCACTCTTTAGCCTATTAAACAGCTTATAAACCTAAAACTGTAGTTTAAAATGAAGTTGATATGACTTCTGTCCTTTATTTTCTCCATTTGAAAACATTAGACATTCTTTTGCTTATTGTTAATATCAGTGTTGCTGATGATGCTTTTCATAAATAAAATGTTTTTATTGTTGTAATTTTAAGACTACATTTTACATGAAAATGTTAATTTTCAACAGTTGTTTGTTGTTGTTAAGACGACTGAAAGAAGGAAAAACTAAAGCGAAGAATGGACTTACTTCACTTTGTTATTTATTTACTATATAACAGTAAATAAATATCGGTTCTGCATATCGGTTATCGGGTACATAAACGTACAAATTATCGGTATCGGTATCGGTCGATCACTAGTGATAAGCCAATAATCATTTTAATGTTCTGGCCAGTCTCCTATAATTGAATGATATTAAAACTATTTTGAAAAAAAAAAAATTATAATACAAATAAAAACAAAAATCAGTGTATCAGTTATTTGTAGTCGATGTGTGTAGTACATTTAGGCATCACAATATTATAATGTTCAGTTTTGATAAATTACTTGTGATTTTTAAAGATTATTAAAGTTTTTGTTTACATAATATATTTGTGTGTATTGTGTATATTTATATATTAAGTATAAATACACACACATGCATGTATATATTTAAGAAAAATATGTTACGTTTATATATAAATACATTTATACATTGTATAATTTATATGAATATAAATATATCAGTGTAAATATTTTCAAACTATGTGTTGTATGTGTTTGTATTTATATATATACATAATACATTTACACAGTACACAGTCACACACAGATATTATGTAAACAAAAACTTTTATTTTGGATTAAACGTGATTAATTGTTTGACAGCACTAATATATATATATATATGTATGTATGTTTATATTTCATATTTTCCCTAATGTTGACTCATAATTGATATGGGATATGTAACAGTATTTTTTTCAAATATTTAATTAAAAATATATTAGAATTTTTCACTTTACCTTGTGGTAAATGTTCCCCGATTTTATTTTTATTTTTCATTGTGGCACCATTGCCCCCCAAAAAACATGCCAATGATTCTATTAAAAATTATTACTTCCTTGTATAGCAGTAAATTCGGTCTGTCATATCAGTAACCTTTGACCCTGACTTATGTTACTTTTTCAGCTTGTTCGGTCTGTTGAGAGCAGATGATGTGTGTGTGTGTGTGTGTGTGTGTGTGTGTGTGTGTGTGTGTGTGTGTGTGTGTGTGTGTGTGTGTGTGTGTGTGTGTGTTGCCTCAAGAACACTGCACGTTATCCAAAACATCAGGAGCCGGCAGTGCCACTGCAGCACACATGCTGACGCATACACTGACACATGCGTAAACAGGCAAACATTTTGTGCCAGAAAGCAGCCAACAGTTCTCCATTGTCAACTTATAAAGAAATTCACCCATAACACCATTAACAGACTGCGGGCTCGCCTGGTTCCAATTTACGCAAAGAGAAGCTTGCAGCCAATTTAACCTTGCATTTGACTCTTGGAGGAAGCTGCTCGCTAATAGCTCTCAGGCTGTGGTTAGCCTGTTCTGAAGCGAGGAAGCTTTTGTATTAGCCAGCGTACAGCTTCCATCTTTGCTGACAACATATGTCAGGCCAGTCTTAACAGTCATAAGTAATAGGCAGAAATTAACCTCACACACGCGCACAAACAGAGCCTGTGTATCGCTTAATGTGTGTGGAGCAACTTTTCATGATGATTTATCAAATCATTAAAAGCTCTCGTAGTTATTTCCAGCAGAGCTGTGGATTCATGTCTTCTTCCTGTTAGAGCTCAGCTTTGACCTAATGGCATCATTTTATCTCAAGGGCTCTGTATGTTTACATTATATGACTGAGTGAGATTTATAAGTCCAAATCCTCTTTGTTATATTTTATTGTATTTTTCAGTATTCTTGCATGAATTAGAGATTTTGAGCTTGGTGGTTAACATTTTATGTTTTAAAGGTGAGCACACTACACTTCCACATTCATTTTATAATTCAACATTTGTCTTATTTGTGTCTGTCTTTAGTCCTTCTAGTTAATATTTGAAGAGTTAGCAACATAACAAAAATGTAATTTTGTAAATGTAAATTTAGATGTGATATTTAAAAAAACTTGCATCCCAAACTGCAAATATTCACATTACATAATTAAAACATTTGGGTCTGTTTTTGTTTTCGTTTAAATAAATGTAAATGTGTATTCACCAAGGATGCATTCAGTTGATCAAAATTGACAGTGAAACATTTGTATTATTTATTTTCTTATTTTATATAATTTATTAAAGAATCATGGGAAATAAATAGTCTCACGGTTTCCACAAATCAGCATATAGGAATCATTCCTGAAGGATCATGTGACACTGAAGACTGGAGCAATGACTACTGAAAATTCTGTTTATAATAGAAAAAAGTTATGTAAAATTGTAATGATATTTCACAATATTATTGTTTTTACTGTATTTTTTATCAAATAAATGCAGCCTTAGTGAGAATAAGAACTTTAAAAACAATTTTATTTTTAACATACTTCAAACATCTCTATTATATTAAACATTATACTTTTAAGTTTTAAGTTTTATTAAACACTTAAAAATAGAAAATGGACATTTTAAATTTTAATAATATTTCACAATATAACTGTTTTACTGTATTTTTCATCAATGCAGCCTTGGTAAGCGTATGAGATTTATATAATTTTTGTTTTAATTATTAGTATTATGTATATGCTGGTATATATGTCACCATGAACCGACCCCAAACGTTTGAACTAAGTACTCCATGAAGTCTCCTATGCTATGAGAGAGCAACCTCTGTCCTTTATCCTTCATGAGTGCGTTATTCACATATTGTGAGTTTGATATGAAGCTGTATATGATTAGAGGTGTGTTTTGTTTTGTGTCCAGGTGCCCACCGCTAGTGTGACAATAGAAGGAGCCCCCGCTCTGAACCGCGTCAGATGGGCCTCTGGGGGCAAAGAGGTCGCCGTGGGAGACTCAGAGGGACGTGTGTGGATATACGACGTTGGAGAGGTATGAATCTTTTCTCACTAATAAGTATCATAATGTGCGAAATTGTTGTTATTATTATTATCTCAGAATAATTTTCGGCTGTATGGCAGCATTATGAACATCATCAACCCAGTTCGGCCTGGATGCAGAATCAAAGTGGAAGTGAAATTGAATCTCTCAGAGTTTGACATAAAGGGTTTGCATGTTTACCAAGCTCGCCGCATGGCCAGCTTGTTTTTGTTTGAATCTTTTATTTGAATGACTTATTTTAAGGCAGTCTCCACATGACTTGACCACCGCCACAGAGCAGCAAACCACCAGGACTCCCATGTTTACCATGTTCTTTTCGGTCTCCGGGTTTGGCCTCGTGTGTGGGGCAGTGCTAATCTTAGCGCAGTGTATAGTGGTAATTGGAGAGTACGTCGTGGAGCATGTGGGCTCCTTGGGCTTATGATAATATTGGGTCATCAATAAAATGAAGTGAAGGAAAGTTGAAGGGTTTAGGTGGAACAGGGCTTATTTACAAAAGACTTTGACATGAAGCACTCAACATGGCCTCCGTCAGCTCAGAGGCAGTCACCAACTTCCAGTCGCGGCAAGAAGTACCACTTCTGATGACTGCCAAGGTCCCTTTGTGTTATATTTAGTAGACTGTGTTAAATATTTGCTTTGAATCACCACAACATGTTTTGCTGCGCTTGAGTCATATTGCATACACTTCAGATGCCATTTCAGGTGGTTTACAGTTGAAATAGATTTTGTTCTTCAACTGCTGGTCACCCCCTGTATGAGAGGTTTTTAAGGCCAGAAATATTATTAATTATTAATTATTTTTATATCTCTTTTCTATGGGAGGAAAATACTTAACACAAAACTGTGTATTGCTTTTATGTTCAGGGCTCCTCTGCCTGCAAATCTTTTAGAAAGGCAAATAAAATCCACGTAGCTTTAAGGTGAATATAATATTAGTCATATCAATATTGCTTTTGTTAATTGTTGTTGGTCATTTAAATGCATGTTTTTTTTTTATTACAAGTATCGGAATCGGAATCGCTATCGGTGATACTGGCCCTGTATTTACTCGGTATCGGATCGATACCAAAATTTGCAGTATGGCACACCCCTACTGTATATTTCTAGTTGACCATAGAAGAAGACAATTTATCAGAATATCTGCTCTACTGCCCCTTGTGGCAAGGCATAGAATGTAAAACGTATTCGTCTTGCATTATGAATTCTGTTCAGACAATCTCTTCTATACATTGAATTTATGATTTAAAGCATACATTTTGTTAGTTTTTTTAAGAAACAAGGTTAAATATCTCATTAAATCTTATTTAAAAAAAGTTAAAAATAATATTTTATTATTTTCTTGAAATTGTTTTAACTGCTTTATTTATTAATATCTTATTTTAATATTACAAGTAACTTTTGCCTGAAAAATTATGTGGTCCAACCAACCTGAAGAAAAAAGGGACATAGAGAGGATCCCACCAGCCCATATTGACTGTGATCTAAGCTCAATAAATATTAGATATTTTTATGACAAGTAAGTTTTTTTAGTTTGCAAAATGTGGTGCAAATCCCGAAAAAATTGAATAATGATATCTTGGGAAATATATGTAAAAATGTGATATATATATATATATATATAAATGCAGTTAAATACATTTTATGTTGAATGAAATAAGATATTTATTTCTAAAGCTACAATTTGTAATGTCTACTTGATACTTTCTCATATAACACAATAATAGCTTTAAATAATGTTTGTGGGTATTTTCAGTCAAATTTATTTTGAGATTAATTAGATTAATAAATTGAAACATGATGTAATTACTTAGATTCAAAATTCTAATCGACTGACAGCCCTAATATATACAGTATATGGATGGATGGATGGAGGGATAGATGTGTGTTTGCATAAATGCATATGTACAGTATACATAATATAGTGATGAAATGCCAGTGTTATAAGGTCATTTATAAATGAAGGTCTCTTGAGACCCCCTGCTGTACTATAAAAAATCTTGATTTGGTCTTGAGTTTGGAAGTGGCTGTCATCTCCTCCCACCTCTCTATTCCTGTTTAATTATACCCTGTAGATCTCTCTCTCTCTCTCTCTCAGCCTGGGCGGCAGGCAGCCGTCCTTTCTCATCTAAATCTGACTCTCTGACAGCAGAAAGCGATCCCACATCGTCACCCAGCCGGCCCATAGTCCCCATCTTCCCCTTCCTGAGAACTGACACGATAAATATTCAGCACTCAAAGGCCAAACAAGCAGCTTTATTGTTCTGTCTCTGAATTACAATGTGGTGATCTCTTTCCTCTCCCACACTGTGACAGCACATGTAATGCGTAGCTTTTGCTCTTGATGTGGCGTCTTGGAGGGGTGGGAGATGTTTTTGGCACTGGATTTCTAAAGCGCTCATCTGTTGCAGCTGGCCGTGCCCCACAGTGAGGATTGGGCCCATTTCGGCCAAACTCTGATGGAGATCCGTGCCAACCGTGGGGATGGTGAGGAGGAGGGTCCCGTGGAGCTGGCCACGTAAACACAGGATCAGAGTCATCACCAACCCAGACTGAGCCTCATGTAACAAACCAAATTAGCATGTCCACTAGTACTGTGCTTTTTACTCCAGTAAAAGGATCTGTTTATCCAGATAATGAAAAATTGGTTACTAGAGATGGGTAAAAATATTGCATGATTTTTTCCTCCAAACCACTTAAACCACATCGATTCTGTTGGTCAACTCAATCATGCAGTCACCAGTCAAGAAAAGTTCAGAAATATCTTCAGTGGATCAAATCAATACAAACAGTAGGCCTATGCTGTCAAGATGTGCAACCCAGGCTATACTGAGCTTAGTGTTTAGGTTTGGGTCAAGGGTTAGGGGGTTTAACATTGTGTAGATAGTCTGAACTGTGATTTACATGACCAATGCAGTCTTTAGAATCAGCTGCGTGGTGAGGGTTTGTGCTTAACTGGTTTAGAGAACAAATTATGAATAAATACAGATTTTCTGATTTACTGAGAACTCCTAAAATCCTTAGATTAATCGTTTACTCTGGCTGCATCTGAAATTGCATACTCTCTGATGTAGGCCTACTTTGTTTAGGAAATGTTCTGTAAAGCATTAATGAATTTAATCAAAACATACTACATTTGTAGTTTCTGTAATATTCCCCAGCGACTTAAGACTGGTTGTGTGGTCCAGGGTCACATATTATAATTTATAGATTTAGCAAAGATTGTCTATATAATATCATCAAAATAGATGTTGTAACTTTCTTTTACTCACCGCTGTCATTCCATAACGTGAATAATGAAAACAGACTTTTTATGGGAAAGAGCTATTTTGTGTCCCACTAAATAAAGTAAAATAATTTTGGAATGAAATGAAGGTGAGTAAATGACAGAATTTTCATATTTAGGTAAACTGTCGGTAAACTGGTAAAATAGCGTGTGTGTATAGTTTTGTACTGAGCCCCTGCATGAAGTATTGACAAATTAAGTTTTATATATAAGTTGGTGACTGCTGCAACACTATTCACAGTGACTTTCTCATCAGTGTTACATCGAGGTATTGTGTGCTTATGTTATGATGTTTCACTTGTTACAAATACTGTTACTGAAAACCATAAGACGTGTGTGGCTAAATAAAACAAGTATTGGCAAATAAAAGATACTTCCAGCAACAGTTTTTTATTTGATCTCCTTTTAATAAATCTGTCTGTCCATTAGTGCATCAATTGCTGCCATACTTACAGTAAGGCACAATATGTACACACTATACGTACAATTACAGTACAGCTCAATTAAGTCTCTTCACATCATTTTCAAGGGGTTGAGAAATGCAGTACTGACAAATATCATCTGTAAAACCTTACTGCCAAGTCTCTTAGATTCCCAACACAAAATGTAACTTTAACACTATACAAACATAAATATGAAATACTATAATACATTAAAATTTGAGAGTCCACGTCAGTAATGAAATGAACTGCCCAATGAGTGCTATGTGCTTAAATAGTTTTATGGTAAAGGAGAAAATAAAATGTAAACAGTTGCACATCTATAATTTAAACAATACATGGTCATCTCCAACTGGATACGCGTGTAGTGTTTTAAAACCCTGCAACATGCATCAAATGACATGTTAATTTAAGAAATAAATTAAAAACTAAACTGTAGTAAATGTAACTGATCATTTTTTCAGGTAAATACAAAAATACAATAAAACCAAAAGGATCCTACAAAAAAAGGTTTGATTTACATTTAACAAATAAATAAAAGTCACACTACAACCCCACTAAAGAATCCTGGACTTTGTGGTAGATTTACATATTTTTAAACATAATCCCATCTATGTTGTCATTTGAAGTTGTAATTTGCACTAACAAATCACATAAAACATTTCCAGATCATCTGCTGAAAGTTTTCTGTTCTCAACTAGGAAGAGATTCATATGCGCGTTTGTTCCAGTGCAGCTGAAGTGGATGCGTTTGCTTCAAACGTGTGGGGCGGCATGCACTTGGAATCGTGGTAGATGCAGTCCAAATTTTCTCTCGATGCCAGCAAACGTGGCCACAGCCAACCTGAAGCCACCGATGTGGTCAGCATTGGGCGCCAGGAGGCTGATCCGAGACTTGGGAGTAGGCTCTGCGCCCGCTGGTTTTCTGTGGTGAGGAGAGGAGAGAGAAGATGGATGAGGAGGAGGAGCAAAGGGAAACTTCACATTCTGCTGTGTCCTGTCAAAAAGAATAAACAGCCTGTCTCAATAGTGAAAACAAGAATATTTTCCCCTCAATTTATGGAACACAAAATAAATGAATAGACCAGAACCAGTTTATTGCCTTCCCTTTAAAAAAAAAAAAAACTCAATTTAGGACACAAATCCTATTTTAGGACGTTGTCTTACCATTTTAGCCTGAATGAAATCCTAATCATGGAGCTCAGATCTGTTTGAAGCACCAAAACCAGACATGAATATGAAAAACTGCATCTAAATTTGAGTGTCCGCATCAGCAATAAAATAAACACGTCAATGTCTGTGTGCTTATGTAGATTTATGGCAAAGGAAAATGCACGTGAATAGAGTTTCACAATGACCACATATGAAATATGAATTTTCATTCATTCCATATATAATGCATATGCTATTTTCTCAGTTTCTCTATTTTTAGCACAGCTTCTGGAATACTTGATTCTGACTGCTCATTTGTGGCATGCACATTTTTTTGTATAATAACTATATTTGACTATCCCATATCACTGTCCAAGGCAAATGATATTTTACATACACTAAAAATGTTTGGGGTCAGTAAGAAGAAATAAATAGTAAGGGTTTCCGCATGAGAATAAAAAATACACATGTAAATATAAAAAAATAAATTATTAAAATTTGAAACATAAATGATTGTATGTAGATAATAGAATGGAATATAATAGAAGGAGATGCAGGGATGTACTAGGATGGAGGTGATAGCAAATAAATATAAGGTTATTGCACATAATGGGGGGGGGGGGATTTAACTGTTCATAAGGTGGATTGCCTGGAAGAAGAAACTGTTCTTGTGCCTAGCTGTCCTGGTAATTGGGGCTCTGTAGCGCCGGCCAGATGGCCAAAGTTCAAAAAGGGGATGACTTGGATGTGAGGGAGCCAGAGTGATTTTCTTAGCCATTTTCCTCACTCTGGATGTATAAAGGGTGGGCAGGGGGGCACCGATAATACGTTCAGCAGTCCGAACCATTCTTTGTAGTCTTCTGATCCCTGATTTTATAGCTGAGCCAAACCAGACAGTTATTGATGTGCACAGGACAGACTCAATGATGGCTGAGTAGAACTTTTTCAGCAGCTCCTGTGGCAGGTTAAACTTCCTCAGCTGGCGAAATAAGTACAATCTTTGTTGGGCTTTTTTTTTTACAATGGAGTTGATATGAGTGTCCCAATTCAGGTCCTGAGAGATGATGGATCCCAGGAACTTGAAGTCTCCACTGCAGTCACAGTGTTATCTATGATGGTGAGTGGGGATGGTGCAGGGGGGGTTCTCCTGAAGTCCACGATCATCTCCACTGTTTTGAGCGTGTAGAGCTCCAAGTTGTTTAGACTGCACCAGATAGCCAGCTCTTTAACCTCCTGTCTGTAGGCAGACTCGTCACCATCCGGGATGAGGCCGATGAGTGTGGGGTCATCTGCAAACTTCACAAGCTTAACAGAGGGGTCTTTAGAAGTGCAGTTGTTGGTGTACACGAAGAAGAGCAGTGGGGAGAGAACACAGCCCTGAGGGGCACCAGTGTTGGCTGTTTGACATGAATTTCCCCAGTCTCACTAGTTGCTGCCTATCTGTCAGAAAGCTGGTGATCCACTGACAGAAAGAGCTAAGGACAGAGAGCTGGGTTCGTTTGGTCTGGAGGAGTGTAGGGATGATGGTGTTGAAGGCCGAACTAAAGTACACAACAGGATCCTCACATAAGTCCCTGATTTGTCCATGTGTTACAGGATGTAATGCAGTCCCATGTTGACTGCATCATCCACAGACATGTAAGCAAACTGCAGGGGGTCCAGTAAGGGTCCAGCGATGTCCTTCAGATAAGCCAGAACCAGTTTTTCAAATGACGTCATGACGACAGACGTTAGAGCCACAGGTCTGTAGTCATTAAATCCTGTTATCTTGGGTTTCTTTTGAACAGGGATAATGGTGGAGCATTTGAGGAAGGAAGGGACTTCACACAGCTCCAGTGATCTGTTGAAGATCTGTGTGAAGATGGGGGCCAGCTGGTCAGCGCAGGTTTTCAAGCAGGCTGGTTTCACACCGTCTGGGCCTGATGCCTTCCTTCTCTTATTCCTCCTGAAGACCTGGCGCACATCTTCTTCACTGATCTGAAGTACAGGAGTGGTGGAGAGGGGGGTTGCTGGAGGTGTTAATGGTTGTGTACAGAGTAGGGTTGTGACGGTGAGGAAATTTTCCCACAGGTTAATCGACGTGTTGGGGGTTGTTTGAGTTTTCCCTCTTTTCATCGCTTTCCTTTGGTTTTAAATAGCCTGTAAGCGCCTTGTGCGTTTTACTTTGACTTTCATATCAGCGGCAATTCGGCGTCAAGCAGTTATTTGTTTTTAGTTATTTTTAGTTTTTCCTCTTTCCCATAACTTTCCTTTGGTTAAATAGCTTATAAAAGCACAGTGCACATTTTACGTTAACTTTGAAAAATGCAATTCAAACAACAACAAAATACAACGTAGAACATATTATTTTTTATTAACAAAACGTATAAAAATACACCATGCTATATGCCTGAAATATAAAATTACAAATAACGTACACGAAGTTTAAATATACAAAACTAAAAATCAGTTAAGAATGAGGAACAAACAATTATGAAACGAAGAACGTTTATTAGCAAAAATGAATAAGAAAGTATGCAGGGACGCATACACCTTGATGTAAAATAATGGGAAAAAAAATCACACTCTTTAAATAAAAATCTGCAAATATTGTGGAACCAAATGAATGAGAAACAAATATTTTTTTTTTAAAACATTACCACTTAGATCAGGGATGCCCAATAGATCGATCGCGAAGGCAATGCGGGAAGATTACGCTTTAGGTCAGTGGCACTGGTTCTCACCAGGGGGGGCGAGAGATAAAACTACAAAATAATATGTTCACTAATATTATGACTCGCATGTTAAGTAATGTAAAAAATATATGGGCTATAAATAAATAACAGTACCACCTCTCTACGTATTCTGTGTTTCGGAGCAGCAAACGTTTCTCATCGTGTGCGAATACAGACTGAACGGTGGCTCAAAAACTCTGTATGAGCAAACTACAGCTCTTGGCTGGATAAATAAGCCAGTGTCACACTAGTAGACCCAAGTTTTGATGGGCGACTATTGTAATCAAGGTAAAGATGATAACAGTGACATGATTGTGCATTAGGCGTGCGTTATGTCCGTTATAAACAATGCTCAAACGAACTGTGTATGTGCGCTCTCGATCACTCATCACTATAACATAATATTTCTGCTTGAATACAGCTCAGTATATTCACGTAGTTGAATACAGCGAGTGTTGAAATTTGTGAGGATCAGTGGTGTTTATGAGCATACGGGCATCAGACGCTCCAAACAGCTTGTTCTTACAGAGGAACTGCTGATGGCGTCATGAATAGTGAATAATAATAAAACATTTAATTTTTATTATTAAATAAATGCAATATAAAGATACATCCCAACAAGCCTTTTTAATTATTTATTTAATATGTATTTTATCATTTATTTACTTTCTCACATCGGTGAGTTTCTCATTTTAAAAGATTAAAGATTTTGACTTAAAACGTGAGCTTTTACATTTCGTTTTGAAAGTCTTCCGCTATCGTCTTGTCTGTCTCACCTCACTCTCCGTGTCAGTTATCTCTCTTTACGTGATAAATTAAATCTGATATGTGATGTAGAGGTCTGCGCGGGACTTTTTTTTTGTCCCGCTCCCATAAGGTTTTATTCCGCACCCACCCGCTCCCGCGATATATTCACTGTTTGTTCACATTTCTGATGAAAGACAGAGAGATAGGCCAACAAATAAAAGTTAAGTCTGCACAAAATTGTATTCATCTTGTCAAGAGTGTTGAATTTATTGACAGACAAATGTCAATAACATGTTGCTGCCAACACGGAATAAAGTGTCACAGAGAGAAAAAAAGTTATAAAAAAATTGTAATCCTTATTTTTATTAGTCTTGTCAGGATACAATTCGTTTATGCTAACATTCAGCCTACAACATAATAGGAAAACATTTAAGTTTAGCTTAATAGCTATTTTATTAGTCTTGTCAAAATACTAAATTAATTTATCATCATGCTGTTAACAGTGAAAAGCGCAGCAGAGAAAAATAAATAAATTCGACACAGTCTGTCATTTAAAATGGTAGGATAAGCATAATACAAAAAAAAAGAAAAAAAGGAAAGACGAGTTGAACGTCCTTCAAGGACATCGCATCCACACTTTGCTCTTTCCTTATTCTGCTCTGTCACTCATCACAACCTGCTTCTGCAGTTCTGTCTGAGATCCGTATATTATATCCGCTAGCCTGCTCTGAGCATCGTTGCACATGCTGTGCTCAGTCCCCACAAATAAAACGATGCACTGGTTTATGCATGCAGCGTGCGCATAACGGTCCGAGTGCAGGCTGTACCGGTGCTCGATAAGAATAAAGTGCAGATATGCTGTTCTGAAAGGACGTCGGGAACGGGATATTGTAAGACCGCCCGCTCCTGTTCAAATTGCACCAGAGTTACCGACCATTACCGCATTGTATTCGGGAAATAGAATCTGGTCGGGACAGCCGCGGCAATGCAGACCTAGACTGCTGTGATGCATGGCTGTCGTTCGTTCAGTGGACTGCATTGAGCAGCAGCGTTCAGTTTTAATTGAAGTGTCCTCTAACTGAACAAAATTATTTTTATTACTATAAAAAAAATATAAACGACTGCGGGGGACAGTGCTGCAGTGGGCAAGTGACGTAACGGTGTTGTGGCTTAACACTGGTATAACGGCCAACACCGTCTATCGTGGCAAGCCTAGTACAGAGATGGTCAGGATGGGTGTGGGGGGTTTCAAATCTACAATAAAACTCATTCAGATCTTCAGCAACCTGTTGATTTTTGTTTCAGCATTGATAATAATAGGATATATTTCTTAAACAGCTAATCATAATATTGGAATTATTTCTGAAGGATCATTCTGAAGACTGGAGTAATGATGCTGAAAATTCAGCTTTGCCAACACAGAAATAACTTCTCTATTATAAGCATATTTTTAACATTACAATATTTTATTTTATTTATTGAGACATTATACTTTTATTTATAGCAGATGTCAAAAGGAATATGCAACTTTCGCACACACACACACACACACACACACGTATGTATGTGTGTGTGTATTTAAGCATACATATATTAAGATGTATTCTTTAACAAAAATATTTATTATATTAGCCATCAGTTAACAGCCATAACTTGAAAGTAATTATCAGCATCAGCTGGAATATCAATAATAGTTCAACCTAGGTAATATCGTTTCTTTTTCAAATAAAAGCTTCAGATCTGTGCTACGTGACTGTATGACTTCATTTAAACTGATGTCATAAAATGTCATCAAATACAGCCTGTATCCTAAATGGAAAGGTTTTGAAAAAGGCAAGAAACTGCTCTGTCTTTTGTGTTTCACAACTTGAAAGGAAAATAATACTAATTTCCACAATCCAGACAGGCTGTTTATCTCCAGTACACTTTTTGATATGACAGCACATATTTAATAAAGTGCTAACTGAGCCACATGAATCAATATATAAACAGGTATAAAAACAAATCCACACACAGGTTTGTATATATACCATGTTCTTTTATATGCGCCTGTGGTTTCTGGGTTTGAGGACAGCACAATATTCCACGGGAAAATAAAGTCATTCTGTCCAGAACTGGAACAGACTCCAGTCAAAGCAATTCTCCCCACCTCAAATCACTTGGACACATGGAGCCATGTGGCTATGGAAGAGCATTTCTAGAAATGTCACCTCCAGGCTTCAGTGAGTCAGCTGACCCTTTCTAAATCATAAAGCGAGGGTGTTTTTCACTTCAGCAGGAGAGATAAAGATGCCACGGCAAACAGCTTTCAGTCCAGGCGTTCAACGCTTTCTTGTGTAGTAATTAGGCCTTCCTGCCTCAGCTGTAACAAAGTGCTCGTCGGAATGAGAGTCTTTGCTACAAAGCCAGCCCTCTCTAAGCAGCTATTAATGAAATTTCAGGGCATCTGACATTTCAGTGCTCTTCACAATCACACTACGTGGCCCAGAGCTTTTTTCCTAATGGAGGAAAGAATTCTAAAGAAAGTGTTTCAAAGTTTTAGCAGGTGTAAGAGTCTTACTGTCCACCGAAGTCTATGTAGAACCACCTCTGCAGAAGCTCATAAGTCACTAGAGTCACTCAAAACATGCTGAGGAAGAAAAAAAAAACATTAAAAAGCAGTCTGTATAGATTCTACATTTATTAAAAAAAATACTTAGGAGATGATTATGATTATATCTGTATAGTTTGTATGTACATATGGTTAAACTGTATTTATCTGTATTTGAACGTCTACTGTCAGTGTTTAATGTTAACTGTATGCACCAAGGGTCTGAGAGTAACGCAATTTCAATTCTCTGTATGTATGTACTGTACATGTGGAAGAATTGACAATGAAGCTAGACTTGACTTGACTTATGGAGTAGTATGGAGCACCCACTGCTCCGTGTGTGTTCACTACTGTGAGTGTGCACTTGGATGGGTTAAATGCAGAGCACACATTCGGAGTATGGGTTACCATACTTGGCCATCATAATTTCTTTTTTTTTCTTCTTTCTTCTTCTAGTACTAATACATATTATTCACTCACAAAATGCCGGCTGAGGATCATTTACTGATCCAAACCTGGCGTAACAACCACGCAAATAATTTTTCTAACACTCAATAAAAAAAACACCATAAAGGCCATCTTTTTGCACTGCCTGCAAATGATTATATATATATGATAATTCATGAATATTTTTTTAAGAAAGATATTAGGAAATTTGAATTTTAAAAAATTGCACTTAGGAACATTCTTAAAAACTTCTTAAAGTTCTCGAACATTTTCTTAAAAACATTAAGACATTTCTTAAAACATTTGTTTTAAAGACAATGACAGGCTTTGGTGTTAGACTTTAAGGCTTGCTCATCTACTTAATAAGATCTGCTTAAGAATATTTTTGTCACAACAAGCTTGCTCATGATTTAAAGAACACTGTGGAACAGTCTTAAGAAAAAAGATATGAACATTCTTAAGAAATGTTTTTTGAATATAAAATCTATAACTGGATCTGAGGCCCTAAATCTCCAATAACTACTTAAAAATCATCAATAAAAAGAAACAAAAGTTGTCCATACAATATTTGTGCTATATTTCAAGTCTTTTCTTGTGGTAGAAGGCACGAGGCCCTTCCTCCTGAAGAATCTTCCAGAAACAGTCAACGAGTCCATTGTGCGTGGTCTGGCCTGCACGGGTAGCCACTTGTAACCGGGTCTTGATGACATCGGCAGGGGTCATCTGGGATGCGGCAGGCATGCCTAAAGAGAAGTCACACATGTCAATAAAGAGTCTGATTTGAATTCATTAGAACACTGAAGTAATGACTACAAGGATTCAGATATTATATTTGAATATAACAGATCCATGAATATAATTTAATTCAGTTTTCAGGCCAGGATTAAAACATTAGCGTATGTAAACTCTGCGACTCCATCTATGATTAATGCACAGCGTGCCATGATTTAGTTCCGTCAAATAAATCCTGATAGCCTATTTTATCAAATATTACAAATATCTTAAGTGGAAAGCACCATTTATCAAACGTATGCATCCTTTTTTATTTAAAGGTCCAGACAATGCTTAATAATGAGGCTGGCAAGCATTTAGCCTGAGCAGGCACACCGCCAGCACGCCGACTCCACCGCACGTTCAAGAGCTTTATTTTAACATCTAAATAAAATACTTTCATCTGAATAATTACAAGCCTTTCTTTCTGTTGACCTGTTCTGATGGACAAAAACTTCATTATTAAGCACAAAGAACATAAAAATATCTTTAGAAAAACATTTGACTTTTTAGTCCTGTCTGTATCAGTGTTACTATCATTAGCAAACTCTAAAATGAAATATTTTCATGGAATTCAATTTAATGTTAAACCATTTTAAATGACACCAGATAGTGTATTAACTTGGGCAGGCTTAAAATACTACAATTACAAATTTAAACTCTGAAATATATGAAATGAAAGATTACAGATATAGAATTAAGCTCTGTTCACATCAAGAATGATAACTATAAAGATAACTATATATATATGTATAGCAATCCATTTCGTTTTAAATTCCAGCGTATCGTTCATCAGCTGGAATTAGTTTTTTCTAAAAGTGATTCTAACTATATAATTTCTCCATGCCTTTATCGTTATAGCTGTGGTGTGGCTATTCTTTAATATTTTTAGAGCTATATCTTTATCGTTATATTTATAGTTATTCTTTGTGTGAACAGGGCTTCATAGCAAAATAAATACTACATTAAAAAACTAATACATACATCCATTTCCTCAACAAACAGGCATGAGACAGGGAAAAATCCAACTGTACTGTATGTTGGTCAATGCCCCAGAACTCTGCCTGCCTCACCATTAAAGGCACACAAACTGAGCGTGTAATTACATTTCCCGACCTGACTGTAAATCACTAATTGCCTTGAAGCTCGAATTGCTGATAAATGGTAAACTGAGTGATACATGCCATAAGAACATACCTAACCATAAAACGTGCTTTAAACCATTTGACAGATATAAAGCATTGGGGAAGACAGGAATGCTAAGCTCTCTCTGACCATGTATGGCTTTTCAATCTCATATCATTCTCAAGTAGTAAATCTAAAAAGGCAAAAAGGATTAGAAATAAATATTAATTCTCTTTCACGTACATTCCAAACCATACTGGCTTGGCTAAGGATGTCGTCTTTTCAACAATGTTTTCTTAAAGATGAACCACAAGAGTAAAATATTAAAAACAACATCAGATCTGGATCGTATGTTATACGTGACGAGAAAGAGAGACTTGTAAAAATATTGCAAGTCAGATCTTGGATGTGTTGGCCTGGACATGCCAGTATCGTAGGATCTGTTTATTGCTCCCAGTATGGCTACTTTGGGACTTTGAGATATTTTTTCCCTCTTTTAACACTCTCAAAGCTCAAAGCACAAACTTCCAGGCCCTATATATTAAACAGTGGAAAATATCCGACCCTTGGCAGGCGCGCTGCTCTTTTAAACACAGCCTAAATCACTGAGCACTCTAATTACGGCCAACCACAATGGAGCCAGCGGTGGCAGGCGGCTACCGGAGAGTGCGTGGTGGCTTACCCGCCAGCACCCCTGCCAGCAAAAGCCTGCCAGGTCCCACTCGCTCGTCTTCATCAGTCAGGGCTGTCTTGGTGTGTGTAGCAGGGGATGTAGATGGCCGAGAAGGGGATGTCTCTCAGGAAACAGGCTTTTGCACCCTGGGGGCAAAGAAGACAGACACGTTATGTCAAAATCCAAGACGTAAATATTTCATGGGGTCTATTACAGAGACCTTTTTCATTTGAGGATCGCAGAAGCGTCACATTGTGAGGTATTCTGGGAGTTCGGTTTATGGTGTGCTAATGTCAACCCTGTGGAATGAGTCTGTTTTGTACCATTTCTGACTTGTCACTTCAAATAAATATTCGCCATGGCATTTGTTTTTCGCAACAATGGTCGTAGAGAATATTCCAGTGTCTGTCACTGTAATCAAAGCCGTACCTTCAACGGGATTTGGTTTCCTCATCTTTAGCATGCTGGCGAGCAGCCAGGAGTGGAGAAACAGAGATTTTCCTCTCAGCAGAGCGCTTTAAAGCCCGGCTGAAGTGCGCTTTAGACAGGCTTCATTAAACTCGCAAGGTTAATCTGCAGTGTGTACACAGGTAGCGCAGATAGCCGAGGTATCTCATTCCTAAAGCGATCTTTGTGCTGTCCTGCGGGCCAGGGCAGACTGCATGCTGTGAACGCTGATAAAAATCACTCCTGCATCCAAAAGACCAGGCCTGGCTCATCTGCTTTGGCAGAGCCCGGATTGCTGGAGGTGAGGGTTGTGTTAATGTGGGAACATCTGGATCCACTGGTCCCCAGTGTGCATGATAATTCGACAGCAGCACACACGCAGGTGTGTGTGTGTGTGTGTGTGAATGTGATATGAAGTGTGTGTCTTCGGTTTGGAGCACGGGCAGGGAGTGGTGGTGGAGGCCCTGCAGCAGCAGAAGGGGAGAGGCGGGGTAATTAGGCTGACAAAGACAGCTCTGTGCCTGGGCCGGACCCTGAGGAGCCAGGCCGTCTGAGAGAAGCAGGCTGCAGCGCGTCTCCTGCACTCAAAGCACATTGTCCGCGCGGCTCAGGAGAGACACAGATGGAGGGGAGGCACCGGATTCGACATTCTTACACACACACAGGCTGTTGTGTACGGTAGTGAAGCACCCCCTCCCCGACCATGACTCTGAAATAAAGGCTCCTTTCCCACGACAGGCTGACAGGTGAGCCCTGGAGACTTACCTGCCTCGGCCAGACAACAGGAGCGCAGGTTTTTTCAAGTGACCAGCCATGTGATTTACTGATAAGTGAAGCACATTCTACTGTTATCTACTGGGTGATATCGAAACTGTACATGAGGTATTGATACTTAAAAGACAATATGGGAAACAAAAGGCTGGGTTTGATACAACGATATGATAGAAACAGCTACACTGACCGAACCGACTGAATCTGAGTTTTGTTATTGTGACAACAGGAACATATATGTATATGTATGTATGTGAATATATATATATAAATAATAAAAACACACACACACACACACACACACACACACACACACAAAAGAGGTTTGGGATCAGTATTAGTTTTTTTTTAATCAGTACTCAATCAATACTCAAGTTCTTCTCTCTTTCCGATTATTTCCTGTCCTTTCTACTGTCTCCAAGTAGAGAAGATTTTGTTATTATTAAAGCATAAACCAACATCAAGTGTCTACATGTAATCAGCACTGTGCATAACACCTGCGCATAAGTGAACACGCCTTATTCATCTCTCTCCAGCTGTCCATAAAATGTCAGAGAACGCAGCCACTGAATGAGATACGACTCAACGCCATCATGGCAGTCCCCACAATGTTGTTTACACCAAAACACTCGCTCTCCACAGCCTCCTGCTCTCCAAACCTCAGGAATGCAGCCCTGCATCCCTGCTCAGATGCATTCGGCAGCAGCAGAATAACTGGAGATCTTCTCCTGCAGCGCTGCTGAGTCTCATGGGGAAAAATACACAAAAGCCGCATTTAGGGAGCTGCTGGGCATCACGGTTCTGAGAGGCTGGTGCTACCTGGCCCGACTGCTACAGCAGACCGCAGGGGGTGGATTGAGGCCTGATGGTGTGTGTGTGTGTGTGTGGGTGGTGTGTATGAGACTTGCTGGAGAATGTGGAGCATTACTGAGGCACTCAGGGATATAAGAGGGAGTGCAGGGATCAATCCACAGGTGGGAGGCGCTAGAGAGCTGAGGATGCTCTTTTAGGTCTTTAGTGTGGTGGAAGGTGGGTCAGGCTGTATTTGGAGGGCTATTGGAGGAGAAATATATAAACACATACAAATATACAAACACTATACTAAAAGTAATAAAAAGACTTAGTTCTGCATATTTTTAGGACAGGTAGTATGCACATAGACATTAAGATTAAGCATGCATGTTTTGGCTTTTTGCTCATGACATCAATACAAATATAATTTTGAAATGTTTTTAAACTATTTTTCTTATGCTCACCAAGGCTAAATTTATTTGATCAAAAATACAGTAAAAATAGTTATATTGTGTAATTTATTTTAAAAAGTTGAGATCTATTTCAATAAATTTTAAAATGAGCTGAATTTTTGACTGCCATCCAGTCTTTAGGATCAAATGATCCTCCATAAATCATTAGAATATGATAATTTAGTGCTCAAGAAACATTTCTTATTATTATCAATGTTAAAAATAGCTGTGCTGCTTAATCTTTTTGTGGAAAATGTGTCACATTTATTTTAGGGTTTTTGATGAGTAGAACGTTTAAAATAACAGCATTTATTTGAAATAGCATTATATATTGAATAACATTATATATGTCTTCATTGTCACTTTTGATCAATTTGATGCATCCATGATGAATAAAAGTATTCATTTCTAAAAAAAAAAAACATTACTTTCTTATTTTCTTAAATTCTTAAAATAAATATAAATAGCTAATAAATGCAATGAACAATGAATTTCGCCATATTCTGACAATTTGCATGAAAACACTCCTGCAACAGTTTTATATGGGGTAATATTTCACAGTACTCTAATATTGTTTTATAAAAGCATAGACCAGTGAAGTACATAACTGTACTATAAGCACATAGCAGATGTATCTGACATATGTGAATTAGGCTTCAGGTTGTTTTGTGTGAATGTGACATACCTTGTACAGGCCGAAGAAACCCAGGTCACGGATGACAGAGAGAGCGCTGATGCGTGGCCCTGTGGTGATTTCTCCTGCCACCTGCAGTCGGATCTTCACAATCTCCAGAGGGTTTGTGAAGATCACCTGAGATCCCCCAGCCTGAAGATCAACAAAACAAGCATACAGGTTTTCACAGAGCTTCATGAACAATCATTTTTGTGAGTGAGAAGGGTTAATGTTCAAAACTGTATGCTGAACATAAGTACAGATCATCTGAGATAAGTTTGTTACAGTTGTAAATATGTTCTGATGAACAATGCTTTTAACCAGTACCTTGGAATGATTGTGTATTGTCACTCTTTATAGGAGGTTATACCTGCCAAAGACAGACGGTGCCTGAAACATCACACAGAACGCAGGCCCCTGGGGGCCTCTCAAAAAAACAACCTCATGTCTCCAACCTTGTACTTGTGAGGCAGATAAAAAGCATCTGCAGGTTGGAACAGGTTCCTCCGAGCTCTTTGAAACGGTTCGGCTTTGACGTGACGGCATCTGAGGCTGCAACAGAAGCATTTAAACTTGTCTCGCCAAAGAGGCTGGCCGCATGCCGCCTCTGTGCCCTATCTTTCCTGTTGCTCCTAGTTACCGAGGCTGCACGCAGAAAAACAGAGCAGTGTAATTAGATGGAAATCAGTTTCCATGGATTTCTTCTCCTTCCCTCAGCCCTCCTTTTGAAAACAGAAGGGCCTTACTGTTTATTTGTTGTTGATTTTATTCCTCTATTCTTTCAGATATTAACGTACGTCTTACGGGAATCTGGTAAATTGGTCTCGAATCTCACAAGTGTGCGCATTTAAAAATCCCATTAAATACGAGACTGCATATTTAAAAATAAAGGTCATTATCATCTCATTGAAGGTGTACTTTAAATAGGATGGACCACAATGACCACTTTCCTTCCAGAGAAAATTACAGCTCAGACAAGCAGAAAGGGGTTCCTACCTTTCAGAACTCCGACTAAATAGTTGGAACATTTCATGAATACGGTTCATTTTGGTGTCCAATTTTATATATATATAAAATATATAGGTTATATACCTATATATTAGGGCTGTCGATCGATAAAAATATTTAATCGTGATTAATCGCATGATTGTAATGAGTTAACTCATCGCAATTAATCACACATTTTTATTTGTTCTAAATGTACCTTAAATCAATACTGTTCAAGTTTTTAATACTCTATTCAACATGGGCATGGACAAATATGGATGCTTTATGCAAATGTATGTTTATTATTATTGAAACCATAGTCAACAGAGCATGAAGACTAGACATGTTTAAAAGGTCATAGATGTTTTTCAAAGAACTTGTTCATGTCTATTAGACACATGAAAATACCAGGTTCCCATTACTTCTCTTTCTTTGCATTGAGTAATTTACTGACACAAACCTGTTCACATTTTTGCATGACAGGGTAGCTCACTTCTTCTGAACATGGTAAATGTACATAGCTTATATTATTTATTATTGCATTTGTTTGCATCTCTATGCCCACATACTGTAATTTGATGCTAAATTCTCAATAAATCTGTTTTCTTTATATATTTATATAAACATTTATATATTTTACTGTTTCTGTTGTCAGATAATGGAATGAATACGAAATAGAGACTGAAACACGATCCTTTAAGACTACTCACTGCTTACCGTCAGGGCTTGGATCCACAGATCAGAGCCCAAATGGCGATCTATGATGACAATGTTGGTCTGGAGAGCTATGCGGTCTGGAGAGATGCAGGAGGCTGTTAAGATCTCCCAACGTCTCACAGCCTGTCAGCTGGACATAACCGCTCATTCTCCGTCCTCACCAACTGCCTGTCCTCCAGTAACAGAACCTATACAAGTGAATACTAATCGCCTCTCACACACTGAGCGTGCCGACGTCTCTACTGCAGAGTTCTGCGGCACTTAATTCGGGTGTGCCCCTCTCGTCGCCCAGCGGTGAGTACCCTCCAATTGGAGCCTGCTATGTCTACCCTACCACTGCTAACGGTACAACTACTCACCCCACGTCATTTCATTTCAGTACCTGCCCTC
The DNA here is from genome assembly GCA_027564155.1 of Gymnocypris eckloni scoliostomus. NCBI lineage: Eukaryota > Metazoa > Chordata > Actinopteri > Cypriniformes > Cyprinidae > Gymnocypris > Gymnocypris eckloni. The sequence continues at coordinate 23,186,333 of CM050427.1, read as the reverse complement.
ATGGACTCGGGATCCTTAGGCAATTTCATCTCACAAGCCCTCCTAAAACAGCTTGATTTACCCCGCCAGAGACAGGCCAAGCTGAAGATCGAGACCATACAGGGAAAACCGCTCAGGCGTGGGCACATCAAGTTTTGGTCACCAGCCGATCACTCTACAAGTAGGCTGTCTTCATCAGGAGAGGATTTCCTTTCTGGTACTGGAGGGACCCACCGTCAATATCATTCTGGGATACCCCTGGCTATTTCAACATTCCCCGAAGTCAGGTGGGATACCAGCGAGATTTTCCGATGGAGTAAAACCTGCATCCAAAACAGTCTCTCTAACGTCCCTGTAACCCTGGTTAGTAACCGCGAAGCTCCAAGTTCATTCCACCCTAGTGGAGAGCCCAGAACCTCATGAGGTTCCGACGATCCCTCTGACTTCACAGTGTTCCAGGATGTGTTCAGCAAACAGGCAGCCACGAAGTTACCACCGCACCGGCCATGGGATTGTGCCATTAACCTGCTGCCTGGAGCTATACTCCCCAAGGGTCGAGTATACCCTGTCCATCCTGGAGCACAAGGCGATGGAGGATTACATCAAGGAGGCTCTCCAACAACAGTTAATTCGTCCTTCTACCTCTCCAGCGGCCTCAAGCTTCTTCTTCGTGGGCAAGAAGGACGGAGGCTTGCGGCTATGCATAGACTACCGGACCCTTAATTATCATACTGTCAAGCTCCCTTATCCTCTTCCCCTGGTCCCGGTCGCCCTTCAAGGATCTCCGTGGGGCTCGCATCTTCTCGAAGCTGGACCTGCGAGCACCTATAACCTCGTTCGTATCCAGGAAGGAGAACCAGTGAAAGACGACGTTCATTACCCCTCAGGCCACTATGAATATCAGGTCATGCCGTATGGCCCTTCCAACTCCCCATCCGTCTTCCAAGGGTTTATGAATGAGGTATTCCGGGAGTTCCTCCACCGGTTTGTTATCGTGTACATAGAGGATATCCTGACCTACTTCCGGAACCTGGCCGGACATCGCCATCATGTGACGCAGGTCCTACGTCCACTTAGGAAACACCACCTCTACCTGAAGCTCGAGAATTGTGTATCTCTGCCCTGTGATCCAGTTCCTCGGCTGCATCCTCAGTGCGGATGGGATCCAGATGGATCAGGGGAAGGGCCAGGCCATCCGGGACTGGCACCAGCCTCAGTAAGTAAAGGAACTTCAATGATTCCTCAGCTTCGCAAATTTCTACCGGAGGTTCATTCAGAACTTCAGTCTCCTCTTAGCCCCCCTCGCTTCCATGCTCCATCAGAAACCCAAGTCTCTGTCCTGGAACTCCAAAGCTCGAATCGCCTACAAGAAGTTCCAGGAGGCCTTCTGCACTGATCCAATCATCTCACATCCAGAACCCCAACTCCCATTCATTGTCGAAGTGGATGCCTCATCCACCGGCATGGGACCAGTGCTGTCTCAATACCACAGAGAGCCTCCCTGACTCCACCCTTGTGCTTACTTCTCCAGGAAGCTTTCCCCAGCGGAGCAAAACTACGATATTGGAAATTGGGAGCTGCTTGCCATTAAACTGGTGATGGAGGAATGGAGGCACTGGCTGAAGGGAGCTCAACACCCCTTTACGGTCATCACTGACCCCAAAAACCTGGAATATATCCGAAGTGCCAAGAGGTTAAACCCTCGTTAGCTCAATGGGCCCTCTACTTCACCCGGTTCCAGTTTTCCATCACGTTATCGGATAGGGCGGATTCCCTCTCGTGTATTCATGCCCCCGACGAAGCCTCCTTCAGAGAGTTTGGGACTCAACTCATGTCCAAATCCAGCAGGCAGTGCGGAGACACAAGACCTATTCAGATGCCCGCCGGTCTTCCACCCTGTCTATCACCCTGGAGATAAGGTCTGGCTCCGCCTGCCCTAACGGAATCTGAGTCCCCGCTATATCGGTCCCTTTACCATCGAGAGGCAGATAAATGAGGTCACCTTCGTCTCCAACTCACTGCACGGTATCGTATCCACCCATTCTTCTATGTCTCACTCCTCAAGCCTGTCCGGGACGATGTGCTGGATCCCTCTTTCCTGCCCAAGTTTCACCAGAACCTCCCTGACCATCCCACACCCAGAGGGTCCCACACCCAGAGGTTGTGGCCGACCCCTTCGTCATAATAGGGCATCAGGAGCCGCCCCTGGAGGAGGGGGTACTGTCAGAGAGTCACCACAGTCACCGCAGTCTCCACTAACGACACTCACCAGATCCCAATCCCCTGATTTCTAATCCCCACCACCTGTCAGCACTCATCAACAGCAGTATATCCCTGCACTCCTTTCGTTCGCTCACTGTCTGGTCTCAAACATTCCATGTTGTCTTACCTGACCAATTTACCTCATGTCTACTTACCAGTTGCTCCAGTGTTCCTATCCCTGTTCTCCACCGCTCCTGTCCTCCACCGTCTCCACACTCTGCTGTTCCCTTTGGATTCCCTGGAAAAGGACAATATCACTCAGATAAGCCCCCAGAGACTTTCACATTCCCCACCTGCTTACCTGGACATTCTGCTCATCTTATTCCCCTCTGCTGCTACTCAATAAACCTGTTGTTTGGTATTGCACTTGCCTCTGTGTCTATCTACTGACACACGGGTTTAGAAATGTTAGACAAACTATTATCTACAATGATCTATACAATTTACTTCTTGTATTAAATCTAATAATTAAAATCTTAAATTTTCATCACAGTGAAAAAAAGGTTTAAATTTCATATACTAAAAACTTATTGTTTAGCTGACTTGCACACAACCCTGTGACAGAAAAATTAAATAAAATAACCAATTAAAAAATATTATAATATTCCTTTAATTTGTGACACCCAAATGGTAACATTATTTGGATCTTTTCTACAACATAATGAGCAGATTATATTGATAAATAATCTCATATTCTCAATTTTTACACAAATTGTAGTGTTGATCGCATAAAGCTCACTCCAAAACCCTGCTACTCAAATTATGCAGGACAATTTTTTTTGTAATTCTTAATTATGGGAAACATTTCTCAAAAGCAAAAGTTTTCTATTAAATTTTTGTTTAATTAATGTTTACTGCTAGAAAAATTGCCAAATTCCACAAGTCACAAATCAACATTTTCTGAAGGTTAAGCACTTCCTTTCACTGAACAATTTTTTTTAGTTACGAGTTTAACATCCTATTTCGTACCCTATTCATGGAAAATGCCACTTATTTATGTGGAAAGTAATCTTTTATGGTTAATTATTGCATCAGGGCCGAAAGCAATCCTTTTTCCCCTTGTTTTGGCAAGGAACAATGCACTAAGGAGAGGGCCAGGTTATTAGCCACATTAATTGGGTACTAATTGGATATTTAAAAAGTTACACAAAGAGAACAAGCAAAAAGTAAACAAGAACATCGGTTAGAGGGAGACAACAGATCAATCAACTCTGGCAGAGAGGCAGTTTAAAGAGCGGGAAGCACGCGTTGCAACGTGACTGCAAGAAATGCAATTTGAGTGCAGAGTGAGCCAGCATCGGCTCGATAATTCGGTGGTAATTACAAGGCAAGGTAATCCCCAGAGGCACTGAGAGCGTGTGCATGTTTGAGGGGGGAAGATATCTAATACACTCTCTAGTCGCGAGATGAGCGCAACTGAAGACCATAAGCATCACATACACACACAAAACGCTACAGTCTTCTAAAAACAATAACTCACCGCCAGACACAAACATTAGACTCCCTTCATTAATACTCGTTCACATTCCTTGCATTTAAACAGGATTACAGAACCGTTTCCTGTAGAAATGAGACCACTGCGATAAAAAAGGTTTCGCAACAGACAAATCTTTCCGAATGCTGAGAAACAACTGACAAGCTAAATTACATAGCTTTACAACTTGCAACATCTTTACAACAAAACATCACACGCCACGGTTTTTCCCTGCTCTCTATGACACTTTATGTTGGCTAAGCGAGTATTTTGAGTAAGTTAGGCCTAAAATGAAGGCCAGCAACAACCAGATAAGGATTCGGCCAACTCCTCGGCCAACCAAGCATGCTGTTCTTACCAAATTATCAACTCTTGGCAACTGTCAAGGGCCTAATTCAGAGGCAGCAATGTGAGAAGAGACGAGTTTGAAACATAAAAAAAATACTTGAAATTTTAATCACCGCAGTTCCATAACCCTCACCATCTCTTGCTTTTCCCCTCTCTGGTTTTCTGTGATTTTATTCTCCTCCCTCAGACAGGAATATTCACAGTGTGCAAATCAGCAGTCTAGTCTTTTCCCTCTCAAACCAAATAAATAGATTTGATTTGCCGTGGCTTGCAGAGTCAATAAACATGGCTTTGAGCGAGCGGCACATGTACAGGCATGAGAAAGGGAGCAGATCTTGCCAGGACAAACATCGGGGATTCGGGCCAGGATGAAAGGAGCTGTCAGAGAAATCAGAAGAGGAAAAACACATCTCCGTAGCACAAGCTCCCTTTCTGAGCTGACTTCATCTGCAACCAACCTGATGTTTCAGTAGCCATCTCTTTTCAAATCTCAGAGCCGAGATCTTGTGGGCTAAATGCACTTATGTCAGTATAATCGAGACTCGTAATCATCCAAGATTCTGTGACTTTTTAAATGGAAACTCAGATGTGTAGAAATGTTTTAGTTATCACTGTCATATAAAATAAGGTCTTTCTTTCTAGGTCAGGACAGACATGAAAAAGGAGGGTCTGGTTTTGACAGGTCTCAGGTATGACACAAATAGGAAGGCTACTGCTTTCTGAAATCCGAACTGAAGGTATTCGCTTTCACAAAGTTCAGACAAGAATGAACTGAAGCATATGTAAACGATGTATTAATAATGTCAATTTCACCTTTACGCTTCTAATGAAAAGGGTAAGTGATTCCCTGTTAATGCTTGTGAGGGGCAGCAGCAGACTATGATTTAGAGGTGAGATGACAGGAGAGAAGTGTTTTATGCATGTTTTTTAAACACTGATGGGGCTGAAGTGTCTTTTCAATCACCTCACAAAAAGAGAAGTGTTCCCTCAGGCCAAGGCTTAGACCTCAAAGCCCACTGACATTCAAAACTAAACTCCTTATTGTCAGTGTACTGTCACTGCATGATGTATGGATTATATGTGTATATGTTCATGACGTCATGAAGGGTGGAATTCCTTATATGGGCATTTTTCCCGGAAGACGCACCCGTGCACACATTGACCAGAGCGATAGCGCGCCTATCAACGGGATAAATGTCTCCAAAGAAGTGTGTTTTTGGTTATGAGGAAAAGATAACCTTATTCAACTTCCCAAAGAAACCAGCATTACGTAAACAGTGGATGCAGTTTGTTTTTCCGGGCAGCAACAGAGATTTGCAAGTGTGTTTGTTGACAAAAAATTTATAAACAAGGCCTAGTTCGACGCTGGATTTGCACATCGTTTGGTACTGAAAGATGGAGCTATAAAAGATCCCGTCAAGATTCGGTACTGCAGACGGTGCGTGAATCGGCATCAAATGTCTGTGTTTTGTTCGCGATTGGTGCAACTGCTCGCCAACTCTGCACGGCACGCCTCCAGGAGCTCCTCAGAGAGAACATACAGCTGTATCTTTTTTTATAAATATGATAAAACTAAAGACTCTTTGGAGATATGAAGGTTGCAATACTACTTTATAGGTACTCAAGATTAACATGAGATTGGGTGAAACTGTGTGTGTTAGCTCCCCTTTAAGTTGCATTTTTGAGATATATATAGTGGCAAGTGAGATAAAGCCATGATTGTGAAAATAAAGCTGACAATTTGTATATAAAGTTGCAGTTTTGAGATACAAAGTTATCGATGTCAAGTCGGGGTTTTGAGCTATATACTGTAGTAGCAATTTTAGATTTTAAGTTACAATTTTGGAATATAATGTGGCAATTGTGTCTCAACCGAGATATCTGGTCAGAATTTTGAGATATTAAGTCTGATTATACAAATATAGGCATATTAAGTTGCAATTTTGAGATATAAAGTGGCAACTGTGAGAAACTCATAATTTTGATATATATCAAGCTGCAATTTTGATATATAAAGTGAGATATAAAAAGTAAAATTCTAAATATAGTATACTATAGAGATATAGTTACAATTTTGCATAAAAAGCCACAATTAGGAGATATACATTCAAAAGTGTAAAATATAAAGACATAATTCAAAAAACAAAAATTCACAACTGTGATATAAAGCTGCAAATGTGACACAAAGAAGTCACTGAGATACAAAGTCGTGATTGTGAGATTAAAAGCCACAATTGTGTGAAAGAAAGTATAAGTGAGCCTGCTGATGCCCAGGACAGGTAAAGAATGCAATAATCTGCAGTGTGCACTGCTTTGACAGAGGATCAAACAGAAAACAGATTCTCTTCTTTTTCAAGGGGCTAAGGCGAGGCACTGAAGTCAGGCATCAGGCAGGCGGGAGAAACAGAGGGGTGTATTTCTGAGGAGTTAAGGGCTTTGGTTTTAAGAAGCCACGTTGATGTGGTGAAGGCAGAGCACTCACTGTAAGCTTTATGGTTTCTCGGGAGCCACGCCCAGAAGCTGCGGTACAAGGTCTATAATTAGAAAACAAGTTGATTAAAAAAGACAGGGGTAAGGGAAGCATGACTTTCCTCAATATAAAAGCTGCAGTGCTGCCTCCAATTCCCTATCATCCACACACTAATGAACACTATTGATGTGGAGTGTTTAAATATTGGAAACTTTACAGTACTACAAACTCTTTTTCCCTTTAAAAACAGCCTTAACCAAAGTTTACACAGCCCTCAATTACAACGCAGATTTCTGGCTTAGACAAAAATAAACTAAATAATCTGATTTAAAAGTGATGACCCACCCCCGGCAGTAACAAACAAGCGCAGTAATGTGGGCATAGTATACGAGTGTAAATAGGCCACACAGCTAGATGAATACAAACAGTTCCTGCGTGCATTGCCTACGGAGTGCATTCGAGTTTATATACAAGCAGATAAATTAGAAAAAAATATTTTTCAAACTTAATCATCCGTTGCAATGTTTATCCGTAAACAATTATTGTTCTTGCATGCTGCTGATTATTTTGCGTTTGCCATGATAGTGACATCATCGGCTGTTGTCTTTACCAATTTCTGAATATCTACTTTGTCAGTAAACAATCAGCGTGACTTTGCCTGAGTAAATTTGTGTCTCGAATAATAGTAAATACGCTCTGCATTAAGGATCTGATAGGAAAAGCTGAAAAATATACTTAAGATTGTTTAAAATAAAAAATAAAATAAAATAATTTTCTTTTTACCAACAATTATAGTTTAACCTAATTATCAAACATACCTTTTTTTTTAAGTTGTGTTCAAATACATGTGTCTCAATACTCTGCCATTTCACATCAAGATCAAGGCAATGGCAATTTTGTACTAAATGTACAATAAACTTTGTGTTGGTCTTGGTGTTAGTTAGTATTTCTATGCATTTTATAAAAGCCTAAACTGCCCACTTCCTTGTTTAAAACTAAAAAGCTAAAGCACTTAGTGCTCACTTCAAATACAGTGCTCTCTGTCATAAAGCGCTGATATGCTCTGCTAAAACGAGAACAGATTTTTCATACCATCCTCCTGTTATATTTCTGCACGGGTGATGAAGATCTCTGCCTCTCTTTTGTCAGCTTTATGATTGACAAATACCAGTAGTTAGTGTTCTCAATGGAGGTCACATGGCAATTGCACCTTGCAATCACAATTTGAATCTGTGACCTCACAGAATGCTTTAAAAACTCATGTTCCAGCTCTAAAAGCAAAGCAGATACTCATTATCTGAGCGCCATTGACTGCGTAGAGCTTTCATGTTCTTCATTGTTAAGTTCCTGTGCTGGTATGTGCCCTTTCATACTCTGCACATTGTCCCCTCAAGCAGCAAAGGTAGACTTAATCTCTTCAAAGCAGGTAAGGTCAGAGGGAAGATGACCTGCCCCTGGCTTTCATGAAAACGCTTTTTGTTGATGTGTCACCGATGGCCTGACTGCACGAAGCCACTGACCTCTGTAGAGGCCGAAGAAGCCCTCGTAGCGTACGACCTTCTTGAAACAGTCCATGCTGTTCTTGTACATCAGCTCGTCCATAAAGGAACCTGAAGAACACTGGTTCTGCGTGAGGGTCTTCACCAGGTCAATAAGGTACACGGCAGTGGCATCCACAGTTGTCATGAGAGGAAATTTGTTTAAAACTATGTATGATATGGAATAGTAAGACTGTACAAGGAATAGTATACCCCAAAAAAATATATTTGTAAGAAATGTATTCACTCTCAGGCCATCTGAGATGTAGATGAGTTTATTTCATCATCAGAACGGATTTGGAGAAATTCAGCATTACATCACTTACCAATGGATCTTGCAGTGAATGGGTGCCGTCAGAATGGGAGTCTAAACAGCTGATAAAACCATCCCAATAAACCACAAGTAATTCACATGACCCCAATTCATCGATTAACATCTTGTGAAGTGAAAATCTGTGTGTTATTAATTAACAAATTCATCATCAAGATTAAGATTTATCTTTTTGCTTCCGGTTATAACTTCAATAATATTGCTTTCTCCAGTGAAGTCATCTCATCTGAGTCAGGAAAGAAATATGCACAGATCAAGCACCGCTTTACATGAGAAAACAGTCTAAAACAGTTCTAAACAAATATGTCGTTGGATTTTTACACAAGCGTCAGTCTGGACCCAACCCATAAAAGATCTGAGATGACTATAAGTTTGATTGCAAAATATAATCATTGCTGTTAATAGTGTCTATTGTCTGTTTGATTACGTCATTAACTGATTTTCACCGTACATTTCTGCCATATGTACTTCAACTTGACATAGTCACCACTGATAAGCTACTACTAAATATATTGTATACACTTAATTTCCTGTAAAGCTGCTTTGCAATGATTTGTATTGGGAAAAGCGCTATACAAATAAACTTGAATTTAATTTAATTTTGATGAGAGAGGACAACAGGAAACAGAGTTTTCACTGGAGGAAGTGTTATTATGAATTCAGATTGGTACTTTGGACAGAAGCAATGGTTTAAAGTTAAAATGCGTTAATGATCGATTTATTTCTTAAAAACACTTTTCATTTACAAGACATTGATTAATTACTTGTTGATTATTGTGATGTTTTTATAAGCTGTTTGGACTCTCATTTTGATGGCACCCATTCACTGCAGAGGATACATTGGTGAGCAAGTGATGTAATGCTCTCCAAATGTCTTCCGATGAAGAAACAAACATCTTGGATACCCTGAGAGTGAGTACATTTTCAGCTAATTTTCAATTTTTGGTTGAACTATTCTTTTAAAAGAGATGTGTAGGCTGAAGAAGGACATATGGGGGGACAAAATGAAAAAGGACACATCAAACAACAACAAAAAAGAATGAATGAAAAGAACATCAGGATATTTTGGAAGAAAACATCAGTCAATTCTTATCTGACAACTTTGGGGTGGACACAAAGGGGATACAGCACCGACAGGCTTAATTAAAGAGTGAGTCGCCTTGCACTGCCTCCTTATTACCTTGTCTCCTCTGAGAGAGCCAGACTGGAGCCAAACACAGGGCCAAGCACCACCTCCTTACATACTCACAGTCCAACACACACACACACACACACACACCTCTGATCACTGACAGGTACGAAATCATCTACCCAGGAGGTTCCCATGGTGCATAACCTCATTAAACTGGAGAAATAGCCCTTAAGAAGGCAATAGTGCAGGCTTTGTTTTTCTTTTTGTCCAGTCCTGCTATCACTCGTGTGGAGGAGGGGCTGCTGCTGGTGCAGGCTCAGGTAAAGGAGTGGTGCACAATGATCTGTGACTCACCTCCAGCCACAGAGCCCAGGGTGAACATGTACGGCCTGAACCAGAACGGAGCGAGACACATCCCCACCAGACTGCTGTTGACAGAGAAAATACAAGACAAGAGAATCAGAACTGCCACCATTATGCTCTTTAAAGAATTCTCGTTATCAGTCATATAAATGGTATTTAGATTATGAATAAAAAGTTGCAAAGCTGTTATCAAAAGCAAAGAATGGCTTTTTTCTCAGACTACTTTAATAATAGAATAGAATAGAACAGAATAGAGAACATTTTAATATAATATAATTAGTGCTATAAAACGATTAATCGCAGCCAAAATAAGTTTTTGCTTGCATAATATATGTGTGTGTACTGTGTATATTTATTATGTATATATATATATATAAATACACACATACAGTATATATTTTTCCAATTTTTACATGTATATACACATTTATTTATTTATATACTTAGATTTTATATAAATATATTTACTATATAAACATAACATATGCATGCATGTGTTTGTATTTATATATACTTAATTAATATACACAGTATACACACAAGTATTATGTAAGCAAAAACCTTTATTTTGGATGCAATTAATCGTGATTATATAGTATAATATAATATTTGCAACACTGATATAAGAAATGTTACTGGAGCACCAAATAAGCATATCAGAATGATTGTGTGACACTGAATACTGGAGGAATGTATATATATATATATTTCAATATATAAAAATAGAACAAGAATAGAATAGAATATAAATAATAAATAGCATATAAAGTTAAAGCTGTCATCAAAAGCAAAGAGTGTCTTCTGTGGCCTTTTACAAATCAAATTGGTTTTGATTATCCAACTCCAATCTGTTTAGGTTAAGAAAAGCCTTTGAGAAACCCAAGTTTGCATTTAACATTCCCACTCACATTTGTTTTATTTTCCTTCCAATTAATTTATTATAATTCTAAAATGAACGTGGAAAATAAAATAATGCGTTTGTAGAAACTTGTGACTAAACGCTGACAATTTCGTTCTGCTTTCTGTTAGTTTAATTACTGAGAAAATAAACATTAGGATTTTACAACATAATAAAATAATTTCATTTGGTCCAACATCCCTAGATAATGAGAAATGCTACTTTTATCATAGTGTTAGTCGAGACAAGCAGAAACCACAATCAACTGGGTTCAATCAGGGCTCTAGCCACGGCCGTAGCCCCACAGTTAGAGAGAGACTATAAAATAAGGCCAGCCAGAACCATCCAAGCATCCCATGCCGCATTCCCCGCCGGAGATACAGTCACCCTGCCTACCCGAGACCACCTGTCAGGAACCTCAAGGTAACTGTGCCCCCCTCCCAGACTCACTGAGGGTTAAGGGTGTGGGATGAACTGTGTTGGGGGGAGCGGTGAGGGAGAGCTGGCCAGCAGCCCATAAGGCCAGACCACAGCCCAAAGCAGCTCATTGTGGTGGGACTGGCGTCTCTGTCCCGGGCCCCCGCTTCACATGGCCCTGCACGAAGGAATAACTCAGCCCTCAGTGTGTATGGAGGCAGAACTTCTGATAAAATAAAGAGGGAATATCTAGGCACAGACACACTCTCTTTCTTTTCCCTGCAGAGTCTTCAAGCCTTTCTGTCTGTTTTCATTTCCCCTCATCTCACCATCAGACGTTGATAAGTTTCCTAGACTGCTGGGCTTGCGTTTCATTTACAGCTTTTTATATGTGTGATCTGTGTGCTGACGACAGATTCAGATATTCTCTTCTTTCACTGCTCTGGTCAAGCGAAGACGAGAGCTCAGCAGTAGCTGACGGAAAAATCCAGAGAGGCTGGAAATGATGCGTCGATCAGAAGCACTTATAAACACAAAAGATATCTTTAACTTTAGCAACCGAGACATTAAAAATGAGTGAACCAATAACATCAATATGAGTAAAAGTGTCACATTTAGATAATTATACAAGTTATCTAAGGATATATACAGTAAGACACATTTCTGCAATAACAGAACAAAGAAAAAAATTGAACAATATACTATGGTTGTGTCCAAATCCGCTCTCTTTTTCAGTTACAAGTATTCGATCGTTCCATCATTCATGTACACGAAACATTCACAGAATTTATGATAAATTCCACTAAATTTATCAAAATTTCTGTCATGTCTTACTAAATATCTCAAATTCTCAGAAAATGAGTATTGTAAATGCATGAAGAAAATGCCTTCTTTCTGTTTTTAAGAGATTTTTAATTATCTTCTATGCGTCTCCTTGTTATTATTTATTTAATAATATATACACTACAAAAGTTTGCTGTTAGTAAGATTTTTTTTATGATGATGATTAAATACTTTTATTCAGCAAGGGTACATTACATTTATCAAAAGTGACAGCAAGACATTTATAATGTTACAAAAGATTTGTATTTTAAATGAATGCTGTTCTTTTGACCTTTCAATTCATCCTGAAAAACCTGAAGAAAGCGTAACAGTTTCCACAAATATATTAAACAGCACAACTGCTTTGAACTTTGACAATAAGAGATGTTTCTTGAGCAGCAAATCAGCATTTTAGAATTATTTATGAAGAATAATTTGACTCTAAAGACTGGAGTAATGATGACAAAAATTAAGCTTTTTCATCACATGAATAAATTATCAAATTTAAATTAATATTTGAATTCTTTTTTTACTTTTTATTGTATCTTTGATCAAATAAAAGCAGTCTTGGTAGAGACTGTCATTACGACATTTTTAAAAAATCATACTGTATGTTCCCCGTATACATTTATATTGCATGTGTTTAGTGGCTTTGATTTATCACATTTTGGTTTTGTCTGAATGTAATTATGCATGTGTTATCTGTTTGTCTTAAAAAATCAGGAAAAGGCAAATGCATATTTTAAAATGGCACTGTACGATTTACCAATTACAATGAAGTAGCACAACAGTATATAGCGGTTTTAATGCACAACCTCAGAACTGAGACATAGTGTCCCAAAAGTTAGTGGACCAAGGCCCAGTTTATACAAATCACTTTACTCTTTGAAGACAAGTTTATACTCTGAGTTTCTGAGGGTTACCTGTCTTTGAATCTCAGCAAGGTTGTTAGGGAAGAGCTCCCTCCTCCAGAGGTGCAATCATCTCAATGTCAACTAAACCAACACGTCTGTAAAAAAGCAAAAACATGGGCAGACATAAATAAACCATTAAACAGATTCCTTTTTTCCTGCCTTTTCAGTGCACATCTCAAAGACGTTTGAGGGAACGTGGTAAAGTGAACCTTCCCAAGTAAAAACCTCCAACATCTTGACTCAAAGTGAGGAAGGTAATTGCAGTATAACATTGCAAAGAAATATTAATGTCCAAAAACCAACTTCTGATCACCATTTGCCTATCTCCTCAGTAGTGTCATGAGTCAGTTCATAGGTCGTGGCATCTGACTCTTGAAAAATGTTCATGTGATATCTTTGGTTTTGGAAAGAGGGGTTTAACTCACCAAGATTACACCACTCTATGGCTCAGAGTATATATTTTGTAAATATACTTCCAAGCTCATTACTGTTCTGGTAGAACTTTGCAGCAGTTACAGTAAGCATGTGTGCTTACATGCTGCAGGAAAGTTAGAACAAGCTGGACCGTGTTCAAAACCTCCCGCTGTACAATAATAGGAAGAGTCATGTATCATCACTATGCAATTGCCAGAACAAGACTCAGAATAGAGAGACCAGAAACGTTTTCACATATAATTACAGAAGAGTCAAACAATGCTGTTTTTAGATGGTGAGAGTGGCTAGAGGGCTCTGAAACACAGGCTGAGCTGAAGTAGGCCTATATTATGGCTGAGCCTCGAACCCTCCTCTTGATGGGGAGAGGCTCTCAGACGATGATTCAACAGGGCCCTGTCGCCATGGTGCAGTCCCTTCAGGATTTTGCGATTCTGCGATCGCTGAATTTATCGCAAAATCAAGAAAACTCCGCAATTTTCGCATGAGCTCGCAAGTTTGCATAATTACCGTAAATTTTCCGCAGATTTTGAACTTAGACGCGCCCCGTGACGTCACCCCACCGCTCATTCAGTCAAAGAAAGTTTTTTCTCAGTTTGAAAAATAGAATGAACAGCCTTGAATTCTCAGCATGACAAGAGTTACATCGATTTACAAGAGCTACATTGAACAAACAAACCGAAAGCGGAATGAATCCACGCTGCTCATTTGGTCTACACGGCGCAGACCGTTTATCTGCTCGTGCCGGAGCCGCGGGATGATCTAGATCATGCGACACCGTTATACACAGCTGGGAGATACAGTGAAGAAAGTAGTCGAATTCACCGCAGAATCAATAACATCTCTGCCTAATCAATAACATTCGCCATGGTTTTAACATAACTACAGGAACAACTTGTGGCAGAAATGGTCTTAATGTTTTCGAGTGTTTTTAAATGCTTCACACAACTTTTCCAAGCCCTTCAAAGCTTTAAATATTAGCCTACCTAATTTGAAAATTATTTTTTAATGTGATGACATTATTTGTTCATCCTTGTTCAACTAAAAGTTTCATAATGTAGGAAACCAAACACTTAGCCCTATTTAAAAATGAAAAGGACATTAAATTACCACTATATGCTGCAGAGACTTATAGTCTTATTAGCCATTTTCACTCCATATATATATATATATATAAAATTATATTTAGACATTATTAATGACAGTAATAAAAGTACACCCTAAAAAATATGTCTTTCATATGTAAATGCAGACATCAAATATGCATCTCTGAGATGTACATGTGTGATTAGGGTGTGCTTTACTGTCAGGTGCTGGTTCTGTAGAACTTAATGGCACTGGTGTCCTCAAATGTTAGTCTGGAGCCCTACGATTGTTTCTCGAAGTCAGAAAAGGCATAACAATGTTAGAAGAATGTTGTCCATGGTCTATTTTCACTGCAAAACGATAAGAAATGCCGCAAATTTTGAGAGAAGCCGCAGAAAAATCTTTCATTTATGGCCACAAAAATCAGAAAAAAGTCCCGCGAAATCTAGCAGGGACTGCCAAAGTGGCTCACCCTCTCGGCTCAGACAGGTCAGCCAGCTGGAACAGGATGTCCACTTCCATAGGGGTCACCTGGCCAAACCTCTGGGCAACAATGATGAATTCCTCTACAAAACAGGGAAAATATAGAATTAATTCATTACTGCTAAAATTGTATTTATACCGTTGTAATCAACAAGCTTGTTTCACAAAGATACACAGTGGCCTATTCCAAAGTTTGGAATCAGTTTTTCAAAAACCTTCTTGTCATTTATGCTTACTAAATTAAGTTTTCCATTTTAATATAACATTTTAAAGTGTAATTTATTCCTATGATGGCAAAGCTCAGTCTCACATGATCCTTTAGAAATCATTCTAATATGCTGATTTGATGTTTTGAAAACAGTTGTACTGCTTAATTTTTTCATGGAAACTGCGAAACATCTCTTTCCGGATTCTTTGATGAATAGAAAGTTCAGAAGTACAGCGTTTTATTTCAAATTGATTTTTTTATAACAAATTTAAAAGGCTTTACTGTTAATTTTAATAAATGTAATGCATTTTTATTCAATAAAAGTATTAATTTCTAAAAATAAATAAATAAACAAACAAAAACAAATCTTACTGATCCCAAACCTTTTAAATGTAGCAAATTTTATTTTATATTTTGAACAAAATAAAATATTTTGAAGAATCAAACAGTTGTTGGTCAACTGTTCAACTGTTTGATTCTTCAAAACTCTTCAAAATATCTTCTTTTATGTTCAACATAAGGCAGAAACTCATACTTGTTTGGAACGACATGAGGGTAAATAGAGGACAACAAAATTTTCATTTTGGGATGAACTATTCCTTTAAGCCACACTTTAAAATATATGACTGAATAACTAAATAAAATATTAAATCAAGTGGCATCTGCAAACAAATGATGGAAAACCTTTTCTCAGAATGTTCATCGGTTCATTTTGCAATGACTTTTATCTCGCTGGTAGCAAGGTCATTTTCAGCGGATGCACTGTATTAAGTTGATGGGTGAATTATGTTTGAAAGAGAGCATCAATGTGTATCACTCACTCAGAGGGACAGAGCACTTGAAGTAAACACACTGAAGAGTGCAGGACAGTACGTTCACATACAGCCTATATGTCCCTGACACTTTATTTTGAATTAGAGTATTACATTGATAACAATGGGGGATTCACAATTATAGCTGTTACAGTTATTCTTTCACATCATTTATTACCTATGTGTGTCTTTATTTCAATTCCAATTTCTGTGGTGTTTGTAAAAATTAAACAAATATATATATTTTTAATATTGATATTTACACTTGATTTAAGGTTTTGTTCATAGAGCATTAAAAGCCAAATACATTTTAGTGTCAATGAGTGATCATGTAGTAAATAATGAATTCAAATATTTAGTAAATAATTGAGTCCAGGCTTGTATTGAATATCAGTTGGTTGTGTAGGTTAAGTGCCGAGTGGTAATGAGCAGAACGAACACAGGCCGGTTAACAGTGGGATTCCCACTGCACTGGTATAGAGTGACTAGCCTGAAAAAGGCAGCAAGTGTTCTTACACAGAGCCCTATTGAATCAAGGCCAGCTCAGCTTACCTGGCCTTAAACATGCTGTGAAGTGTGAAGAACGCTCCAATCAAAGATCACACAGGGCATCTGTCTCTTCAGCTCCCTCCAAAAACAAACACCAGCTACTGATAAGTGTGAGGAACATGCCGCCAAGAGCATTCAAGCTGCCAAAAATCATATTTGATTCTACAAAAACTTAAATGGACTTTGAAGTATCACAGCGGAAAAGTAACTCTAAAATCTCGCAGTCGTGATCGGAAGTGATGAATGACCAGAAAAGCAGTAAAATGATCCACATTAAATATTGTTATACTTTGTTTCTATCTGCGCCTTTGTGCAGGGTGATGTGTTCCCTATTTTCCCCAGGTGGCAAACGATGGCTGTTGCAATGACGAAACAATGCTTCGGCATACCGCTCAAAACATACGGAACCAATCAGCTGTGGGTCAACAAGAGTAGTAGACATGGAAATTTGCACGCACAGGTCCCAGCGGAGCCCGATGGCGGCCTACAGCCTCTGTGGGAACAGCAGTGGTAAATGTAGCCTCCCCACCCCTGGCCCCGGTCTCCACAGGGCTGATAGCATCGCAGGCTGGGTGTGTACAGCAAGAGTGTGTGTCCAAGACGCAGAGCTCCACTGCAGCCAGACTATGAGGGCTGTTTCACAGGTCAGCAGTTGGCCAGGGAGAAAAGACCAAGGTTTTTTAAGGTTTTGGGGGCCTTGTTTTAAAAGCCTCCTTGATGTGGGATATTGGCAGGTTTTCAAAGTTATTTATCATCCTCTAATGAGCTCTCATCCTCTAATAAAGTAATAATAATTAGAATAATCAGAAGAGTTTGAGAGAGTAAAAAATCAGCAATTTAACATTTAATTAGTAACAATTTTATATCTTTTTTAAAAGCTCTTGGCAACATATGTAAGAAATATGCAAAATGTGAACTTTCTTTTCCAAAATATCTATTATCAAGCAAAATCTATTATTTAACATATTTTATAAACATATATATTTTTAAGTGCATGACAATATATATAAAACATACGTAAAATTACAAAAAGAAGAACTTGACAACGTGACAAAAACTGGATAGGTTTTGAAAATTGAGTAATACAATTACATATTTATTTATATTAAATTGCATACATTATATGAATATAGCATTTTAAAAAGTGCACAACAACATATGCAAGACATTTAACTGTTTAAAAATAAAAAAATAATTAGTAGAGTAACAGAGTAACAAAAATTCAATAAAAATATTTGAAATACTACTAATAAAAATACAAAATACATTGAAATACTATAATTGTGTGTGTGTGTGTGTGTGTGTGTGTGTGTGTGTGTGTGTGTGTGTGTGTGTGTGTATTAAATTACAGACAATCAGACATTATAAAATACAAGTAATTATATTGCCCCAACAAACACACACATTAAAAGCAAACTCTGATATCTCCAGCAAAGCATTGTGGGTAAAATGCTTTGTGTTTTTGAGGCACATAAAGTCAGCCTAATCAGGGGAGGCAGGATAAAGTCAAAACAAGACAGGACTAAAACAAAAACACTACTAACCTTTAGTAACCTCCACATCTTTGCGGTTGCCTGCCAGGGTGGTGTAGATCTTCCTAATGAGCTCCATGTTGTTTAGCAGAGAGTTGAAGCCATTAAAGTAGGAAAAGCTGACCTGATGTGACGTACTGCCACCGGCCGCCTGCAAAATTGGCAGACGCACACACAGAATTTGAACGAAGACATCCTTTTACGAGGGACAGAGGTGATAAATAGCGGAGAATTCTATGGAGTGCCAAGCATTAATCAAGCTACAGTGCGGCGACATCTTTAGCACTTCCACCCCACAGAGCGCTAAATAAATACATGTGTTACACAGAGAGGCACACTGGTAATTTCAGAGGGATTCAAGCTCGAGGGCCATATTTAACTAAGCAGTTTTATGAGAAGAGGGACATATAAAGTGGAAAACTAACATGAGGTAAATCTTTAAATAGCATCTGACAGAATGGTGGTGTACAAACTCCCTTTGCCACTCTGATAGCAAAAGAAAACTAGCCAGTGACTTATTTCATTTACACTGAAAGAATAAGCATTTATGAAATGTAATTTTTTTCAAACATATCCAATGATTTCAGAGACTAAGTGTAGTTTGGCTAAAATAGTGCTTGTATAGTTTCTTTCAGTCCTAAGAGAGATTGGAAAGAAAAGCGAGAGCAGATTGACTCTCACTAGATGGCGCTGTGTGCTTTGCAGAAATGGTGGTGTCTACCTGAAGCCACAAAAAATCAGACCTGCTCTGAAGTTTCCTTAACCAAGATGTAATTTGTAAAATCCCAGCATAAACCTGCCCATAAGAAGTATAAATCTTTATGTAGATGGGATCAAATGTTTACACCTCCTGTCTTGTTTTGCAAGGCATCTAAATTAGAGGACTGAGTGTATAGACTGGGTCTGACGTGCGCACTGTCTTTCATTTATTTCTAATGGCCTCGAAATTGTGTGTTTACAAACATTTCCTAGAATCCCAAGATTTATGAGGCACAAACCGTGGAGAAAATGACAGACTCCACCGAGTGTGTATAAAACAGACCGCTTAAACACACATACACCTAGCAAATAAATATCTCCCAGTGGTTTACGTGAAACAAAAGTCTATCACAAAACTGTCATACAGTACAACCACTGGCTGAAATAGCTAAAACATAAATAAAAATAAACAAACTCAATGCAACTAAGCATTCCACGTGGGGTCTGATAGTCACCATGATGTCCCTGAAGTCCAGAGCGGTGATGGTGCCTGTCTTGGCCTTGTCTCTGCATAAAAGCCTGTCTGGCGTGTTCTAGCTGCATCTCCTGCAACACAATACATGTCGATCAGTCTGTGCATGCTAGTAGTTTACAGAATGCTGAATTGGAGTGATTTGTACTGGGGAAAACACAGATATATTACATGCATGTGGTTTTATGCATGTGATTCATTATGTACAGCTGGCCTTAATTAATAAAAATGCAAATGTAAAGTATTTCTTTGATTGGTAAAAGCAGCTGCAGGTGATACATATGTTTTAAACATAAAGACTATATAAGTAAATATAATAATAAAATGGACTTTGTGCATTGATCTAAATCTATCTAGTCTAAAACATAGTAAAAATGTACTGTATAGGTATCAATTATAATACTATTTATTTTACTTAATCATAAATGCTATTTAAAAATCTAAAATATTATTTTAAATGTACAAAATATTTATAAAAATATTTGTATTTATAAAAGTCAATATCAGTTCATAAGCTCAAGATGTTTCAATGAAATAACTATTTTATGAGTTTGTTGTTATTTTCAATCATTTTTTGCTTTAAGACATCTGCTGAAACTCTCGTTTTGTTGATTGCGCAACTCATCTGAAACGGCTGCAGTATCACATCAAGAGACGAGAATGACTCTCACATCTCAGGCTTTTAAAGAGAGTTGTTTTTCTTTCTTCTCGCATAATTGAGCTACCGCTGCAAAACACTAGAAATATAGGTCTGCTGTGCGAATGGACGTGTCTTCGTATAGAAGAAACGTCTGCTCACAAAACACTATTAGAGAAAATGTCAAAGCTTTGAATGTCAGATTCCATGCTAACCTATTTCTGATATTATAGAAATGTCACTGTCCAAAAAAAATACAGCGATAATACAGTTACAGGTTGTTGCCAGTAATTTCACTATTATTAACCTATTTTTCACGTCTGTATACTTATTTGAATATTTGCAAATCACATTAAAGCAAATGCTGAAAAAACAAAGTAGCTGACTTTATATCTTACACTGTACATGCTCCTGTGCTTTTTGAAAACACACAAACAATGTTTTAAACGAGGAGGAAATGCCAGTAGCAGTGTAAATAAATAAAACAAGGGCAGAGGTAGAGCTAAATATTATCTGGCTACAGATTTTTCCTGTCTTGCATTGTGCTGCTCCAGCCACAAGCATGTGGAATTGCATAATAATTGTGGATCTGAACCTTAAAGTTTACAGTAGTCTCTTAAAACCTTAAATTACTGCAACTGGGAATGTTTCAAAAGCATGCTTTTTATTTAGGGAAGAGAAGAACTGAACACCCGAAATATTGAAACCACCATGGCATTTATTGTGCCTTTAATTGTCTTTGGATTCAAATAAAAACATTTGATGAGCCACCTCTGTTTGGGTCAATTATTTCAACTCAAGCGCTGGCATTGAAACCGCATTCAAACAGCTGCTTAAAAATATCCGAGAAGTCTTAAAGATCTCATCATCTATGTTCAGGTTAAAGAAATTGCAGGATCTTAGACCTTTGGCTATGACAGTAATACCATTTCTGACAGCAGAGCCAGATTTCCGACATCTCATATTTGCAGGTGGTCATATTGAAATGAAGTCCGTTTTGAAAAGCCACCATTCATAAAGGAAATGAAAATAATTTTATGGATTTGTGGAGTAAATTCGTACATTTTTTACAGTGTTGCGTGATATTCTATCAGTGCTGTAGTGGATATAATCGAACAGTTAACACTGACTGGATTTTCAAATCACTCCAAACGACCATAAAAATAGTTGCCAATTCAAAGAAAATGAAATAAATGAAACAGGAAATGTTTTTCATCGTTTTCAAGTAAAAAAAAAAAAAAAAAATTATCCTGTCTTGCCCACAAACATAATATCGACGTGTTTCTCACAGTTTCCCAAAAAGCCATCTGGTCCAAGTTAAGTTTAATATAAAAAGCTCATTCAGATATAGTGAGCGTAGATGCAAACTTGGCACAGCCGACCCCTCACACCCCCTTCTACCCACTCTCAGGTCTAGACGCTATATTGGAAAATGTCTTGCACACCACAAATACAAAAGGAATACTGCTATTCTTCTTGTAGGAGAAAACCTTTACTTGTTTTAGGGGAATCGCTATACTGCACTGAGGTTACATCACCTAATGAGAAACAAATGCTGGCATAACTCCAGTGTTTCATTAATGACTAACTAGGTCAATATGCCTCGTTGTGCTGCGGGAAGCGGTGCCCAGAACTGTGTCAATCTAGGCGAGACCAGGCACAAAATATACCAAACAAGACATTATATTGATCCGAGCTCTGCGGTGAAGGAAAGTATGTGACGGGGATAGTATGAAAGTGAACGTGTTTGGGCGTACCTGGCAAGAAATGTGGGGTGCAAGTGGATCAGAGAGAAATTAGACAGCAGTCATACCCACCAGCAGAAACTGAGTGAACTCCCCGTAGTTAAGGTGTTTCTTTCTCGGTGCCAAAGGGAGTTTAACAAAATCTGAGTTCCAGTTAAAGGGGATATGCTGGTGAATAGTGGTCTGACCGAAGACTTGTTTTACATCCTCTGAAATCAGAGATAAGCCTGATGTCAGAAATGTCATTGTTGAGGATTGAGTTACAAAACTATGCATTGTTAGATTTTAGTACTGCCAAAAAAAGGGGCTAAAAGCAAATCTCATTTAAAAATACAATGCTACTGATTTATTTTTTTATTTCAACATGACATTTTTAAGATTTTGCATTTTTTGTAAATTTCCTGTAGCTCAAATAGTAGAGCATGGCGCTAGCCACGCCAATATTATGGGTTCGATTCCCAGGGAAAGCAAGAGCTGATACAAATGTAAAACTGTAACTTGAATGCAATGTAAGTCGCTTTGGACTCTTTATACACAAATTCACATGTTCTTTCTCTTGGGTCATCTCAAATAATAAGGGAGAACTTGATCAACAGGTTTTACACAAAACTGGCATTCATCAAATCAAAAAAATACATTTGATATTTAAGTTCATATTTCAAATCAACTGTTCACTCATTTGCTGATAATATAATTTTTATAAAACATATTAAATTAGAAAATAAAAGGATAAACATAAGTGGCAAAATATGTCTTTGCATTGAAGATGACAATAAAAGCAAAGATAAATGGGGTTGAAGGTTTTGCCGAGAAGCATTCCTCGTGGAGCTCTGCAGTTCTAACAGGTTTTTCCCATTTATGGCAAATTATATACAGTAAGCAGTCATTCAGCAGATGCTTTTTCTATTGCATTACAACAGAGTTCCACTGTGGAGCTACTCCAGACCTTTATTTTATCAGTGTTTATGAACCTGTAAACACGTTTCTGTCCTTCTTTCTTTATATCGCTTTGGAGTCGCATGGCAGCCGGCAAGTTTATTACCTCTAATTCACCTAATTGAAGTTGAAGGGGGTGGAAAAACCCTAGTCATTCATTAATTAAGCCAAAATTTTCCAAACACTTAAAAATATCCCTTCATAATATGACTTGCAATGACAGGGTTTATTAAATGGAGAAAAAGACTGTTTAATGTAACAGCAAGAGACCGTTAATGCTTTTAATGACATTAAGAGGGATATAAACGGGAGTCTCCTGTTCACTTTAACACAGAGCGGCATTTCATTTTCCTACCCTCTGTGACACATCACAATAAAGTGATTTAGACACGACCATGATCTTAGTCAGAAGTTATTTGCTATTTATGTTGACGTGATTGCTGCAGTTGAAAAACAGGTGTATGAGACAAACACTGCCTATACGTTCTCATTACAGCTCAACCCAGATGTACCACTGACGACATGAACAACAAGAGACCTTTGAACAGCACAGAAACATCACTTCTAAACAACCGAGTCATTTCAATACATAATATGCATATGTGCATGTATTATCTGATCCTATTCCCTATTGACTAAAACAGCTTGATGAAAGTCTCTTTCTCTCCGCCTAGGCACTTTGAGTAGTGCATTTGAAATGAGCTGATCTGACAGGTCTCACCTACAAAAGGCAAATTAGACTATTTAAGTCAATTAGGGAAATTTAACGCATGATATACAAACATGCATTCTTCCTGTGCCAAGTTATTTTGCAACATGAATATAACTGTAAAACAACTTCTCATATTATTAGTGCATTACTATCCTTTCTTTCTTAGTCTTGTCTGAAATTAGATAACCCACGATGAATGTAAAGCGGAAGATCGTACTGACGTCCACTTGGGACTGTTTAAAATCGATCTGCATTTTGAAGATCTCTGGAAGTGGATGAACAAACCTGATTAAGAGTTTTAGCTTTACCTGTAGTACTTTGCTAAGTGACAGGTATCTAAGCAAACATTCAGATTAGACTACTTAACCCTAGTCCTTTGTTTTGGTGGCTGAACATAATGTGCTTTGGAATAATACTCGATTTTAGACATTCAACTGATATAATTATAGTTTAGGCCAAAACAAGGATATTCATGTAATGGAAATTAAAATGTATTTATATGCATGAAATTCTTAGAAAATTCTTGTGATGAAATAGCAAAACAAAGGCAAAGCAAAACAACAAGAGAAAGCAAAGCAAAGAAAAAAACAAAAAAGCTACGAAAAACAAAACAGGGTTGCTTTTACAGAGAGTGAAATTCTAACAAGGCTTTGAATGACTTAGCCTTTATAAATCATGGCAACTGTAGATTAATACAATACTTAAATGTTCAAAAGACATTTACATTTACTATTACACTGATTTTCTGCCAAGTAATAGAGTTAATTATCATAACTGTAGCCTGTTTGACATTGTCAAACAACACAACAACTAGGGCTATTTATACAGAAAGTGTGCAATCACAGGTGAACTTTCATGAACATTTTACAACGGCTTCAAACGCAGCTCATCCAATCAGATTTTTGAGCTGGAACTCTGTTTTATGAAGAGTGTTGTACACTCACCAAAAGTGGCAATTCCATTTCCAGTTTTGTCAAAGAGCTGGAAGGCAACCATGAAGAGAGCATCCGGAGCGCACAGCTCCGACTCAAACGCCAGAAACTCCTGGAAGGAGATCAACCTGATGGAGACAAACAGACTTACAGCCTACATATTGTGGACACTTCACTTCACCAGCCTGGCATTACATTATTGAATGATGAGAGGGTATCACTCACTGATTACTGCTTCTCGTCGCCAAACACAAAAAGGTAGCACATATTTTCATTGTGAACACTTGACACTTGAGTGATTTGTTCAACTGTAATTATCAGCCTAAAATTATGATGTACAAAACATCTAAACACACAGTCCAGCTTCGATTCTAGGCCCAGAGATTAAGTGAATGACAAAACAATTTGACATAACAGGCTATTCAATGATCCCAATCTTGATTGAAGTGCTTCCAATTTGACTGTCAAATGTCATTACCTTACTGAAAATGGGACCAGTTCATATAAGGCCCCCAGGACGGGAACTCGGTATATAATGTGATTACAACCAGTCATGCTGCAGTACAGTAAGGAAATGCTCAGGAATAACTAGTATACACATACACTACTAGTCAAAAGGAGACAGTGTTTTTATGGTCTTTTTATATCAGGCTTATATAAAAAGAAATATTCAAAATAAACCAATATATAACTAAAATATAAAGTTGAAAATATGTAAATATTTTTCTAAATATATTTATATAAAATGCTATAATAAATGCGACATAAATTGTATCTCTGTACCAATTTCTATACAAAACTAAAATAGTAATTTTGTTTTCTTTTTCAATGAAGAGTTGAACCAGAGTAAAAGAAAATGGTTTGCTATTAATTAGGTGTGGCCATACTTTAGACTGCTTCTGCACATTTTGAGAGAGAGTTAGGAAGCCTTCTTATATTTCCACTATTATTAAATATATCAATTTTGAGATTATTGCATTAGTTCCTATATGTGTTCTCGCTTTACAGTAAGGATAAACGGTTGCTATTGTTCAAAAAAATATTCGAGCAAACCTGCAGAAAGATACAAAATTGATATCAATAAAGGGGAACAGCACTACTTCTGCAAATGACTAAAAGTTTGAATCATAATGGAGAGCATGACATTTGCCGAACATCAGAAAACACAAACACAATGTGCACACAACCACACATACACTCGTATCTACCTCATCAAATAAGCAATTTCAGCATTCATAGGAAACCCTGGGGACCATGCAATCTAGTCTTTATTTAAGCGCAGTTCAAAGTTGCCTCAACTCCATTATGAATTTCACAAATGGATACAGCAATTACTCGAGGTCACTGCTAACGAGCAGTCCCAATGCATGCATCTCTAATTTATTTCAATTTCCAGGGAGCAATGATTACATTTTCGTGGCTACTCTAATTAATTTTGTTACTGATGAAATTCAAAGTAACTGAGAATTTGCGCGCTTCCAGCTTGCCAAATCAGCCACATTGTGGAGTCAAGAGTAATTGTTTTATTAACTAAGCTGACAGTAGGAGAACTGGAGCCTGCTGTTTCAGAGTGGGTGGAGAGCTACAAAGGCGATCCGCTGGGCCTGAGCGTCGATGATTAAAAACAATGAGAAATGATACCCATGCTGCTGCTTTTACTAAAGGAAAAAGCTACCAAAACTCAGCAAGTGATTAAAATGCATCTCCGACACCAGAAACCAGTGGAAGGAAACGATGAATTTCTAATCACCACATGGTATTGCTTTCATTTCAGATCAGCTTGATGGTCACTGTAATTGATTTTGGGAGCGTATCTGTATTAAATACCCTCCTATCAACATACACAAAAATGAGTTGTGCATGTAGTTTCCCAAGCGCCATGCCAGACATGAAGCTTATGATGGTTGATTAGCAGTTCCTTGACTACTAGAGAACAATTACGCTAGTACACAAACACGCTAAGATGCCGTAGCCATGAAAAACAAACTAAACTGAAGCTCGAGTAATAAGGCCAATGCAAAACATCTTCCAACCATCAACTAAAATGGCACAGAACCAGAAGAGTAACATGGGGAATACAAAATATTTCTCAAATATGATACTGAAATGGTTTAATAATATGGGTAGTTCACGTGGAACTGTGTCTTTCTAAACTCAAACTGGAAAACCTTTTTAAATATACCACTATTCAGTTTGAGGTCAGTAGTTTTTTTAAGAAACTCATATTTTTATTTTGCAAGGACACATTAAATTGATCAAAAGTGACTGTAAAGACATTTAAAATGTTACAAAAGATTTTCCCCAAAATAAAAGCTGTTCTGTTCAACTTTATATTCTTCAAAAATCTTGAAAGAATTCCTCACATTTTCCACAAAAATATTAAGAAGCACAGCTGTTTTAAACACCGATAATAAGAATTAATAATTGAGCACCAAATCACACTGAAGATTGGAGTAGTGGTTGCTTAAAATCCAGCTTTGATATCACAGAGTAAATTTCATTTTAAAATATTTTAATATAGAAAACTATTATTTTAAATTGTAATAATATTTCACAATGCTACAGTTTTTATTGTATTTTTCATTAAATCAATTTCTTGGGATTAGTTGAGTGGACATATTATATTATATATATGTTTGAATGAACTAATAAAAACAAATCCAGCTAACACTGGGAACATTCTGCACGTGCACGAACCTGAGTGACTTCACGGGAGAAACAGCGCCGCCGTCTTATCAAGTTCACACATCAGGTATGTTGCACTAAATAAATGTCATTTGTTTGACTAAAATTAATGACAAAATCATGCAACATATTGATTATTTGAGTGGAAATTTAGAAAGTGTTCTGAGTTGTATATCCGAAGAAAAGTTGATATAAGACAGTGTATCACTTACCAAAAAGTAGTATACTTCAAGTTTATTTTATTAAGTATACTTAAGTGAAGTTCAAGTATATTTTTAATTAAACGTTATGCAGCAAGTATACAAATTTCTGTGTACTTGTAGTATACTTAAAAGTGTACTATTTCAATACTCCTTGGGACTAAATTGGCCCACTTTCTAGTATATAAAAGTATACTTTTAAGTATACTGTAAGTATAAAAGTAGTAAACTTTGAGTACACAACTAGTTTACATCAATGTTTTTAGCTCATACTGCAAAAGTGAACTTATAGGTATACTGATAGTTTACTAATTAAATACGTGTGGTAGCATTTTTAGTACACTTTGAAGTATAGTCTCAGTAAACTACTAGTTGAGTAGTTCCCTTTCAAGATACTCCGTTGCGTCAGCTCTAACGCTTTGGGAATGCTTTGCGTGATAAGTCTTGAAGCACATGTGAAATCAATCCAAGGTGTAATTGGGATGTCAGAGCGGGTGATTTCATGAGCCAGGAAGCTATAAAGCCTTCCCAAATGAAGCTGTCACTAGCTTTTTGTGTCTTCACAAGCGCTCTATGTGAATCTGTCTGTCTTATTTGGTGTTGTCTGTCTTACATTAGAAAGAAAGTTAGTTATGGTGTCCCTGCCTGCGTTATTTAACGGGTGGGGATAGACACATTCTTTGTGTTGCTTGTTTGGGAGAAGAGCACGCACAGTCAGCGCTTGAGAGCACTGCGATATGCTTCCCTTTACGGACGCTCCGATCCCGCCTTGTGTTCTTTCGCGAGGACGCTCAGGCTCGCGTTCCCCAGGGCTCTGGTCCCGCTGCTGCCAAGGCACAGTGAAGGCTGCGGTCCTGGGGTTCGCAAATGGATCTGTCAGTGGAGGTAGAGACGGGCACTGCCTTATCTCTGCCTTCACTTGACAGATTCAATGCTTTGTATTGTGGTTTCTTCCGCCCCGATCGAGGCACTTACACTGCAGCTATCTGATTCTGAGAAATGATATGCTGCCAATGCAAGAGATACTGAGGATTCGCCATCTCAGTCTCGTGCTTATGAGGAGCTGGTTGAGGTTGTGATGAGAGTGGTTGAGAAATTAAGTATTGATTGGCCAGCAGAAAGGGAAGACGTTCATTCAAGGGGCAAACTTGACAAACGCTTTTTACCTTCTCGTGCACAACTTCAATGCCGGGAATTACCGAGGTGTGGAGATCATGGGAGAGACCGGTTTCTTATAGAGTTTATAGTACACAAACATCACACTATTCCTCAATATTAAATAAAAAATAGCACGGTTATGAAGAGATGCCTAAGGTGGAAGAGACACTCGCGAGCTATCTCTCCCCTGAATCATCCTCATCCATTAAATCCCCGGTATTACCCACTAAGCCAGTGAGAATCACATCAGCACTGGTGGGCAAGGCTTATTCAGCGGCTGGTCAGGCAGCAGCATGTTTACACACTATGTCGCTGTTGCAAGCCTACCAGGCTGAATTATTAACAGAACTCGATGAGGGTGAGGGTATTAGTCCTAACACAGTTTGCGAGCTATTGCGAAATCCTCCTGTGGTCCCAAGGGAACTTGTTGTTTCTGCGAGCAACTTACATCCCTGGGATCCACAATATAGGAGCAGACATCCTGTCGAGACAGGGGCTGAGGCCCGGGGAATGGAAGCTCCACCCCGAGGTGGTGGAGCTGATATGGAAGGAGTTTGGCCAGGCACAAGTGGATCTGTTTGCGTCTCGAGAGACGTCTCACTGCCCACTCTGGTTCTCCCTCACGCTTCCAGCGCCTCTCGGACTGGATGCGATGACACAGACGTGGCCAAACGTCTGACACAGACGTTTCCCCCGATCGCTCTGCTCCCGGGAGTACTGGAGAGAGTTCGCCGGGACCGGGTCCCACTACTTCTTATTGCCCCGCGGTGGCCGGGCAGAGTATGGTTCCCAAATCTATTATCCCTTCTCGACGTGCCTCCTCTGGAGCTCACCGTCAGGAGGGACCTTCTGTCCCAAGCGGGGGGCTCGATATTTCACCCCCATCCAGAACTATGGAAACTGTGGGCTTGGCCTCTGAAGGGGCCCAGCTCATGAACACAGGTCTCTCAACCAAGGTTGTTGAGACCATTCTCCACACCAGAGCTCCATCCACGAGGAAACGTTATGCCTTAAAGTGGAAGTTTTTCACTTCTTGGTGTAGTGACCATCAGCTGGACCCAGTTAACTGCCCTGTTGGTACAGTGCTGGAGTTTCTGCAAGATCGGTTCACTGCAGGGCAGGCCCCATCCACTCTGAAGGTTTATGTGGAGGTGATAAGTGCTTACCACATTCCTTTGGGTGGAATGTCATCTCTTAAAAGGATAGGAGATTTATAAGCACTGTCGGTTGCACCCTCGTGCCTGGAATTTGCACCTGGCATGGTTAAAGCTTTTCTTCATCCTAGATCAGGTTATGTTCCTAAAGTCCCCGCTAATATGGCAAGGTCGATTATGCTGCAAGCCTTCTGTCCTCCCCCTTTTCAAGATGCGGACCAGGAAAGGCACAATTTGCTTTGCCCAGTATGGGCATTAGGTGCTTACGTCCACTGGGCTACCCTGTGGCGCAAGAATTAACAGCTGAAGGAAAAAGGATGAGCATGTGGTTGGTCGAGGCCATCTCACTTGCTTATGAGTCGGCCGGTCAACCTTCTCCTATGGCTGTCCGGTCCCACTCGACCAGGAGTATGGCGGCCCCCAAGGCCCTGATATCAGGAGTTATTCTCCAAGAGGTTTGTGATGCGGCAGGCTGGTCCTCACTGCACACATTCGCCAGATTTTATTCTTTGGGCCTGGACTGTACCGCAGGTTCCAAAGTGCTCTCGTCCTAGTGCTGCTCGTTAGATTCACACAGGACAGGCACTCGTCGCTATGGTGATGTTGTACTGACGTTCCTAAAGCGTTAGAGCTGACGCAACAGAGTTCCCTGAAAGATAACGTTCGGTTACGACTGTAACCTTGGTTCCCTGAAGGGGAACGAACGTTGCGTCCCCGGCCATATCTCCTTTGTGCCTGTAAGCGACTTGCTCAGACTTTAAGCTAGTGACAGCTTCATTTGGGCAGGCTTTATAGCTTCCTGGCTCATGACGTCACCCGCTCTGACATCCCAATTACACCTTGGATTGATTTCACATGTGCTTCAAGACTTATCACGCAAAGCGTTCCCAAAGCGTTAGAGCTGACGCAACGTTCGTTCCCCTTCAGGGAACCAAGGTTACAGTCGTAACGGAACGTTTTATACTGCAAGTATACTCGTAATACTTAGTATATAATACTTCTTTAAGTGAACTTTACATCATACTTTAAGTATACTGCTATGTCCCTATTTAGGTATTAATTTGTATATATTTTTTTGTATGAATATCTGAACATACAAAACATCCAAAGAAAGAACAGGGTATCTGCTTGTAAACAAAAACATTTTATTCTAGCTTCATATATTATTTTTATTAAACACTTGAATGTGGGTAAGTTTCATAAATAAAAATAAATAAAAAAGATAGAAAGAAAGAAAGAAAACATCATTTTGAACAAAAAGCTGAAAAAAGACCATGACTTGGATTAAGAATGATAATCAAAACATAGATGGAATCGGTCAACACCCCAAAGCTTGACAGACATTATTACCTCTTCATTTTTTGACATTTTATTCCATAAAGTTTTACAGTTTTGATGCTGTTTTAAGTTAAATGATCGAGTTAGATTACATGTGGAAGTATATGTTGTTTATTTTTCTTATTTTTATTCTTCTTCGGTTATGTTTTTTGGAAAAGTATATTTCTGAGAAGTTAATAAAGCCCATTTCTGAGAAGTACATAAAAAGTAAACTAACAGTATACTTTCCTATTTTTAGTTGAAGTAGTATGCTAATATCACACTTGAATAAACTTATTTTTCGCAAGGGATGTAAAGTTCAGGTGTCAGGTGAATCAAGTAATGTCACACTGAATACATTTGTACTTTGTACGTTGAACAACTGAATGTATCAAAACATTTATTTAAAAGGTGTACATTTTTATTTAAAATGTATATATGTTCCCGTGGCTCAGTGGTAGAGCATTGCGTTAGCAGCGCAAAAGATCGTGGGTTCAATTCACAGGGAACACACATACTGACAAAAATGTATAGCCTGAATTCACTGTAAGTCACTCTGGATAAAAGTGTCTGCTAAATACATAAATATGTAAAAAAAAAAAAAAAAAAATGATATACAAATATTGAATAAGCTTTGTATGATATGTCTGAGGTAAATTTAAGTGAAGGGAATGCAGTCTTTCCACATTTTTTATCCATAAAACACGTAATGTCAAAAGCTGTGTTGTTACTATAATGAATTTTAGCAAATTTTGACATTGTATGATATTTTTGTGTTTTCGTGACGTGAAAAAATATAAATATAAAAAGATATTGTGCGATCTTTCTCTTTTTATAAGCCTTAACTGAAATTTATGAAACGTGTAACTTAATTTAAACCACAGTCAAGCGCTCATTTGAAGTTAACATGGGCGTGTTGAATGGGTTTTTGCGTGTTTATACTTATGCAATTGTCCCATGAAGTAAAAAGACGACATTAAACGTGACTAACAACAAGCCACGGTCGCTCTTTTCAAACGGGGCTGGTTAACGTTATACGGATATATTCTTTAAAATGAACAACCGAATTGTTTCACAAGGCCAATCAAAGCATTGTTAAACGTCATCAATGGTATTTATCAACAACGTGCAGGACCGTTATATTTTGATATTATTTTTATGCTATTTGAGGTAGCCCTATAATTTGAAATGTACATGCTTTATTAACAAATCCAGTAAGTATCAGTGCTCCCTGTTGTGCAATGGATTTGTGGCAAAAAAAGGTTGCAGCTTCTGTTTCATCTCAAATTTAATTAACTGATATTGATACAATCAATGGTAATGATTTAAAAGGCATCATTTCATTTTTTAACTTAAAATTTACTATTCTTTTCCATCAGGGTGTGGCCAAAGGTTTCATTGGTGCTTTGTCATCATTGCATGATTTCAGATGCAACCCAGTCAGTTCTTCCAAGGCACCAAACACTCCCATGTTACCAGACCCCTTCACTGCAACTACATTTACATTTAGTCATTTTGCAGATGCTTTTATCCAAAGCGACTTACAATTGGGGAATACATAAAGTGATTAATCTTGAAGAGGCAAACAGACAGAGCAAGTGCTTGTAACACCAAGTCTCAGGCATTGTTCAAATAAGTACAAGCTAGCAAGGAAAGGAGAGAAAGATAAAGATATATATATATATATATATATATATATATATATATTATTTTTTAAGTTTAGGATGAAGTGAAATAGTGTCAAAAGAGATGAGTTTTCAGTTGCTGCTTGAAGATTGACAGGGATCCAGCAGTCCGGATGGGGGTGGGAAGATCATTCCACCAGCCAGGAACGGTGAACGAGAATGTTCTGGAGAGTGATTTTGAGTCTCTCTGTGATGGTACCACGATGCGTCGCTCACTAGCAGATCTTAGACTTCTGGAAGGGATGTAGATTTGTAATAGTGAGTGGAAGTAGGTGGGTGCTGAGCCTGTGGCTGTTCTATATGCAAGCATCAGTGTCTTGAACTTGATGCGAGCTGCAACCGGTAGCCAGTGCAAGGAGACACAGAGAGGTGTAACATGAGTTCTTTTGGGCTCGTTTAAGACCAGTCGTGCCGCTGCATTCTGAATCATTTGTAGAGGTTTGATTGTGTTTGATGGAAGTCCAGCCAGAAGAGCATTGCAGTAGTCCGTCCTAGAAATGACAAGGGCCTGCACAAGAAGTCGTTGTACATACTGTGTGTGTACTTTCAAGACGAGGAGTTTGTTGTTTTCATTCCAGGAAATGTGTGTAAATGTTTCGAGTGTTTACTACCATTATAATGTGCTTTACTGTTCTCAGTGGCATCTACGCTAATATTAGTCTGTTTCATTCTTATTCTGAGGTGAATGTAGCCATCCAGTCCGTATCCAGATCAGAGCACCCAGAGACAAACTTAGACCATGTCAGCTAGATGAGCTCCAGAGCCAGATGCCCTCTAAAGACCTCGTTGGCCATCAGGACAAGACCACGGGAACCAGTTAAGTCCTCTGCTCAATCTGACCTGTGTTGCAGCCTTGAATTAAACCACGCCATGGTTTCATCTGGCCAGAGGAGAACTGCCCCCTGACTGTGCCTGGTTGCTCCCAAGGTTTTCTACTCAGTTTCTGTCACCGGTGGAGTTTTGGGTCTTTGCCGCTGTCACCTTTGACTTGCTTATTTGGGGACACTTAGCTAATTGCACAGACAATATTGGAAGAGAGCTGAACTGGATGATTTCAACAATCACCAATGAACTGACTTATTTTAAAGATGTAGTTGTGAACAGTAATAATATTTGTAAATGTTTGTTTGCTAACATTTTGATTAGTTTTTTCTTAGTTCATAAAATAATGTTTAAACTGAATTTTGCAGTTGTATTACAGATGTAATGTTTGTCAACTGGAGCTTTAAAGGGATAGTTCACCCACAAATGAAAATTTGCGGTTTACTGGCCCTTAGGCCATGCAAGATGTATAGTTTTTGTTCTTCATTCCTGTATGTTTAGTTTATATGAAAATTTGTATACATGGAGATTGTTATTAAATAAAAGCTATTATGTGTTGTAAAGTGTGTGCTTTTAGTGATTGATAAACACCAGTTAATAATTTGTAATAATCTTTTTAAATGTATTTAAATATATATTTATGTAGTTACCCAGGAATTTCTTATGATGACCATATATTAAAGCTTAGTTGAGCTAACATAAAACACATTGAGTAAATGGTTAAATTTTAATTGACATAACTTGCTGTAATCTTCTAAATGTCTGACCAATTAAAACATATTAGTTGAATGGAATATAAAACTAGTTCACTAAAGCTTCAGCCAACTAAAAAAAATACAATGATAACACATTTAAGTCAGAAATTGACTGAAAGTAAACTTTCTGTGGAACTAGTTAGTAAATAATATTTAGTTGAAACTGGTTTCATTTTTTTATAGTGTGGGCATAAAACACCCATTTCATTTTTTTTTTTTATTCTTAATCTTATGCTACTATCACCAAAACTGGGGAGAGAAATACTATAGAAACAATACATTTTTTGTTTATTTTTCATAGATCTGTAATTTTATGTTGCTATCAATTTTCAATGTGTTATGCTAATCACAACAGGCATACACTTTACAAATAATTTCCCTATATCTCCCAGCAGGTGCCATAAACCTTTAAATTGTGTTGTTTCTAAAAGAGAAAGGTGTTGGTAAACACTATACTTAGCAGAAACACTATTTACAGACTTATTATTTCAGTGGCTTAGCGTAGTAGCTTTTATCCGTGACAGGTGAAGAGAGAGCACCTTCAATAAGCTCTGGCCCTGTCATTGTCACTGACAAGTGTGGATGCAGAGGGACAGCAGCCTGGTTTAGCTTTCCCTGAGTGCATACCTCGGACCAGCCTGAAACCACATGGGCACGGACTGCCATTTTCTCAGCATGAGCTCTTTACAAAGTTTTAACCCCCAAGAGGCTACAGAGTTTCACACTTGAGGAGATTTTCCATCAGAAATGGAGAGGGGAGAAAAGATAGAGGGAGAGAAGGAGAAAATGTCTGGCAGATCTTTGAATCAGCAGGGAAGTCTACATGTGTTGAATGAATGATTCAGAACCATTGGCAGGATGCTGCTCAAACAGGGCTGAGTGAATAAAGGAGAAGTGATTCAGTGCCTGATGGATGTCACCATATCACTTGATTTATTCCAGCTCAGGAGGAGGTAGAAAATGCATCATGCTGTTTGTATCCATCTCATGAAACAGAGATAACCTGTGAATCATCTCAATCAGATGAAAACCAACCTCGGTTGTAAAACATGTCGTGTTCTGCAAAAACATCAGCACCCACACAAACAGATTAAGCTAGAGATGGAATGTTTTACGATTTTGAATACATTTCAACATTATAACGAGCTTCGTTTGTACATACATTTATTTATTTTTAAATACGAACCGCTGTGAGGGCTTCATTCCATCATAATTCTGGGACGAAGGCCTCAAAATGAACGTTTCTTCATTTGCAACATGCCACAGTCCTTACGGCATGAAGGTCCCGAACACAGCCACCACTACGACCAAACCTAAGAAATCCATATGAGACCCTGGACCACAAAACCAGTCTTAAGTCGCTGGAGTATATTTGTAGCAATAGCCAAAAATACATTGTATGGATAAACATTATCGATTTTTCTTTTATGCCAAAAATCATTAGGATATTAAGTAAAGATCATGTTCCGTGAAGATATTTAGTACATTTCTTACCGTAAATATATCAAAACTTCTATTTTGTTTAGCAATATGCATTGCTAAGCACTTCATTTGGACAATTTTAAAGGCAATTTTCTCAGTATTTAGATTTTTTTGCACCCTCAGATTCTAGATTTCCAAACAGTTGTATCTCGGCCAAATATTGTCCTATCCTAACAAGCCATACATCAATGAAAAGCTTATTTATTCAGCTTTCAGATTATGTATAAATCTCAATTTAAAAAAATTGACACTTAAGACTGGTTTTGTGGTCCAGGGTCACATATATGTCCAGAACTTTAACTAGTTCAGTAACCTACACGCATTTTGCAAATAACATTAAAAAAAGATCAACCGAAAAGACAATGCTTACCAACATACTCTATGAACCTTTTTCCATAATCTTGATTAAATCAAACAACGCTCCTATTTTTTTACTCAAAGCCTTGCAAATAAATAAAAAATAATGTTCAGAAAGAGAGCTCAAGCCATGATTCCCTAATAGTTATCCGTTAATAGCTGAGATGCAGCAATTTATCCATCCTCAAAGTCGCACAAAGCATGAGAGCTGAATGGCACAGGCAATTACAGTGCATGTGTACCTCTCCCGGTCTATGGGAGCCCTAATAATGTGTGCCACATGACCACATGCACTCGGCGCGGAACGTGGCCCGGCTGGTTTCCGTGGTAACGCACAATCTTTTTGGGCTTACGGCCGTATCATTGGCCATCATTATGTATCATTAAAAGCATACATATTAATGCAAAAGGGGTTGAGCCGTGCTGCTTGAATGGAGCAGCACCTGAACAAAGAGTGGCGTGTTAAGATGCCTGACCCTTCATCCTAATGCAGGATTAAAAGCGGAAGATACCGCAGCATAATCCACATCCATTTCACAGCAAATGATTTGTTTATGAATCAAAACACCTGCTAAAGGCTCAAGTGCAACATAAAACCATCTTTGGTCTCATATATATATATATATATATATAACTTAGATGACATGTTAGGGTTATTTGGATAGATAATGTTCCAACAAGCCTGCTTGATCAATTGCCAAAGAGGAATGTCAAAATTATTCAGCAAAATTTGATTTTCTAATCAAAGTAATAAAATGTTGTGTTGCAAAGATGAGTACACCCTCCTGAAATTTACTAAAAAAATGTGTATAGGTTTAAGGGTATTTTTGATCAACAGGTAAGTATATTGAACCAAAACTCAGACTTAATGCTGGCAGCAGTGGAACCACTTAGGAGAGAACCGCCAGGTGACATTTGTTAGCATAAAAGAGGACAATGGTACAAGACAAGAGGAATACCAAATTATTGTTTTAAGTGTGAACATATAGCAGAAGTAGCACAGACATTCAATGGACCGAAAAATGTGGATCCAAAATGTTCTGGTGTTGCTAGAGGAGGAGTACAGTAAGAAGTGTTTAGTACCCACAGTGACGTTTAATGTTAGTAAAGCTTTTATTTAGGGATCGGATGAGCTTTATTTGTCACATACACAATTATACAGAGTATAATGAGGAGTGAAATGTGTTCTCTGCATTTAACCCATCCAAGTGCACACACTTGGAGCAGTGGGCAGCCAACTGTGCAGCGCCCGGGGAGAAGCCATGGAGTTCCTGCCGGAGTCGGGATTCGAACCCACAACCTTGGGTTACCAAGGGTTTCAAGTCCAACGCTCTATCCATTAGGCCAACGACTGCTGGCTTAATGGGTGCTGAAGGTGTGAGTAAGATGTGCTTTCTCAATGCTGTCATGAATGCACACCCTACTGTGTGATGGAAAATAAAAACTTGAAACAGAAGATGCTACCCTCCCCTCATTCCCAGCATTATTGTGGATTTTTTCATCATGACAAAGAAGATATTCATTCTCCCAAGGTGAAAATCCTTCAGTGGACATGTATTTCACTCAATCTTAGCGCTTTTGAGCAGCTGTGGGGGATTCTGTAGAGACGAGCTGAGCAAACTCCCATTAAAGACACATTAAAAGAGTTAATACACTTAAAATAACATTATTTCATTTACTCACATTATCAAGATGTTTCTTCTTCAGTCGAAAAGGAAATTAATTTATTTACGACTGAAGAAAGAAATAAAACATCTTGGATGACAATGGGGTGAGTAAATTATAAAAAATTATAATTTGAAAGTGAACTAATTTTTATATTGTCCTCCATATTAAACGGGACAGATGTGAAAATTTGTCATGAACTTGTACTCAGTACCAAGAAGGGTCAAAGAGCAGTATACTTAAAGTTCTGGAGGGCATATTAAGTACTAGAATATTATACATTTGCAGGATTAAATCTAGGATGTACTAATTTCTGAAATCTTTCATTTAAACAAAATTGGCTAATTTACTTACCTTACAGAAAATATTGGCATATATTTTTTTTTGTTTTTATTAAGTAGATGTTTAATACATTTCAATTTTACCATTCTTCCATTAATTATATTAGTGATCATTAAGAAAGTACATCATTTATATTTATTCATACTTTGTTGCATGTTTGTTCACAAAATATCAGCAATCTTATTTACATAAAATATGATGCATGTTATACAATAAACCAGCAAATTTAAAGCAGTCATTGAAACAGTCACTTAATACAGTGATTGTACAATGCAGTATTTCATGATTATTAGTATGGAAAAATTACATTTCAATATTGCATCAAAATGGTAGTCATAAATATTCAGATATAGAAGCCCAGGACAATATAATCAAAGAAAAATGACCTTCATCGTTAAAGGCAACATGGACAAAACATTTTACAATCATAGAGAAGGTACTTTCTACTCTTAATTGCAGAAATCAGAAGGAAAGAAAAAGGTTGATTATTTAAAGGGACATTAAGCGAGTTAGTTTACTGCTGTTAGATTAATTTAAGATGCTACTTAAAATACATAATTCATGCAAAGTTCTTCTTGTTAAGGAACTCCGTTTCGTATATTCGTGTGAACTTACTAGGAGTTCCATACAGTGCTCGATGCATTTTTTTATTAATCCTCAGGTTTTCTGTCTGTAATGAGAAATTAATTAAATGGTTACATCAGATAGAGGTATATGTCATTGACACCAGTGCTTAGATCTTGGGCTATGACTCCCGTCCCTTCATTTCTAGACTTTCAGGGGAGATAAGAGATGACGTCGATTGGCAGCGAGACATAGGCGAGTAAAGGGAGACCCTTGAAAGGAGAAATCTTCTGCGCTCCGTGCTTGAGGACCTGAGACCCTTCGTGGAGTAACCTAGCAAAGAATACAATATGAAACCACAACACAATTAAAAAAATGCTGGCATGGTCGTCGCCCAGTCAAAAAAGGACCGCGGTGGTAGGAAAGCCCCTTTGCCCGCCCGCCACTGGTTACATTAAATCAGCGAAGAGTGGCAATATCAAGCAATTCAGAGTTGCTACCTACAATGTTAGAACCCTAAACGACACCATCTGCAGCAAAACAGGCGAGCTCATCACACACAATGTTGATCGAATCATAGCCGGCTGCGAGAAATATCACATCGACCTCATAGCACTTCAAGAGCACCGACTTCGGCTCGGTGGGCTATTCTTCAGCAAAAGACACGTTCTACGACGATCTCAACGAGTTGATAAAGTCAATTCCGCCACACACAGTTACCAATTCTCGCTGGCGACTTGAACGCAACAATTGGTAAGGACAGTCACGACACCAATCCTAGAGTGGTAGGCAACTTCAGCTACCATGCAATCTCTAATCAGCATGTGCAATATTTTAAGCCTGCGCCCAGCGAACTCATGCTTCCAAAATCGACCAACAAGACTACGCACATATAAGAACCCAAAAGGAGACTTCGCTCAACTTGACCACATTGTTTTCAACACCAAGTGGTGGAAATCAGTAAAAACCTGTCGCGCTTACAACACCTGCACAATTGAACCAGACCACAAGATGGTGAGCGCCAAAGTCAAACTGGCACTGAGAACAGCAAGAAGCTCATCCATAGTCAGGTGCACCTTTCAGAACGATAAGCTGAAAGACGTGAACATCAAAGTGAATTTCGATCTGGAACTTCCCAATCAATTCGTCCACTCTTTTTGATGAGTCGAGGCAAACTGAAAATGCCCAGGTAGCAGTGATCAAAATGTCCTGGGCAAAGAATGAATTTAGGTTCATCAGCCAAACTGTGCTAAATGTAAAAGTGATAAAATGTAACTAAATGCAGTAAAATGTAAATGTAGACACATCAACACTGCGCTGGTAGCAGTGATCAAAATGTCCTGGGCAAAAGAATGAATTTAAAACAGCCGAACTGTGTCAGTAGTTAAACTTTGCAGCTCATTGCAGAAGAAGAAGTGGCAAAGGACGATTTCAAGCTCGATCAATTGAGAGAAAAGAGAGATCAATGGAGAAACAAGCAGTCGAGTGTCAAGACAGCTTTAGAAACTGACAAAGAGGCATACTTTAACACTCAACTAGAAGCTATCGAACTGGCAAACCAAAAACACGAGTATCGCACAATCTGGACTCTAATCGATAAAATCTCAGAGAAACCACAAAATGCAAAACCGAGCTCAGCAAACTCATTAACGACAAGAGCGTGAAGGTGGAAACAGTCAACTTTCCAGAACAAAGCCCAGACAACGCTATTTCAACAGCAAGTCCAATGCGAGAGGATGTGGTGAGAGCGAATGAACAGCTTAAGTGGAACAAGTCACCAGGACCCGATTATGCAATGACGGCAGAAGTCCTCACAGATGGCGGTGAGTTCATAATAAATTAATTGTACAAATTCTGCGAGCTCGTTTTCAAGCATTGCTGGGCACCGAAACAATGGACATCGAGCCTGATCATCCCACAGTCCAAGAAGTGCAACCCATAGCTGATGAATCATTTCAGAGGAATCAGCTTGATGTCCATCGCAGCAAAAACATACAATCGCATTCTCCTCAACCGCATTCAGAATCCAATCGACAAGCTGCTCAGAAACAACCAGGCAGGCTTCAGAAGCGGGCGCAGCTGCGCACAGCAGATCCATATTCTACGTAGAGTCATCGAAGGAGCGAGAGCTCAACTACTACCCTTGTACATCACGTTCGTCGATTTCAAGAAGGCTTTTGACTCGATAGACAGACCTATGATGTTCGCAATCTTGCGACACTATGGCATCCCACAAAAGATCATTGATGCTATCCGAGTCTTGTACGATGGATCGACGAGCCAGGTGTACTTGGAGGGCCAGCTCTCAGAGCCATTCGCTGTCACAACTGGAGTATTACAAGGCGACGTTCTAGCTCCATTTCTATTTATCATAGTAATAAACTACTTCTCCAGGCTATTTGCTGGAAGCTTCAGATACCTTACACATAAAGTTCCACCGCCCAGGAGTAACACGAGACCGCAACACGGTAAACCATTAGCCCAAAATCTAGAAGAGACAAGCAGAGGCCCATATGACATATGCGATTTACGATTTCACTCCTGGAAAATTATCTCACCAGGGCACAACTACAGCACACCCAACTACAACAAAAAGCGGCACAGTCAGACTGCGGAGCGAGTCAAAGGCTCTGGGCTGCACACTTGGACCTCAGATTCCTGCTCTTTCTCATAGCTGCTGATCATAGGGCTGTTCAACAGCATTGTGGGAGGGAAATTATCAGCCTTGTTCATCTTTGAACTAAACAAGAACACCAGAAAATCTTTAAGTCTTTTCCTTTTCCTTCTCCTGAGGACATACCACCTGGGCACTCTAGATACACAGGCCGTATTGGAAATTTGGAAAGTTGTTGGATTTCATTAGAAAAAAAAATATGAAGCAAGGTTAAAATACAAGGACAATTAATATATTATGTATATATATTTCTATTTGTATTTTATAAATAGCTAGCTAGATAGAGAGATAGCTAGATAGATAGATGGATGGATGGATGGATGGATGGATGGATGGATGGATAGATAGATAGATAGAATATTAAATACAATAATGAAATACTGAAAATATCACTATTAAATACTGCACTATACTATAAAATTAAAACAAAACTACCAAATTTGAGGTCAGTAAGAATTATAAATAAATTATTAAACAAGTGAATGAATGAATGAATTACCATTTTATTCAGCAATAATTCATTACTTAAATGCAAAAATCAAATGTGACAGAAGGTATTTTTAATAATAAAAAGACAAAAACTTTTTTTTATTAAAAATACCTTCTTTCTTTCCATTCATCAAATATATATATATATATATATATATATATATATATATATATTGTGGCATCGTGAGAGGTTGTGTCATAGATGGAAGGTATGTGCCATCTAGATGGCTACAGCATGGGGACTACAAACCAAGATGGCCACCTGGTGCCGAACTACAGTTACCATGTTCCTCAGCGGGGGAGGCACAGCTGTTGGGAGTGGAGGAGAAAAGCTGATGATGAGCTGGGAACAACTTATAACAACTTCTTGAATGTGAATGTGGAGAGAAGCTGGACAATGTTTCTTCTGTTGTAACTTTTGGCGTTGATGATTAAAAAAAGAGAGGAAGAAACTTGTAACTTGTCCTCAGCCTGGATTCAATTTGTGAAGCAACCCACACTTTGATGACATCCTACCTCTCACAGTGCCACAAAATATATATTTTTAAAGAAACAAGTAGATAAAATAGAAAAAAAGAAAGCTAGTGTTAGTTTTTCAAGAAAAACTAGCAGTTAAAGAATATGCAATTGATAGAGCGTCAAGTGTGTGTGTGTTTCTTTTTTATATATAAAAAGAAGGCAGATTAGATCAAATAGAATTAGAATAGAGAGTGCTAGAGTTAGAGGGACAAATAAAGATGGAAGAGATGTGTTTTTAGCCGTTTCTTGAAGATGGTTAAAGATTCAGCTGCTTGGATTGAGTTAGGCAGGTCATTTCACCAGATGGGAACAGTAAATTAAAAAGTCAGTGAAAGTGATTTTGTGTCTCTTTGGGATGGTACAGTAATGCGTCGTTCACTTGCAGAACGCAAGCCTCTAGAGGGCATATAGGTCTGAAGTACTGAATGTAGGTAAAGGGGTGCAGAGCCAGAGGTGGTTCTGTAGGCAAACATTAATGCCTTGAATTTAATGTAAGCAGCTATTGGTAGCCAGTGCAAATTGATGAACAGAGTTGTGACGTGCATTCTTTTCGGCTCATTAAGTATTAATCTTGCAGCGGCATTTTGGATACATTTTAGAGCTCGTAAACACACTTTCCTGTTAATCACAACAAATGGCCAAGCAAGCGCAGACACTGACAAAATACGCGATACAGTACGAGACCAAAAGTGATTTCAGCAAGTCTCTACACTCTATACAGTAATCAAAACAAGTGTTTCCTAGCAACGGCAACTGCACTTAACACCCAGGCAGCGGTTCTCAACCCGTGGCCCGTCACAAATCCATGCGGCCCACCACGCTGAACATAATTAAAAAATTACTTTTAGTTTTACAATTCATTTTAGTTTTCACATTAATTAAAAAATGTACTAAACAAATGTAAGCTATGTTTTTTTTGTTATGTAAAATAATTTCGTTTTTCATATATTATTTTCAGACTTGAGCAGACCTATGTACTCACATAATTAATGTTACGCATTTAACGAACACTTACAAGCGCAAAAAAGAAACACCCACAGGCTACTACGGAGCAATCATTCTTATTACAGAAATGTGGGAAAACATCTCTGGAGAGAACCTCAGATTATTACATTTGAAAATGCTATCCATATTTGGATCAACATATAGGCTACATTTGTGAAAGGCACACTGTAACTTACAATCGCAACTTCATTGTGCTGTTACTCCTTTCGAGCAGAATTTCACAAAATGTGTCAGCTCCCGACAGCATCAGGTGTTTTATTAGTAGAATTATTTATTTATTTATTTCAATGAATGTAATCATTTAGATATCATAATATTTAGGCTATAAATACTATTATAAATATGGGTGGTTTGTATTGATGACGTAATATGTAAATTACATGCGTGCGGCCCCTGAGACTTGGACTTGGACCATAATACGGCCCGCTGGAAAAAAAGGTTGAGAACCAGTGCTCTAATGAGACAAGTAATTACACTTACGAGCTGTTTTTTACTTCCGATGATAGACTGCTTCTCTCAAATACTATTTATTTACCCTGTCACTGTTTCCACAAAAATATTAAGCAGCACAACTGTTTTCAACATTAATAATAAGAAATGTTTCGTGAGCAGCGAATTAGCATATTCAAACTATTTCTGAAGGATTGAAAATGCTGAAAAATTCCGCTTTTGCCATCACAGGAATACACTTTATGTTAAAATATATAAAAAATAGAAAGCACTTAATATGAATTGTAATACTATTCCACAATATTAATGTATTTCTGATCAAACAAATGCAGCATTGCTGAATATAAGAAACTTGTTTCTAAAACATTTAATAAATTAAAATAAATCATGCTACATGTGAATTTAGACATCACAATATTGTCTAAAAATGGATATTAATGGAAATTGGAACTGATATTGTACGGATATACTGCACATCCCTTCAAAACATTTGATATTTTATTTGAGAGATTTGGACAACGTGAAAAGCACATCTTAGGGATGAATGGATGTGCATCAATAGATAGCTCTTTTCTTTTTATTTTGAGATCTGCATTTTGGACGAGGAACAAAGACACCGCATAGTGCAGTTCTCATGGCTACAAAATACAAAACAAAAATCACCAAGGATGC
Source organism: Gymnocypris eckloni scoliostomus (assembly GCA_027564155.1). Taxonomy (NCBI): domain Eukaryota; kingdom Metazoa; phylum Chordata; class Actinopteri; order Cypriniformes; family Cyprinidae; genus Gymnocypris; species Gymnocypris eckloni. Next base: position 23,142,095 of record CM050427.1, on the reverse strand, counting down.
ATCGTGTTACATGTCACTCAATCCAATTCAAGCAAAAACGAACAATCCTGTTCACTGTTCCATCAGAACTGACGGGAGCCTGTAAGATGAGAGGACAAAAAGTGTTCTCATACATGAACTATAGAGATGAGCCGTTCCAAAAAAAAGAGAGAAAATCTATGATTTGTAGACAATCGATGTGAAAAAAACCATAGACATCACAATGGAAATGTGTTCTGATGTAATATCATTATAGCATTTCCCAGGATAATCTGAGTACAAAATCCTTGTATGCAAGATTTAAATGACGCACTGCCATATGTGGACTCTTGTAGTCTGAGCCAATGAGTGAGAAAAATGAATAAGATTCCACACACTCTGCTTCCCTTAATCAGAGCATATGTAAGCCAGCACAATAAGCAATGATTCAAAGCTCACTCTCTCCCGCCACGACAGAACAGAGTTCCTTAGCAGGGAGCCCTTCAGTAACATGTGTCACTTCTAATTTCTACGAGCTGCTTGATGGCCACCAGACACTCCATCATGAAACACACACCAGTTCTTTGTTTGCTTATGTGTTTCTTTCATTTCCCAATCCCAAACACGGCGGTATGAAATAAACTGCACATTTTCCATTCCATTTCAGTAGACGTTGCCTGCTTTGGCTCATTTTAAGGAAGTTTGCCACTCAGAGGACAAACGGTTAAATTAAAGATGACTTAATGATGACTAAATTTCCCAACATTAAATAAAAAACTTGAGTTTGCTTTTAAAATGAGGTTGACAAATGTAAGATTGTATTTAGAAGGAGAAAAAGCAACCTGAATGGGTCATTAATTTGCCATGTTTTAAAAATTAACCTGGATTATTGAATCCTGAAAAGGGAGGGGGTATATTCGCCGCAAATTCCTATTAAGATGTATAGTAAGGAATCAGATGAGCTTGATAGCATGTTAACCACCTGTGTGTGTGTGTGTGTGTGTGTGTGTGTGTGTGTGTGTGTGTGTGTGTGTGTGTGTGTGTGTGTGTGTGTGTGTGTGTGTGTGTGTGTGTGTGTGTGTGTGTGTGTGTGTGTCAGACCAGACGGAGAGAGAAAAAGAGAGATAGAAAGGGTCCACATGCCTGAGCGGCTGGATTTGTGTCCTGCCTGAGGGTGAGATTTGGAACATTGTTGTTGTCTTGTGAGCAGACAGCCGCTCACACATGATAAATTGTTTCCGTGTTGAGCTCGTGTTATAATTCTGCGCCTCCGCCAGGCCTCACAGGCTCTCAAACCCCCAAAGCTGCATTCTTCCATACTTTACAGATGCACTCCACATTATATTTGCTCATGAATCCATCGGCCTCAAAGCAGCTTCTAGTTTGTCTTTATTTAGTTGTCAAAATCAGCTATTTAAAACTTGGAAAACATATCAAAACACATTATATTCATTTTAGTGGAGCTGAACTAAAATATATGCATGATCTTTGCTTTAAAACTAGGAAAAGTGACACCCATGTAAAAACAAAAAACAAAAACCTTTGATCTAAAGGGCATATTTTTCACAAACGTAAAAGAAAGTAAAATAACTCATTGTAAAATTAATATTAAATGTATTTAAACATGTAAATGTATATATAAATGTACTTGCATTTTATTTTATATTTTAAAATGCATATATTGCAATAATCTATACAATACCATTCAAAATGTAACAGTTCAGTTAGATCAACGGCACATTAAAATAAATACATTTATAATATTACATAATATTTATATTTCATATAAATATTGTATATGGGTTATATCTACTATCTTAAATGTACACCTAAAATTAAATGTACATATTATTCATATATTTATTTGTTCCACATTTTTGGTCAATATATAATTCCTATACTTCAATCTGTGTTACTTCTATTTACTATTCTAAAATGTGATTAGGCTAATAGTAATAATTAGTAGGTGTTTCCAAACATTTGACTGTATGTGTTAGCCTTCTGTGTATATATTGCATCAGTCATTGCAATTCATATTTTGTTATTCTCCAAGGGAAAGCATTAGAAGTACTTTCGCTTTTAAAAGCAGTTTGAAAAACATGAATGGTTTTAGAGAAAGTTGAGGTGTAGCTCACACCTGAAAGGTCATACAGCATCTATCTTACAGTTACTGTGGAAATGAGAGAGCTTGAGCGAATGAGATGATTAATTAATAACAATTATCAGAGCTCTGATCTTGATGTCTGTGTTATTAAGTGCGGTGGGTTGCCTTCATATGATGGACATGCTTAAAATAGGATTGCGGGACTGATGGAATAAAAACAACCTGTAATTGCTGGGTATCGCTGCGCTTGAAGATGATTTAGGGACTCGGGGGGCTCCATAAATAAACAAATAAATAAAACCAAGTACTCCAGAGTGCAATCTGGACCATTGGGGCGGGGCAACATATGTTACTCTACCCACCCCCAATTCCATTGGTTTATAAAACAGCAAATCTTATTGGTGTAGACTTGAGCATGCGCATTCCTTTGTGTACGATTTTGTAATTGATTTGGCCATAATACAGAGATCTTAATTATTATCTGTTTATTTCCCTGGTAATTTTAGTCAGATGAAGTCATTGTTTACAAAATAAACTCATGATGACAGCACCTCCGGGTTCTTCAGGCTGAATAGCGCTTCATTCATATTTCCTTGAGGATCGGCAGGCCACACATCAGCACTAAGTTGGGCTTTTATATGCAAATTATGATAATTTACTGTATTTTAGAGATGGACAAACATGAACATAAGCAGCTGATTTTACGTTTTAAAGCACAACCGTTTTTTGTTGTTGTTTAGAGATGAGTTATAGCCTACATTGCTCAATGTGTCACAAACTTGGACCATCCAAAAAAATCCAATGATTTATGTATCCACACCCTCATTGTGTGTGCACGTTATAATCGGTGTACGGGATAGATTTAGATTCAGTTATTAACACTCGATCATTGTAGCCATATAGAACTGCATAACTATTGAATATTAAATCACTCAGAGCTGTACATCTGTGCAGTAGGTACGTGAGAACTTTTAATGAGTAAAAGAGACGTCCTCTGTTATTAATGTTTTTTATTTATTAAAGACTATAATAACTAAAATAAAATCTAAAATCAGTAGGTCTAATATTGATTAGTGATTCCTGGTTCTTTTAAAAGATTTAGCCACAAAACCAGTAATTTAATTTAGCAGTTGCTAAATCCTGCTGGAAATGAAATCAGCATCTTTAAAAAACTGGTCAGCAGAAGGAAGCATGAAGTTCTCCAACCTTATGTCACTCAACCTTATGTTATCATTCTTGGATACAGCACTCTGTGAACAGCCAGCTTCTTTGGCAATGAATGTTTGTGGCTTACCCTCCTTGTGAAGGGTGTCAATGATTGTCTTCTGGACAACTGTCAGATCAGCAGTCTTCCCCGTGATTGTGTAGCCTAGTGAACCAAACTGAGAGACTATTTTGAAGGCTCAGGAAACCTTTGCAGGTGTTTTGAGTTGATTAGCTGATTGCCATGTCACCATATTCTAATTTGTTGAGATTTAATTGGTGAGTTTTTGATAAATGTGAGCCAAAATCATCACAATTCATCATCACAAAATCAGTCTGCACTTTCGTGACGTAATGCCGCTTTGACTGTCGGGTAGAAGTCTGCTGCTTCTCCCCAGTGCAGGCTCGGCAGAAGTGCAGATTGAGGGCGCATAACGGCCGCGAAGCACCCTTCTGAATGCTAAAATGAGGAATAGGACACCCTACGGTCTTGTGGACTTAAAAAAGCACAATGTATACTTCTGCGTCAAACCTACACAGTAGCCTATGCAGAGACGCACAGGTCTACACCGTACCTGACGTGCACCTCCTCAAAAATCTAATAGCGGGTCACTTGTAGTCAGACCGCAAGCGCTGTGATTGGTTTGCTAGAATCCCTCCCTCCGTGTGTACTTGAGTTTGTGTGCATTTTTGAGCACTGTAATATAGTTTAATGTTACACCTTATTTAAAATAAAACAAAGCAAAGAACAAGTGTCTCATCATGTATTATACTACATAGCATTATACATCAGTTGTTGTTCGCGACTAACAACGTTGATCTGCCCTGGTACACGTGCTTGTGGAGATTGAAAGAATGCCCTCGTCTCCTGTTCCGTTGTTGTCCCTTTTTGTAGTTTTAAATAATGATTAAACGTAATGATTTTATATTTATTTTCCGCCGTTATGGCTATAATGCTTCTCCAACGAGCTGCTTCTTCTTTCCGCTTTTGCCGTTTACTGCTTAACGGACAGGCGCACGCGGCGGCCATTGTAAGTCCGTAAGACCGCAAGTGCATATGAAGTGTTCCATTTGGGACAGGGCCTAAAGTTTCGGACACCACATAAAATGGCTGTCCCTTCAAATAGTGCGCTATTTGAGGGTATAGGGGCGATTTCGGATACAGCCTGGGTCAGGGAGCAAAAACACACACAGACAGGTCCATCATCCTGACACATAAGCCTCTTATGTGCTCTAGCTATAGTTTATTTGATCAAAACACAGTAAAACAATAATAGTGTGACATTTTATTACAATTAAAAATAAATGTTTTATATTTTTGTGTGTATTTAATATATATACATTTTGAATAAAACAAATATTTGTATTTTATATTTAAAATTTTTATAACATCAAAAACTTTTCCGACATCAATGGAAATAATTTCCTACATAAAAAGTCTTCAAAATGTCTCTCTAGTGCAATATGACATAACCTCTTTGTTTTTATAATGACAAAAACGCTGACCTATGCAATGGTAACATTCCCAAATGCCACAATGAGTCCTACAAGCAAAATGAACAGCAGAGAAAATGAAAAGTAACAGCTCTTTTCTTTTAGTGCTACTGTCCATACAGTGGAAAAAGAAAGACGGACAAAGAAATACATGAGAGAAAAGGCACCTGAAATGAGGTTAACACACTCACTTACACCGATACACGTCTTTTAGGGTCCCTCATAGGGGAACCCTCATCTGTGTCTTCAGAAGTTATTTTCCACCCTCAATAAACAGGCCAACCATTGTCACATGGAGGGCTCTCGTTATTATTTTTTGAAGTAATTACACCTTATTATCTGTGTTTACTTTAGCGAGGGTGAGTGCAGGTGTGGGACAGGGAGTTGTGGGTGGTGGTGATGGGCCGCTCTGCTGAACAGTTGGCCCTGTGAGTCATTTTTTTTACTCAAGGTTTGGGCATTGTAGCTGTGCTCTGCCACTAATTTCAGACCCACAAAAGAAACGTGCAATTAGGCCTATTATTGCAGCAGCTGCGCGCTCCCTGCACGACGGCCCCTGTCTTCTCTTGGCTGATGGTGGAGATGCTTACTGTGGTCGCATACACCCCAGTGCGACCGCAACACCCATCCTATGTGTGATAGAAACACCACAGAATAAACAAATAAACTGGATATAGGTTATCAGTATATAAAACAGTGAGGGTGCGAATTACATTTTTTAATCACAAAAAAACGAATTGCAATGTTAGAATTAATATATAGCCTAGTGTTAATATATACCATGTTGTAGTGTGTGTGAGTGTGTGTGTGTGTGTATATATATATATATAGAGAGAGAGAGAGAGAGAATGAGAGAGAGAATGAGAGAGAGAGTGAGAGAGATTTTTGACAGATCGTTTGACACTGAAGAGTAATGGCTGCTGAAAATTTAGCTTTGGCATTACATAATCATTTACACTTTTAAATAAATTAAAATAGAAAACAACTATTTAAATTATTACATTTACTGTAATTTGATCAAATAAATGCAGCCTTTGTGCACATAGGGGACTTCTTTCAAAAAGATGTAAAAATCCCAAACTCTTCAGCAGTAATTTATAATTAATGGCTTCATATTTATATATATATATATATATATATATATTATTATTATTTCAAAGCATTCAATCTGTATTTCCTAACTGATTTATGCATTTTAAAAACTGTTTGAGCTTAAATTTGAGATGTGTCGTCGTTGATTTCAGGTCGGGGTGAATGACCTGTAGACAGAATTTAAAAGGATCCAAATTCACAAGAAATTGCAAACAGGACAAAATAAATAATATAATGGAAAATACTACACTGGCCTTAAGATTGTGCGTGCTTCATCATTCTCATGAACTGTGAAACTGACTTTTGGGAAAGCCACAAAGACCCATCTTGCTAAAACACAAGAGGCCAATCTTCCGCCTTCAGGCACAAACAAAATGGCCCTGGAATCTCCACTGTTGCTCTCACTTAGTGATTTTCACACCTCAATGACTCTCCAACAATTAAAATAATGATCCAGCACAGAGCACTTATTTTGAAGGGCATGGGTGGATTTACATGTTATGATTGTGTGCGCCTGCAAGATGTGGGTGTCTCTGATGTCAAAAAGAGGATGTAATCATAAATTTGACATCAGGTCATTAATGTCAGAATCAACAACTGAAAATCTATTAAACAATACATAGTTGAGCAAGTAGATGCAGCCTTCATACACGCAGGCTAAGAGTGATAGAAAACCAATGCGATGCACATCATAGCCAAACATGCAAATATCTGTCAGAAAGAATTGATCATTTCATAAATGTACATTATATTTAGATTTTTGGGGAGCGAAAATGTGGAACATGAGGTTTTAAAACATGAGCAAATGACACCTCTGTGGTAGATGCCTTACTGGCATTGATTTCAGCTCATTATGTACTTGGGACTCACAGCCACATACCAGAGAAATCATTTTGCTAGGGGGCTCGCCCTCGCTGTGAAGAGCAAAAGAGCAGGGCCCGGTCGGGAGTGGGCAGGCCCAGGCAGGACCGGCTGGGGCTTCACGCTGTGACCACCTCCGTGCCTCTGACAAACACTTCACTGGATAATCTCCCCACCAGAGAATCTGCCAAGCCCCATGAGCTCGGGGGGATCTGGGGGGCGTCAGGGCACAGCCGAGCAGTTTCTCTATGGATGTGTGCAGCTGCATCACTGGATGTTAACTGAAAATCTGCTGAATGACTAACAATATTTACCAGACTTTACTGAGCTGTTTAGATTTAGGAAGATTACAATTTTATGTATGCAAAACAATGCTCTGCCTCATACATAAAAACATCAAACAGAATAGGGAAAACAATTATTTATTATCACAATTATTACCTCAACATACATTTATATCAGTTTCAACTGATCCGTTTTACAACCCAGGGCTTCTTACAGAAGTAATAAGAGAAGTCACATTTTCTATTGACAGAACAAACTGAAAATATTCAAATGAGGAAAATCCATTTTCAGCTTTAGGAGTCCAACGTTAAGAGGTTTCCATCTTATATCCGTGTTTTTCAAGCTCCGATCTAAAAAACGGGGAAAAGTCAGGCAAAAAGTTACAAAGTGCAATAACTCACAAAACATTCAGAAAGTATTACATTTGTACAAGTAATTACATTTTCATAAAATTAAAAACATTTGTATTACTATTAATACCATTACGTTTGATAATATCAATATTATAATATTAAATAGATACTATTTGTGTTTGTTCATATTTTTAATTAGATTTTCAATTTCATGTTAATTTGTTTTGTCATTTTTGTTTTTAAAATGTTTATTGATATATATTTTACTTTTACTTCAGTTTTAGTTAGTTATAGTTAATTCAGGTTTAGTTCTTTAGTATATCAAGATCAAATAAATGAAAAATGAGAACTGTTGCTTTGTCAACTAGCTGAAAACAAATGTTAAGAAATAAAAAATATATATTTTTTAAATATATTATATTAGCTTATTTATTTGAAGTTATGAAAAGATTTATAATTTTAGTTAAGTTTAATAACCCTAATTATAACATTCTCTTATTTAAAAAAAAGTTTCTAATTGGTTTCCAATTAGAAAACAATTTCAACTAAATATCACGAGTCTCTCGCCCTTTACCACACCCACACGTTCACTACACAACCTTTCCAGTGCTGGAAATCAAACTATTTCATGAGCGATATCCATAGATTTCCAGCTTTAAGACTTCAGAAATTAATGCATCTAATGCATCTTAATTTTTTATTATTATTAAAATAATATTAAATGGCTGAATTTTCTTTAGTCAGGTTCTCACACAGGAAAAGTTCATAAACGTGGTTTGAGGCCACCATGGGTGTTGGTTATCCATTGGACTAGTAGATCCCTTAATTATCTTCTAAATGAGTTTGACCACACAAAATTCTTTAGAAAAAAACGTGGGTTTCACAGGGACTCTGGAAGACTGGCAACAGGCACTAGGACAACACAATGTAATATGTATGCCTATCAGGATTCATTCTTCGTGAATTTACATTAGGCTAGTTAACGCCATATTTTAGTAGGCCTATTTAACTATCAACAATTAAAAAGTGCCACAAGGTCTTCTCCACTTCGTATGTATACATAACACAAATTCAGCATGTGAAACCTACCTCAGCTGATTAGAAAAGTCGTCCTCTACGTTGTCATCATCCCAGTTATCTTCCCAAACATGAGCGTCCTCGTCTTCATCCAGGCCCGTCCAGTCTGGAAATGACAAGTTTAATGAGGCTGATGATTTACATGAGCCTGGATCCAGCACCAGCTCGACACACAGTGCACAGCGTGGAGCTATTCGTTTCTGTTGTTTTTACCCAAGATTAATTCAAAAAGGTCAGGAACTTCATTATACGCGTCCAATCGTTATTCTTGATTACAAATAATTAGAAAATAAAACTACTGTAAACAATATTCAACTCCATTAGGTTGAGGTGCTAAAAATGCTAACCGCTAATCATGCTTAACGTTACTGTTACTGATGTTTCTTTACGTTACGTATGTGGACCAAGCGCTGAAATACTGTTTAAGAAATAATGCGTGTTACATTCATGTCTTTTCTTTTCAAACGCGACAAACCAACCATTTATTGTATAAAGTGAAAACTGTTTTGTCAGTTAGCTTAGCAATGCTAGCTGAGTCACTGTGGTGTTGTTTATGTATATTTACCCGTAAACTGACTAAAGAGCGCTTTTCTAATCAAAACAACAATCTTTCTCTGTTCACTCACCCTCTGCTGGGAATTCTTCAAATTCATCATCCTCCTCCAACAACCCCAAATCTACTGTTTGTTTCTTCTCTGACATATCGTGCTATTGATCCAGCGGTTCCACAGTTTCTCACAGACGCTCAGGGTAATTCTGAATATGCTGTACGCATGCGTGTGGCTGTGTGTGCTCTGTGTGTGTGTGCACAAGTGTGTGTGTGCCTGTTTTATATGAGCTATAGCTGTTTGAAGTGTTTATTCATAAAGGCACCGCATAATGAATATGTATTTATTTATCTAAATCATTCTAAATGTATTTATTTATCATTTTAATTTTAGTCATTGTCTTTAATTTGTGGAAATAAATACACATGAAATTTACAACATATAATAATATAAACACAAACGTATATAGGCTGTTTATTTTTTAAATAAAAATAAATACACATACAAAATATAACATTGTAATAAATGTAATAAGTAATAATATTAATACGTATTATTTTATATTGTGTGTGTGTGTGTGTGTGTGTGTGTGTGTGTGTGTGTGTGTGTGTGTGTGTGATATATATATATATATAAATACTGAAATTCTGCATGAAAATTAGTAGACATTCTTCCAATGAAGGTATCTCAAAAATTATATAACAGGCAAGAACATTGTGAAGTCTCGATAAATGACAGCACAGTCAGCACACACACCACAAAACCACACATGCCACAATGAAAATTGTCCTGTGACTTCAATTTGCTGACAGACGGTGAAAACTTCAACCAGTATCATACTCGCCTATTCTGTTTTTAAATTATTCTGTAATCATCCAAACTCCAAAAATAAGTCGACAGCAAATGGAAGTCATTTAGATAGGATGATGACAGTGTACTCATTTCTGCTGACAAATACAGCATACGCAGTAAGCTAAACAGACCAGCTTGTATATAATCGGACATTCTGGACATGGAGAGGAGGAGAAACCCATTTTGACTGAGATTTACACCAGTGCCATAAAGATGGTGAATTACTAATCAAGATAATTGCATAAAGCTTATGAGCTCTTGGAATAAAGTGGAAGGATCATTCAAGTCTGTCTCAGGTAAGGGCCTGGGAATCTCTCACAGTGTCCGTGGAGCATACCTGAGACTGCAGTTACACTGTGGCGCCTGGAGTCTCAGGAGATGGGGAGGGGGGCTGCCCAGACTGACTCGCAGCCTTTCTTCGACGCGTGAGAATGCCTTTCATTGGCCCTCCAGGACAGTATCGCAACTGAGTCCTCATAGAGGCTCCAACCTTGCCCGGCCAGTCTGACAGTCTCGCTTCCACCGGCCCTTATCAGGACTGAGATCACAATATGGCCTGAGGGGTGCTAGGACGAGCGGCGGGGACAGGAGGGTTTTATAGGACGGAGGCCGTCATCACCCCCAGCTCCCGTCTGACTGATCACTGACTCAGATTAATGACACGACTCTCCTGCCAGTGAAAGTGACAACACACCAGAACATGGGTCTGTCTACCTGTCCAAGTGCCCTTGATGAGATAATCGCCCTCTCATTCAACATAAATAGAAGAATGCCAAGTTAGTCAGTAAATACTTCACTGTGAAAACTGTTGGCGCAGAAGTGCATGCACTATATATTAACTTTGTTTCTTGGTGTATTTTTGTGAATTGCAATGAAAAATTATTTTGCATATAGGGTGTATTGACATTGACATTATAGTGAATATGATCATATATAATAAAAAAGGCTTAATAATCCAATAGAGGAAAACATGTCAGCTTTGGCTTTGGAAATCTGTGTGGAGTGATGCGTTTCCTGAATATCTGTCAAGTACATCTAATCTCACTCAGTCATCAAGTGTGAGCTTTGTGTTTCATGTGGTATTAATGTTATTAATAATATATATATTAAATTGATAACAAAATAAATAGGTCAAAGGTGTGATAACATAAATGTTAATAGCACATTTGAGACAAATAAATATATATAAAAAAGTATTTCCTCCACTCATCTTTATAGCTATCTCATTCAAATGTCTGTCAATAGGAATTTTACTCTCATACTTTTCATCTGTCTTTCTTGAAAAGGTCTGTCAGCTGGAGCTTGAGGTACAGTTTGCCAACAGCCTAATGACCCTTTATGGCAATACAATCTGATGTCTGTCCCGGCCGGCCCGGTAATCCTGTCCACCTTTGCGGCTTAGTTATGCTCAGGCTTAAGTTGCATATTTTGTATGTATCAGGATTTTGCTGATAAATGCTATCAGCAAGAGAGAAATGAAATACGGGAGGTCAATCTCAAGTTGCAAGAACAGACAGTTATTTCAGTGGTGAACCGCCAGTGATGCAGATGTCCTGTTGCTATTCTCTTAGATCTATTATTTAAGACACAATTTGTGTTTTTCGGTTTGTGCATAGTTTTATATATGTTATTATGTATATGTTTTTATATTCCCCTTAAGTATTATCCACTCTAGATAACACATCAGTAGGCTATAGATCTGTTTCCATCATTCTGACACAGCTTTTCCACAGATTTGAACGCATATCCGTCCAATAACAACATACTCAGAAACAAAGATCTCCATGTACCTCCAAATAAACTCAGAATAAAGAAAATGTTTTCCAAGGTAAACACCCCATTATTTAGAGTACATCAGTCATTGCTATCAAAGACATATTCTGCAAATAAATCAAAGACATATTCTGCAAATAAAGTTAATTTGACTCATTATTTATATTAATTTCTCTTAACAAAATGATTCATGAAAAAAAATGATATATATATATATAGAGAGAGAGAGAGAGAGAGAGAGAGAGAGAGAGAGAGAGAGAGAGAGAGAGGTATGGGTATGGTACCCTCTGTCAAAGTTTGGGGCAAAACATGGGCACAATAATTTTTTTTGTATTCTACATTCCAATTAATATGACAATAAACTTTGGGTCCCAACCCTGCTTTTGTAAATGAAGCATTATTACACTAATATATTAAGCATTAAACTCAATTTTGGCAACACTGTGATTAAGAGTCCCAATATTGGTCATATTTGTCTGACCTCACATTACAGTAGTTCATTGTGATTGGTGGCTTATACTGAAAGGTCTCTCTCTCTCTCTCTCTCTCTCTCTCTCTCTCTCTCTCTCTCTCTCTCTCTCTCTCCCTGGAATGACATTCTCAAGCGAATGTCGCTCATCAAGGGGCTTACGGCGTAAGTGATAAAGTGTTCCACTCTAATACCTGCCCGCTTCTCATCTGTCATCTATAAAGAGGATTGGAAATGAAGCAACATTCTTCAGGATATAATGACCTCAAAAGCATACAGAGGGATATTGTAAAACATATAAATGGAGTGGGAAAATGTGCTTTTGTTTGATCAAAGAATCAAAACTGCAGTTGATCATGACAATGATCATTTCAGGTATACTATAAACCATATATTAAATGTTCTGCGTTGTCGTCCATCAGAATCGTCAGTGTCAAACTGAATCAATATTGGTTTAACCAGTGTTTTATACGCTCGCCTTGATTTCAGGTTGCACAATGCAATATGGAATTGAGTAATACTCGCCATGTGACTACATAGGCCCGGAAATGGCCCTGATTGGACTGATTGATAAATGAAGCTGTCCTAGTTTTTGAGCAAGGCCCCTTCAGCTCTGGACTTTGTCCAGGAAAACCTCTAACAGCCACTTATTAAGTAGTTAGACTCACAAGGCTGTGTGTGCCCTGGTCACCTGGGTGTGTGTCTGTAGGGTCTGAGAACTCATTGGCCAACGCTGGACTCTCTATTGCAAGCTGGTAAGATAACAGAGTGGGTATAATCCTCATTCTTCTCCCTTGAGGTCTGGAGTAGCGTGTTTTTACAGCTTGCTGGGTTGTTTATCGTGGTAATTATTAGCATTTCTTGTAAACATTCTGCATTACCTCCAATGAGTCTTTGTTCCCTTGACCCGCGCTTGACGCGCTCAAAGAGAAGTCACCGTAAAGTGGAGGAGGCGTGACTGTTTTTGCAACTCTCAAGAAAATAAAATTACGGATGACATATTGAGTGAGGCAGCTCATTTCCAAGATAGCATGATTTGAACTGCAAGGAGCCTTTTGCAGAAGTTCACAAAAACATTCAGATGCGAGTATAGGGAGCAGTTAGTGGCTAATGGTGATTTGATCGAAAAATTCAAGTGTAGTCACAAAAACACAACAAGCGTAAAAGTCATTATTATAATGAATTGTTTGTTTTTCAGCTTCACTATGATTCATGATGTTTTAACACACCCTGATGTCTAAACCCGAATTAATGCAAAGGGTGAAAATAACATTTGCCATTTGTTTATATGATATGGATACATTTTTGACCCAACCCCAGTTATGCTTTGGTACTCAGGCACCACTTGTGCAAGGATCATATATGTTAGGAAGTGCATAATTAAGTGTATTTAATATATTACATATTTAGCCATTAGCAAAATGTTATTGGTTCCTGAGCTGTAGACAAGCTGTGAGCTGCATTTAACATATACGACTTTTTTTAAATTTGTTATTATTATTATTTATTTTTTTATCTGACACAGAGAAGATCAAGCCTCTCTTGTGTGTCTGTAATTTATAGGGCAAGAAACCAAGAACAAAATTCTACAGTATAGCAAAGGCGAAACTTGAACAATTCGGCCAGTGACAAGCTTTTAAGGAGACCAGGGCACCATGGGTAGTCTGAAAATGAAGGACTAGGGGGTGAAAGGGAAAGTAGTGATTTGTCATTAGGACTTTTCAAAGAATAGTGAAGCCAAGGGTCCAATTTATGATTTTTATACCCTGGCTTCTTCAGAACACACATCAAGTTCTTTGTGAGGAATAGAATGCCAGTTTTTTTTCTTCTCTCTTTTCTCTCTCTCTCTCTCTCTCTCTCCCTCTCTCTCTTGTAACAGAGTTATATGGAAAGATCTTTAATTTGGAAATGTATACATCACATTTTGGCATGTCTGAGAAAGATAAAAAATATATATAACTGATTTTTAACAAGAATATTAATGTTATAATTAGTGCTGCTGACAAATATATTTGTTCATACACACTGCAGCTAAATGTGGCATTCTGTTAATTCTGAGTTTGGTAATTTACATAAAAAAAAAAAAACAGTTATGTATACATGCAATACAAGCAATAATTGTAAGATCAAAGGCAGCACTGGATGGTTTTATAGGCTATAGGTTATAAACATTAATATTTTAAATTATATTAGCTCTAACATGTTATATAAATTCAATAAATGTTAAGTCATAAATAATAATAATTAATAAAAAATGTAAAGGATCAGAAAACTAAATCTATACAATTATTTGAATTTGTTTATAAGAAACTGTACAGCGTGAGACATTTCAGCTAAAAGAATCTGAAAAAGAATCAAGAGCGTACAGAACCGAACTTAAGTATTTGTTGACGTAGTGACGTCATGGTCGTTTGGACACACGCAGCTCTCCTGGGTCTCAGTTCTCAGAAGAAGAAGAAAAGAGTCTCAGAAACGGAGGTACGAGTCTTGACGAAGTCAATAATGTTGGTATCGTCTCTCCAATGCAGGCCTGGGGAAATGTATTAAACATATTCAAGGGTAGCTATACATAATGACCCAAAGAGCGTGTGCTGATCAAAGCTATAGCTTGGGCGTAAACAAAACACACCGCCTTCCGTCTGGGACATAACCTTACTAATATTTTCCAGAAAAGATAGGTCTCTATCGATCATGTTTCTTTGGGCCACGAAGCTAGTTGAATGATTGGCGTTCATGTTAATGGGTTATGGCTGTGGTAAGTCATATGGTTTCAAGAGTTATCACTATGTCAATCATCAATTTCAGGAGTGACTCCTATTTGCCATGTAGGTCTACACACAGAAAGAAAGATAATTAGATTCACTCCCATTATGACTCCCTGATCTTTGGAGTGTATATGGTCATATTTTGGTTCCCTTATCGAGCTGTCACGAGACATCACGGAGATTTCTCCGTGACAATTATATCAGAATCTTTTACTTCACCTTGAACTCGTGATGGCTTCAGTGTGTAAGATCTGTGCGGGACCCATCGAACCGCTGGATCAGCATCTCCATTGCGTCGCCTGCCTGGGCCTGGCTCACGCCGAGGCGGGCGCTGGGCGAGTCCGACTGTGGACTTTGCGCGGACCTCCCGGTCCGCGCGTGCCCGGCCCGCCGCGATGTGGTTCGCGGCCTGTTCGGGTCGGGCTCACTGCCGCCAGCGTGCGCTGGTGAGCCCCTCTCCGGGCGGCGGGGCGCCCGTCTTGCCGTGCCGTCGAACCCAACGGTCGCCGCGATTCGGCCAATCTCTTTCCCGAGGACTGTTTCCGCCCCCTTCCAATATTGAGGATTCGTAGCTTTTGGCCACGAGGAGGGCGACGGCCATGTCCATCTCGGCCTCGGAGAAGGACGGTTGGGCTGGATCGAGCCCGAGCAGCTAGGCAGCTCAGAGCCTTCAGGCCTCCAGGAGGAGCTCATGAGGGTTCTGTCGAAAGCTGTTCAGGAGTTGGAGCTCACCTGGAATCCTCCGGAGGAGCCTGTCAGGAGTAAGCTCGACTCGTGGTACTTCAGGTCCACACGCAAAGCTTGACGCAAGGACATCGGTGCCTTTTTCCCCGATGTTCATGAACAGCTCGTGAAGGCGTGGTCTGCGCCCCAATCGGGCGCGTCCACTCGAACACGCAGGCCATGTTCTCCCACGTGGATGGGCGGAGGCCCACGGGTTACGTGCGCTCTCCCCGTCGAGGAGACCGTTGCTGCACACCTGTGCCCTGCAGCAGTGAAGTCCCTAGGCCCGGACATCAGCCTGCCGTCGAAGCCATGCAGAACCACCGCCCATCTCGCTAATAAGGCGTATGCCTCTGATGGCGGCGGCATCAGCGTTACGCCATGGCAGTGCTGCAGGTGTTCCAGGCCAAACTCCTGCAAACGGCGGAGGGCGGAGTCCTCACTCCTGAGGCGACGAAGGATCTGCGCGCTGCAACGGACTTCGCGTTGATGGCGACGAAGCGAGCGGCCCAGTCTGTGGGTAAGGCCATGGGCTTTATGGTCGTCCTTCAGAGGCACCTCTGGCTAAACTTAGCTGACCTAAAGGATGCCGATCGAAAGGTGCTCCTAAACGCTCCTATATCTCCCTCCGGCCTCTTCGGTGATGCCGTGGAGACCATAACCGAGCGATTTGCTGAGACTCAAAAGCGCGCGAAAGCGATGAGTCACGTGATGCCTAGACGCGCCCCCCAGCAACAGACTGCCAGATCCAGATCTTCGTCAGCGCATGGCTCTGCCCAGCGGAGAGATTTTCCCAGGCCTGCCCAGGCTGGGGCTACTGCTACTGCTCCTCGACAGGAGCCAGACGTCCGGAGGAAGGTGTGGGGCTCCGGCAGGAAGCGCCAAGGTCAGCGGAGAAGCCCGCGACGCGACTCTCGCCCGCCCCCGGCTGCTAAGCCGTCTTCCTGACGATCGGAGGGAGGGAGGAGAGCGCGAGAGCAGCCCGCGCCAAGCGCCCAAAGTTCAGCTGCCCAAATGTGTGTGTTGAGTGTCCATTCAATAAAAATGCATACTTTCTCACAAAAAGAGCTTTCTCCTCCTCACTCAATAAATGCGGTTTCCCTTGCCCGCCTCAGTGCAGTGCAGGTCCGCATCCAACACAGGTTATAGCCCGGCACCAGCGACCGAGCAGCTAAAGCCGCTGCGTCAGTTCATAAGCGGCGTGGAAGGTTATTCCGGGAATCTCGCGTTGGCTACTCAGCGTGATAGGCGGGGTATACTCTTCAATTCAGGCGCAGACCACCCGTTTCAATGGCGTGGTGCAGTCTCTAACATCGCCTCGAAATGCCCAGGCTCTGAGGCAAGAGATTGGCTGTCTGCTCGAGAAAGGAGCAGTAGGCGAGTCCCTCCACACGAGCTGGAGGCGGGTTTTACAGCCGCTGCCGTGGTACCAAGAGGGATGGGGGCTTCGCCCAATTTTGGATCTCAGACCCATCAACAGAGCGCTTTGCGAACGTCAGTTCAGGATGGTAACGCTGAAGCAGATCCTGGCGCAGATTCGCCCCGGGGACTGGTTTGCGTCCGTGGATTTGAAGGACGCGTACTTTCACATTCAGATAGCGCCGCATCACAGACGGTTTCTGAGGTTTGCTTTCGAGAACACAGCGTACCAATACTCTGTTCTCCCGTTCGGGCTGGCTTTGGCCCCGCGCACATTTTCAAAGTGTGTGGATGCAGCACTTTCCCCCCTCAGAGCGGGCGGGATGCGCATCCTGAATTATCTGGACGATTGGCTGATTTTAGCTCAGTCCCGGGACACGCTACTCAGCCATATAGACTCGCTGCTTATTCACCTGGAGTCCCTAGGGCTATGTGTGAACAGGCGAAAGAGCATTCTCGCCCCGAGTCAGTCCATTCTGTATTTGGGAGTTTGCATAGACTCCCTAGAAATGAGAGCCCGCCTCTCGCGAGAGCGCGTGGCGGCCATTTTGTCTTACCTACGCCATTTCAGAGAAGGCAGCTCTGTTCATTTGAAAGAATTTCAGAGACTACTGGGACTCATGGCGTCAGCGTCGGCAGTGTGTCATCTGGGCTTATTACACATGCGACCACTGCAGCTGTGGCTTGAAAACTCGAGTCCCTGGACGCATGGACCTCGGGACGTTTGAGTATCGCGGTCACCCGCGGCTGCATCGAAGCTCTGGCTCCGTGGCGCAACCCGAATTTCTTCAGCCGGGGAGTCCCCCTGGGGTTGGTAACCTCACGCGTGGTGGTCACAACAGACGCATCGACGCTCGGCTGGGGAGCGGTGTGCGAGGGGATGCCAGCTTCGGGGCAGTGGTCAGAGCCTCAGATCCGTGGCACATAAACCGATTGGAATTGGAAGCAGTCTTTTAGCTCTGAAGGAGTTTCAAGCACAACTGGAACGGCAGCATGTACTGATTCGCACCGACAACACGTCTGTAGTCGCGTACATAAATCGCCAGGGCGGCGTCCGTTCGAAGGCTTTGTGCAAGCAGGCAGCGATGTTACTGCTATGGGCGGATTCTCGCCTTCTATCCATCAGAGCAACGCACATCCCGGTCTTTTGAATCGCAGACATGCTTTCAAGGAGGAGAATTCCTCAAGGGAATGGAGGTTACACCCCGAGTTAGTTCGGATGATTTGGAACCTCACGGGAAGCAGAGGTGGATTTATTCGCCACGAGCGAGAATACACACTGCCCGTCGTTCTTCTCTCTGTCCCACTCCCGTTGGAAGGGCGCTCACAGCGCTGGCCGACAGCCAGGCTTTATGCGTTTCCTCCGATCAAGATATTGCCTCTGGTGTTATGCAAGATCAGGGAGGAGCGGCGTCATACTCATAGCTCCGAACTGGCCGAACCAGCCTTGGTTTCCGGACCTGACAGAGCTGCTGATAGCCCCCCCCTGGCCGATTCCGGTCAGGAAGGACATGTTATCTCAGGTGGACGGCTCGGTGTGGCACCCGAACCCAGAACTATGGAACCTTCATGTGTGGTTGCTTCAGGGTTGTCAGGGGAGCTAGACGCATTGCAGGCTCGTGTGGTCGGCACACTCACGGAAGCGCGAGCACCCTCTACAAGACGATTATATGCCTTAAAATGGGGAGTGTTTGTGAAATGGTGCCATCAGGCTCACATCGACCCGGCTGTTTGCACCGTGTTGGATGTTCTGAGTTTCCTGCAGTACAGGCTGGATAGTGGATCGTTACCCTCGACGCTAAAAGTCTATGTGGCGGCCATTGCCTCGTTCCGTTCACCGCAGGGTGGCCAGTCGATCGGCAGAGACCCCATGGTGGTGAGTTTTCTTAAGGGAGCGAGAAGGCTACGCCCTCCGAGGCCACCTTCGGTTCCGCCTTGGGACCTAGAGGTGGTATTAAGAGCTCTCTCTCAGCCACCTTTTGAGCCGTTATCATCAGTGGGTTTGAAGGAGTTGTCTCTCAAAACTGCACTCCTTCTTGCACTCGCGTCAATAGCGCATAGGAGATTTGCACGCCTTTTCTGTGGATAGTGACTGTATTCGCTTTGGACCCGGTGACTGCAGCGTCACTCTCAGGCCAAGAATGGGGTATGTACCTAAATCACTTTCTACTCCCTTCAAGATACAGACTGTTTCTCTGTCTGCCTTGTCTTCCGAGTCAGCAGCCTCGAGTGAGGCAGATGCTCAGACTTCGTGTGCCCTGTCAGGGCTTTGAGGATTTACATCGACCGTCGCGAGCTTTCGTCAATCTAACCAGCTATTTGTATGCTATGGTGGTTGTGCGAGAGGCCGTGCTGTGTCTAAACAGAGGCTCTCCCACTGGATCGTGGACGCTATTACGGCTGCGTGCGATATGAACCAAGGTTTGGAATGTCCTTTACACATTAGGGGCATTCAACGAGGGCCATGGCTTCCTCGTGGGCTTGGTCGAGAGGTATGTCTATTCAAGATATATGTGTTGCAGCCGGCTGGTCTTCTGAGAATACTTTCGCCAGGTTTTACAGGCTGGACGTTCAGTCTTTTGCCTCCCAGGTGCTGTCGGTAAGTGGCTGATGCATGTTTACTACATTGTTTGCTCTGCATACCCTTTACTAATACGGTTGTTCTGCCCTGTGCTCAGTGCAGATTCCTGTATTTGTGTTGTTTTATCTAGCGATACTTTTATCATGCTAGGTTGGGGTCATGCTATACAGTCTGTGCAGTTCCTTATGCTCGTTGTGCAAGTTGCCCTGTTTCAGCGCAGCCAACGTTATTTCTATCCAGATATGCAAATTTGTATACCTTTGGGTTAGACGCTCATTGGCTTACAGCCACCTATCAGCGGTGAGCTCGCCTACAGCGTCACTATTGTGGGAAGTGTCTACGGCGTATTCTATCTGCTGTGTTTTGGGGTAGGGCTTCGTAGGCCTCTCTCACGGCGGGATTTAATATCGTTCCCATAACGGAGAAATCTCCGTGATGTCTCGTGACAGCTCGATAAGGGAACGCTCCGGTTACTATGGTAACCTCGGTTCCCTGAGGCGGGAACGAGACATCACGGTAGACGCCGTGTTCGCTACTCCTCAGCTTACGGTGTTCAGTATCCGATTCTGATATAATTGTCGCGAGCATCGCATTTATACTGTCTCGAGCTCGCCGTAGTTGCATGCTTTGCGACAATTGGCCAGTCATTTGACTGGCGTGAGCCAATAGGACTTCAGGAAAGGTTGAAGGGAAGAAGTTCCCATAACGGAGAAATCTCCGTGATGTCTCGTTCCCGCTCTCAGGGAACCGAGGTTACGACAGTAACCGGAGCGTTTTCCTGATATAAATCTAACACAGAAACAGTAGGCCTGTTTATCATGTTTGCTCCGACAGGCAGTGTGTGAGGGAAATAGTTTTGTGCATGAACTAGGCGTAAAATGCTTTATTTTCGTTATCCCCCCCCCCTTCTATTAGCTTGTTTGGCGGTGGAGTAGAGGTGATGCTTGGCCTCTGGTCCAGAATACAAAATTACTGGTGAAAATTACATGTTCAGATGTATTTACATTATATTGGTGTGCCCCAATAATTGTTATCACACATTTAATTTATTTTAATTTGTCAGTTATTTGTAAAAGAATTATCATATTTATACATATCATCATCCCTGGCACACAAAGCTTCAGGGGATTCCCCTATCTTAGACAGGGTCTGGAGATAGCGTGACATGTCTGGGATAGTAGAACCAAGTACTGCTTGTTTCCTTTCTATTTCTTTCTATTTGGGAATTTCGCAAAAAAATTGCCCCAGGGCACACCACCACTGAGCAAGATGATAGAAGTGCAGTAGCTTGTCAGTGAACTACAGCTCTGTGTATTAACTGCCGCTCCATCTGAAAACAGGTGATGGAGATTTACTGCCAATCACGGAACCGGCTTTACTGTCGAGATGCGCATGTTAATCAAATTTGATTAATTGCACAGCCTTAAAAGAAAATAATACAGGTTCGGAACTATGAGGGTGAGTTTATTTTTCATTTTTGGGTGAACTATCCCTTTAATCTCGAGGAAAGCAGTTTTATTGTTTTTCCTTGTTTGTGTG
This sequence comes from Gymnocypris eckloni scoliostomus, assembly GCA_027564155.1. Taxonomy (NCBI): domain Eukaryota; kingdom Metazoa; phylum Chordata; class Actinopteri; order Cypriniformes; family Cyprinidae; genus Gymnocypris; species Gymnocypris eckloni. The sequence continues at coordinate 23,120,999 of CM050427.1, read as the reverse complement.
GTCTTATTTGGTGAAAAGTATGGTAAGATAGCTTAAATGTTATATTTTTAGATATACAGCCTATTATTTCTGTTTTATGCTTGAAAACATTTATGTTGTATTTCAATAAATACTTGAGAAAACACTACTGTTCTGTCATGGTATCTTTGTACCGGCATTTGCTTAGTCTTATGTAACTTTATTGCTTTGAGTTTGATTAACTTAAATGGTTTGAGGAAACCGATTGCCTTAAATGGTTTAAGTAACCGAGTTGTTAATTTAATTTGTTAAGACTTAGTCAGTTTGAATTGAGGAAACTAATTCTGAGTGGAATAAACTTAAATTGTTTAAGTTCAGTTTACTCTAATAATTGACTAAGCCAACACTAAAAAAATAAGTTAATTTAATCAGTGGCGGAACCAGGGGTGGTCGTGGCCACCACTGATCTAAGCTTGGCCACCCTGCTTAAAACTGCAGTTTTTGTCCCCTTTTTTCTGTCAGTTAAGTCATAAAATTACCAAAAAGGCGATTAAAGCTGCAAACTGTGCATGCATGTATGTATGCATTATATTTCAGAAAGTCTCTCAAATGCATACTAAAATATAGGCTATCGTGCAATTCCAGATCACAATAAGGCGCAAGCTGATATGTATTTTAATGTGAGCACAGTGCATTTATACTAGAAAATATGCGCTATTTTTTCATTAATTTTAAAATTACAAATGAAAATGAAACCATTTAAATGCATAAAACAACAAATTTTACAATTGGGCATTTATGTGCTGTTGTCTTCCGGCCTTTTTCACATTCTTATCACTAACATGTCTCAAGTCTCATCCATGAGTATGTAATGTTAAAGAACAAGTTTTGGGGGTTTTGAGAACCAGAACCAAACAGACAGAGCAATTGAGCTATAGTGAGCCCCTTTATTAAAATACCTGGAGGTGAGGAATAAAAAAAAAATCATATTCACTCTCAATTACAATTAAGTAGAAATTAATTGTATTCAGCTGTGTTTTTTAGGCACTGAAATAGTCTAGTACTTTATAGTCAACCACATTTTTATATAGAAATAATGAAGATTTCTCTGCCACCCCAGGCTGGTTGCTGGCCCCTCCCTGGCCACCCCTATGAACACATCCTGGCTCCGCCTCTGAATTTAACTCGATGTAAATGAGTTATAGTTATAGTAGTAGTAAAACTTAAATGGTTTAAAGCAATCGGTTTCCTCAAACGGTTTGAGTTACCGTAACTTGTCGGGTTTTACAGTGTGTAACTGCTTTTTTGTTTTTGAACAAATAAATTCAAACCTTGGTGAGCATAAGAGACTTTCGAAAACATGATGGCATAAACGTTTTTTTGTCAGGCTCTCCCCACCACTTTTCGTTCACTCTACACTCTCCCATTAAGGCATAAATATGATATTAAAAAACAACTAGTCTCTTGTCCCTCGTAATCCATTGCACACACACACAGTGATGTAGGTTGGATTGTACTGTAAATGTAGCATCCTCCAAACCCTTCATTCACATGATTATTTGTACTCTGTGTGTTTTGATGATATTGAGAAGCTTAGGTGGGTGTGTGAGGATAATTACATGTGATCTCCTCCACTGATGAGCACAACTATGGCACTCTGCCAGTAGCCCATTCATTTTATATTAAAAGTGGAGAATAAATGCAACCAGTCTTTTGTCTAGCACGCATTTGTTCATCAATGTATGCTTTACCACAGTTATTTGAATATGTTGTACTGATTAAAACAAGTCTCACCAATGCCTGTGTGGCATAGATACATGTAGAGCAATTGAACGTGCTGAAAATTCATGCGTATAATAAGCACGTTATGGCAAGATTCATTTTTTGTAGAGCGTTTCAATGAGTTTTATGGTCTTATAAATTCTGCACACTGAGGAATGGAAAAGGACAAAGTTGTTTTCCTCCTCAGACATGTTCTTGTTTTATGTGTACATGCCAACCATCCCTGACAATGTTTTATTGGTGATGACTCAGACCTCTTGTTTATTTGCTTGCTCGGATGCTTTATTTGTTACATTTTTTTAGGATAAAGGCAGGCATTTTGAAGGCTGAAAATATATTTTCCTTTCATCTTAATGCTTTTTCTACATCTTTTTGTCCTTCTTGCTCCTCCTCTTGTCCTTGTCCCATTCTTTCTTCCTTTCAAAAGCCGAGGAGAAAATGCAGTGCCCTTGTTTTGATAAACTTACATTGCCTGCTCATCGAAAGTTCGTCACAACGCATAATAACACAGACAGCGGTTTGAGTGGGTTCAGGCAGCCCTGTCCTTAGAGTGAACACGCCTTATGTAGGAAGAGGACGTGACCTGGATGACAAGAAAACCTGCAGGACAGCAGTGTTGGCCCCTCTGTCTTGTGATTGATGGTGTTGATGTTCTAAATTGGCCTCAGATACGCCAAGTACAAGAATCATAATAGCAGGGTTTTAGATTAGTTCTCTAGATAGCAGGAAGAGGGGGAGGTGGAACGTTCCAAGAATACTACAATGCATTGGATACCGAATGTCGGCTGGAAGCTTGTGAAAGGCACATTGCTATCAAAGGATGTGAATAGTGATTCTAATGTGGAGAAGTATTTGAGGGGTCAGACTGCGTCATTACTGCTGAATGGAGGTCAACGCCACACACTTGTCCTCAAAGGCAAGACGCTGCATCTGGCCTCAACAAAAAGGTCTCTCAGCTTACTAATTGTTTGGGGAGCCTCTTTAAAACCATATTTATAAATGTTCTTTGATTACTAAGATCGTCTGATTTTGCAGCATTATGGCATTATTTAAATTGTATGGCATTTTAATGTTGATTACCAACAAGTATGATATATATTTTTTTTATTGGTGGGTCTAGTAAGTAGATGTTAAAGGAATAGTTCACCAAAAATACAAAATTTTCTAAACGTTTGTTCACCCTCAGGCCATCCATAATGCAGATAAGTTCGTTTCGATAACGTTTGGGATATTGTGATGTTTTTATCAGCTGTTTGGACTCTTGATGGCACCCGTTCACTGCAGAGGATCCATTGGTGAGCAAGTGATGTAATGCTAAATTTCCCCAAATCTGTTTCCACATCTTGGATGGCCTGAGGTTGAGAGAATTTTCAGAAATTCTTTTTAGGTGTACAATTCCTTTAAGTGAGATATTGTATTATTATAGAGTTTAATATGTGTTGTCAATTTGTATTCACATGCTTGCCTCTGAATGGCCTTGAATCACTGTAATTGAAACGCCACACTGTGATAGTGAATGAAGGAAAACAATTGTGAAAGAGAGAGAGAGAGAGAGAGAGAGAGAGAGAGAGAGAGAGAGAGAGAGAGAGAGAGAGAGAGAGAGAGAGTAAAATATAAAGCAATTAATTTGAAAAATGATATGCCCACCTCGTATTTGTGGGCCATTGTGGGATGATCAGTTTGGGAGACAGAAATGACCACTTGTACTGTAGTGTGCAGGTATTTCATGGGCTTTCAACAGTGTTGAAGAGACTATAAAGAGTTTGAAATGATTAAACTTTGTTTTGACCCTGCTGTGAAATGCCTGTACTTGTCCATTATTGCCAACCCACCATCGAGAATAATGGGCATTTTCCAGAAGAGCCAGGGAGTCAAACCATACACTATGTGAAAAGCAGCGTTAAGAGGCTGGAGAGCTGTGTAATTAAATAAAACCCAACTGTTTTAGTGTGTACTTTAGAATGAACCCAGGAATACTTCGTTTTAAATGCACTATGGGGCTACACCAATGTCCTTATGTTTGACAGTGCTAAAAAGGGCTGTTTAATGCTTATGGTTAAAGGGATACTCTATCCCAAAAATGATAATTTGGTCATTTTTCACTTAACCCCATGTCGTTCCAAACCCGTAAAAACTTTGTTCTTCTTGGGGAACACAATTTAAGATATTTTGGATGAGAACAGGGAGGCTTGTGACTGTCTCGTTGACTGCCATATAAAGTCATATAAAATATTTACACTGTCAAGGTCCAGAAAAATATGAAAAGCATCGCCAGGATACTCCGTCTGCCATCAGTGGTTCAATCGTAACGTTATGAAGCGACGAGAATACTTTTTGTGAGGAAATAAAACTAAAATAACAACTTTATTCAACATTTAGGCACCGTAACGTCTCCTCTGAGTCAGCTTAGCGCCATTTTGGAGATTATCCCCTGGATGCAAAATGCTTACACTCTTCTGTATCAGCGGACCACAACATGGGGGTAAGTGAAAAATAACAAAATTATAATTTTGGGATGGAGTATCCCTTTAATAGCTTGTTCAAAACACACTGACAGCACCTCTGTGGTGACACAGACATGACAGCCGTAACATTGGGGGGGGGCTTCATTTGAGACAACACAAAACAGTGTTCCTTTTAGTCATGACACACTGCTTAATGCCAGTGTAGCAAGTATATTTCATTATTTTGCAGTAAGTAAAATGGTTAGTAACATAAGTATGTCCAAGACATTGAAATTATGTAATAAAATCTGGTCTACCACAAAGAAATGTATACATAGTGACATAATGGAAAACAATTAGGTGTAACCATCACATAAAGAGTAATAAGACTTTTTTTCTTGCACCCTGATCCATTTATTAGGATCTACAGGTTTTATTTATAATGGCATTCAGAATAGTGGGCTTGGTACATTTTATTGTATTATTTAAAGAAGATGGATTAATTTGATAAAATACGCTTTGGAACGTTTTTCATCAAATAATCTGCATTTCACTAAAATATTAGGCAGCACAACTGTTTCCAACTGTGATAATAGTCAGAAAGAGTTCTTGAACATCAAACCAACATATTATAATGCTTTCTGAAGGATATATGACACTGAAGACTGGAGTAAATGCTAAACATTTGCCATCACAATAATATGTTACATTGTAAATTATATTATGATTGATAACAGTTCTTTTAAATTGTTATAATACTTTTCCAGAATACTATATAAATATTTTTATCAACCTTTGTGAATATAAGAGACTTCTTTCAAAAATATAAAAAACCTACTGACTTTAATTTGGTGGATAAATGTTTTTAAAACATTAATAAGCAGTAAAGCAGTTTTGTTTAAAATGTTTTTCTAAGAAATGAATGATAATATAAGATTATGCCCTGATTTTCTTTTCATAAGGCCCCTTTCCTTCATTATAACATCAGGACTAGTGATCGACCGATATTGATATTTAATAACCAATACCGATTATTTGTATGTTTATGTACCCGATAACCGATATGCAGAACTGATATTTATTTACTGTTATATAGTAAATAAATAACAAAGTGAAGTAAGTCCATTCTTCGCTTTAGTTTTTCCTCCTTTCAGTCATCTTAACAACAACAAACAACTGTTGAAAAGTAACATTCTTTCATGTAAAATTGAATCTTCAAATTACAACAATAAAAACATTTTATTTATGAAAAGCATCATCAGGAACACTGATATTAACAATAAGCAAAAGAATGTCTAATATTTTCAAATGGAGAAAATAAAGGACAGAAGTCATATCAACAAAACATTGTATTTTATTGCATTTCTTAACTGGCACATTTTATCAGAATTATTCAAATGTTTTTTGTCATTCTAAATTATGAAAACTGCTGACAGCGCGGTTTATTTATGCATTTACACAGAACTATACTCAAACTGCGATCGCTTGTGGAGAAAATAATTAATTTCGATAGAGATGTTCATTGGTGAAATAATGGTTCTATAGTAAATGTGAATATAATTTAGTGTGTTTCAAACAAGTGAATCTTGTATAAAGTTACATGCGGTGGCCGTGCTGGAGCTTCTCCTGAGTGAACAGTGTCCACTGCTCCAAGTGTGTGTGTGTGTCCACTGCTCCAGGTGTGTGTGTGTGTGTGTCCACTGCTCCAAGTATGTGTGCACTTGGATGGGTCAAATACAGAGAACACATTTTACTGCTAGTTATACTCTGTATAATTGTGTATGTGACAAAAAAAAATTTAAAAATTCAAAACCGATATCCGATTATGGTAAAAAGCTTAAATATCGGGAAAAATATCGGTAAACCGATATATCGGTAGATCTCTAATCACGACAGTTGTATCATCATAAAAAGGTGCATGTCATTGACCCATACAAGAAACCAAAAAAAATTAAAAATGACATAGGTCTTTATGCGGTTACAAGATTTTCTTTATTAGCACTTGTAAAAGGCCTGTGTGCATGTTTATAGATAATGGCTGTGCAGCCTCCTCTGTCTGGAGTGTTGACGTGCTGATGTCTCTCGAGCCTCGGGCATATTAGATTGGCATCCATTAAGCACCCTCATTGTTAAGAAGCCGCCAATCCCTGTCTTCATTTCCCGTTTGCCCCTCCTTCAGAAAAAGAGATAGTAAAAATCACAGACTGCATGATCTCTTCTTGTGCAGCTCTGAGATCCAGACACTCCTGACCCTGGCTCTATTTTCTCTAGGCATGTGTGTAATTTTCACCTTGCTTGTCTGCCCCTCTGGAGTCTTGGATAATTGTGATCAGTCTTCCCCCGGTTGCACTACGGGCAGCACTGATAGCAAAAGAAAGAGCAACTTGTGCACATGTGGAGAGTCTGCATCTGAACCCCGACCCCCCCACATAAATGAACGAGTGCAGCCAGCCACAGAGAGAGACACACATTCATCCATAATTTCAGACATGTATAGAAATTACAGATATATGGCAGGTTATAGCATACAGTGTTATTATATGGTAGGAAAGGGGTGTAAATTGTCAAGGTCTCCAGTTCTGTAGATGTTTTTGAGATTTTTTTCTGACCCACCAGCTGATGAGCCTTTTTAATGTTTTTAGTATTTCATTGAAAATAAAAGAGCACCCTCTGGTTATGTCATTGCTCTTGGTCAGCTGACAAAACTCAGTCCATGAGTGTGGATGTGAGAACAGCATGGATCAATTTCTGTTCTTGTTAAAATGTGTCCCTAAATGCCACCAGTAGTTACGGCAGAGGACCACATGCGTTGCGTCTAATCCGTTCCATGATTTATCAGCACATGCAGCCTATTAATGTTCTCTGTGGAGAACGCTGTAAAGACGCCCAGACTCTGGCATTTCTGGCTGTTGGAGTAAATCTGTTTAGGATTATAGAAATAGTGGTGTGGGAGACATAGAACTGACCAAAATTCGAGCAATGGTAGAGAAACCCCAAACAGCTGTCTGCCCGGATTTGTTGACATTTCTCTGCTTTGCATATTCACTGCTTGTTCGAGCTGGGTGACATTATATGCTTCATGATGTTTGCTGCTGTTCGGTATGTGGCTTTTAGTCTAGTTTCTTCAGTAAAAGTCTGTGTGTTTTTAACACCACAAAAATGATAACGATATATTTGTATTAATACATTTTTTAAATGATAGATGATTAGCTTCCAGCCAGTACAATATATGTCTATCTATCTGTCTGTCCGTTTTACAGATAAATGGGCAAACGGTAAGATTGGTGGACTGACATATCAGTAGATAATTATATCTCTCTATCTGTCTGTCTGTCTGTCAGATAAATGGACATCTGTCTGTCTGTCTGTCAGATAAATGGACATCTGTCTGTCTGTCTGTCTGTCTGTCTGTCTGTCTGTCTGTCAGATAAATTGACATCTATCTATCTGTCTGTCTGTCTGTCTGTCTGTCTGTCTGTCAGATAAATGGACATCTATCTGTCTGTCTGTCTGTCAGATAAATGGACATCTGTCTGTCTGTCTGTCTGTCTGTCTGTCTGTCTGTCTGTCTGTCTGTCTGTCAGATAAATGGACATCTATCTGTCTGTCTGTATGTCTGTCAGATAAATTGACATCTATCTATCTGTCTGTCTGTCTGTCTGTCAGATAAATGGACATCTATCTATCTATCTATCTATCTATCTGTCTGTCTGTCTGTCAGATAAATGGACATCTATCTGTCTGTCTGATAGATAAATGGACATCTATCTGTCTGTCTGTCTGTCTGTCTGTCAGATAAATGGACATCTATCTGTCTGTCTGTCTGTCTGATAGATAAATGGACATCTATCTATCTGTCTGTCTGTCTGTCTGTCTGTCAGATAAATGGACATCTATCTGTCTGTCTGTCTGTCTGTCTGTCTGATAGATAAATGGACATCTATCTATCTGTCTGTCTGTCTGTCTGTCTGTCAGATAAATGGACATCTATCTGTCTGTCTGTCTATCTATCTTATCTATCTAGACATAAACTGATAGACAGAATCTGCCCTCTTGGCAGAACAGACGTCTGATATGTATGTATTCAGCACGCAGTGTCTGGTGTTTTGAATGTATTGTCCATTCATGCAAGAGTAGTGCAGACATCATGAAAGAGAGACACATGAAAGCCTGAAAGAGAGTCAAACTTCCCCTATCTGATGTCATTTTTAGATCTTGGGCTTCCCAAACTGAGAGAGAGGTTAAAAGCGTGCTGGCGTCTGCTCTCGGATGGATCTCATATTCACCTTGTGTCCTCCTCCCCCTCGTCCTCCTCCTCCTCTGTCACCTCCCAGCTTTGTCATCCCATCCCTGTGCTTCGCTCCCATGGCACTTCTCTCTTTTCTTCTCCTGTTCGCTCTGACAGCTCCTTTCACCCATTGTCTTCCATCGTGCCTTCAGCTCCAGCACTCTCACTGCTCCTACCACGGCAGGCATATTCACATTCAGTCAGCACCAATCATTAGTTTTTTTCTCCCTTTAAAAAAAGCAAAAATCAAATACTGAAAAAGATTGATTGGGGTGCATCGTGTGTTTCAGGTGTTATTGTAGTAACACCGCCACAGTGCATTTTCAACAAAAATGCCATAACAACTGCATTTTGTGTTGATGAGATTTTATAAAGGAAAATTCAGGGTTTTATTTAACATAGAAAAGAGACTTCCGACATCATACCTGAATCAAGCGAGTTTCGACAAGATTCCAGAGACAAGCATGTTTTCTGAAGTTACGTTCACTTTGACCACTATTTGCAGGGACCAAGTGAACGGAAGTCATTCAGTTTCAATAAAGTTGGTTATTTGAGGTGATCGGGACTTTGACGATGTGATATGGGTGTGTCTGACACCATAACAAAGTTCAAGTTTATGCAAATGATGCAGAGTTCAAGTTTATGCAAATAAGCAGTGACACGATGCAGCAACTACGATGGCTGAGAAGACAGTGAAGCTCATGTGATCCGCCTACTGTCAGATGTTGTGGTCGAGTGTAGACGATGGAGGAGAAAATAATTTTTCTATTTTGTATGACTTGTTTCTGCCCACATACAGAGACATACACAAAAGTGATGCATAGAAAAACATTTAAAAACTGCAGTAGAATTGAGCATACATTGATTCTCGTTATGAGTGATGCTCTGTGCATTGTAGCAGTTTATAAACAAATGGTTTCCTCTCCAAAATATTCATTTTAGCTACCGATTCTTTACAAAAATGCAATCTTATTTTAGCTGCAGTGCAGTTTATGGTCAGACTTTCAGTAACTGGTAGCTAATAGTGCAGCACCATGTTACCAGGTCAACCAGCGGTGACAAATTGGCGATGCAAGAAATTTTAGTGGAATTCAAATGGAATAGAAGTGGAAGTCAAATGTTGTGGTGATAACTATTGAGAGTGGAGAATTTGCAACCTCCAGTATACTATATTTGAATACAGTGTAAACTGTACTTTTACCTTGAAAATTAAAGTGCATGTCAATCAGTTTTTTTTTCTAATGTTTAATATACAGAAATTGGGAGCATGGTGATGGAAGAACTATATTTCAATGAGTTTTCTCGCAAATGTTTTGCTTTCATCAAAGAAACTTTGCCTTTACTTGCAAAACCTTTGCAAAAAAACAGACCAAAAACTTTGCGCAAAACTATGGGGTCCCTTGGTGAAGTCCTAATGTTTATGCGCAAAACTGTTGTTTGGGAAATCTTTCTGTTCCCCTTTCAAAACCACACAAAACATTCATGTTCACTTGCAAAATATTTTCATTTCACTTTGCAAATGCAATTTTTTTTCTGGGAACTCTAAATACTAAATATCTCCCAACCAATTTGTACGTATTTCACAGGGTGGCTAATTCGTTCTATATGACCTCACTTGTACGATTTTGTACAATTTGTGTTTAAGGGAATTTGCCACCTTATATACGTATGCTTTTTCAAAAACAATTAGCCACCTCATAAAATATGTACAAATTGCTGCAAGATCAGAGAACGCAAAAGCATTGAAATCTACATTTTCCTCTCATCTCATTTTTTACCATCACCATATCCTTTTAGAGACTACGAAGAGATGGATGGTAGACAATTTACATTACCCACAATAATGTCCCTTGTATTAAGATCTGTGTCCCGACACATTTTGGAACGCAATAATGCACTTGTTGCATAGCTAGAAGCTTTGCCTTCTTGCAGTGTGTTTTGGGCCTAAAGGCTTGATTACATTGCCCTGTGAAGGCCACCTTAAAACCAGATCCTCCACCCTAACTTATTGCCTGTTTCCTCACTACACGGCAGGGGCCAATTGTTAACGCTAATGGATCAGCTCAACGCTGCTCTGGTCCTGTTGACGGATGCCCTGTCAGGGCTGCACATGTGAGATTAGTTTCCCGCCACAGGTGGCTCTGTCTAGTATTCTTCACCATGCTGTAGTGGAGTAGACCCTCTCTCTCGTGCCTCAGGCCAGGGCTTTTCTAAAACACCCCTGTGGGAGAATCAATTCAGCACTTAATGCAGATGCAGTGCGCTTAAATACACCCCAAACCTGTACTTTTCTAACACATACTCTCCCCCTCCCTTCTTGTGTTCCCGCAGCCATGTTATGTTTGGCACTCTTTGGGGACGTATGTCATCGGGGAGAGCATGCAGCACACGGTTAATTAGTCTACCTCAAAGCAGGAATAAAGCGTGATATATTTATTAGTGCTCTTCTAGTGCCGCTGGTCATGAACAGGTGTTGAGCCTTTGCAGCAAACTGTGTGAAAGTAAGTCAGTGGCAGAACCAATGCCATGTCTGCAATAAAATGTCTGCGCTCTGATTCATGACCAAAAGAGTTCACACAAAATACTTGTTCTCCTCCATATTGTGTTGTAAGTATGCATTTGATATAATCAAGAGGACCAGAGTGGTGTTTGCCATTCAACCAGTATCTAACAGGAAACGCGCTGTACTTGGAGCGTTCACTACACTCTAAAAATGCTGGGTTAAAAAATAACCCAACCTTAACCCAGCCGCTGGGTAACTATGGGACAGAACATACTCTGGGTTGTTTTGACCCAAGAGTTGGGTTTAAGCCATTCGGTTCTACACACAGCCCTTACTGGCATACATCCATTACACTTGCATATTTATTTTTTGAAGTATTTGATTTTACATAAAATGTATTAATTAATGACAAATAAGATGTCTGTAATAAAGTAAAAAATATTTATACATCTAGTTTAATACACTTGTTCCATGTTCTTAGAAATATACCTTTTGCAATAATTATGTTTTTTTAACCATACACCATTTTCTTTTTAAAGTAAAAATTTGTACAATTTATTTTATACCTTGAATACGTGAGTGTACTTTTTCTATTATTTTCAATGTTTTTAGTATATTTTCAAGGTAAACTGTGTTTATTATTATAATTTTTTGTTGTTTTATTGTTATTTTACAAATATGAATTGGTTCAAAATAATGTAATATAAGTGTTGGAGAGGTTTTATCAAAGATTCATTTTTAGAATCTAAAAATAAGTTGTCATAAAAAGGTCAAATTATTTCATTTGTTTGATGGTTTCACCATATTACTTTGATTTGGCAGACAAAAATAATAAGCAGTGAAGCAGTTTTGTTAAAATATTACATATTTTTATAAGAAATAATGATTAAAGATTATGCCAAAAAATAATTATTTTCATGAAACTGGTTCTTTTAATGAGGCTTTTTCTTCATTATAAATCAGGAGAGTTTTATCACCCTGACATTTGCTATTTTATTTCCCCTAAAAATGTCAAACGAAATTAAACCCAGGCTCATAATAGAGGTCCATTTTAAAACATGTTTGAATAAATGAATAGATCTAGACAGAAATGTGCATCACAACATTGACCTTTATATCGAGCTACAACTTGCACAAACTCGTCACTTGTCTGTTCACTGTTTCCATCCTCAAGGTCATCCTTCTTGTTAGTCTCATCCTGGACACGCGCTGCAGTCAGGCTGATGAGGCTGAAGAGAAGTCCAGATCATTATGTTTAAGAGCTTTACAATGCTCATTAACGGCTTTCTACCACACAGTCCTTGTAGGAGCTCCTGGCTCCTGCAGTCTTTGGCCCCGCTCCGTTACAGCCGCCTCTCAGCGTCTGAAGACAGACTTTAACCCTGACAGCCCTCTACCTGACATGCACACACTGTTAGACTTTGCTGTAATTTTACAGTTACTTACTGTAAAAAAGTACAGTAAAATACCATATATATGATTTACGGTTAACTACTGTAATACACACTGCATTATGGGTATTTCTGTATTAATTTTACAGTAATTTACTGTATATGGGAATTTACAGTATTTTGCTGTAATTTTACAGTTATTTACTGTAAAAAAGTCCAGTAAAATACCATATATATGATTTACGGTTAACTACTGTAATACACACTGCATTATGGGTATTTTTATTAAGTTTACAGTAATTTACTGTATATGTGAATTTGCAGTATTTTACTGTTTACACAAAAGCAGTAGTGCTACTGTAAATGAAGAAGACAGGTTTCTTGAATGTGCGGACATTTTAATAGGCCTAAAACATACATTTACATTTAGTCATTTAGCAGACACTTTTATCCAAAGCGACTTACAAATGAGGACAATGGAAGCAATCAACAAAGCAATGATATACAAGAGCTATGACAAGTCTCAGTTAGCTTTAGGCAGTACACTAACTTTTTAATATATAATAAATAAAGAAACCGATAGAGCAGAAAAGAATAGAGCAAGCTAGTGTTAGAGGCATTTTTGCTTTTGTTAATTGTATGATAAACCGGTGTTCCTGTATGGCTCAGTGGTTAGAGCATATCATGCTAGCGCAAAGGTTGTGGGTTCGATTCCCAGGAACACATACTGACAAAAATGTATAACCGAATGTACTGTAAGTCGCTTTGGATAAAACGCTAAAATGCGTAAATGTAAATGTAAAATAAACAAAAGAAAACAGAATACAAAATATTAGAAATGCTACTGTTAGTTTTTAAAGCATAGAATTAGAATAGAGATTGCTAGAGTTAGAGGGTCAAATAAAGATAGAAGAGATGTGTTTTAGTCGATTCTTTAATTCGATCCAATTCGATTTCAATTGATTCTTGAAAACATCAAGACAATATGCACATATAGGCCTATTAAAATGTCATATGATAATGTTTTATAGTTTATAATCTTGTTCGAAAGAAAATCATGAATCTGCATTCATTTTTCTCATTTTAAAATTTATTTTAAAAAATCACACACCCATACGCATGTTCTATTAGTATTTATAATAAATAACGAAATAATAATAAACAATAATAATAATAATAAATAATAATAAATCCACAATTGGGTTCCCACCGTTTTCAAAATAGGCTATCAGAAAAAAATACAGACTGGTATAATTTAATTATTATTTGTGTAATGTCATGGTAATACACAAGTGGTGATACAAATGTAATTTGTAAATTATTACAAACAAAAATATATATATATAAACTTTACTTACACATCACACAATTTAAACTGTTACTCGCGTGCAAAGCCCGCGCAACAACCTGGCAGAGGTTATATAAACTGAGGTTTGTGTCCAGTGCGCGCATAACGGACGTCCCTTATGAATGGATCGCCAGACGCCAGCTGCAGATTTTCCTGAGGTAAGTAGGCTACTTTTATTTATGTTTACAAACTTTCAACAAATGTATTTTATTAGTTATTTTTTGATCGTAAAGCATTACCAATATCAATTCAATAAAAATATATGAAGAAAGCAAATAATAAAATCGAATTATTGGCTATGACAAGCAGGACTGTTCGTTTTCCTCAAAAACTGCTGCTTTGACTGCCATTTCCAGTAGACGTACCGAATGTAATATTTACACGAATAATGGTTTTCCGTCTTTTTTACGGCCAGTTATGGTGTAGGCCTATTTTACTCGTCAATTAAACGAATAACGTTACCGTTAAATGCCGTTAAATGCGTGTGACGTCATTTGAAGTAGCGCGTCTCAAAGGCTCTCTTTCGTGCGCTCTTAACCCCTTGTGCGCGCGCTCTCTGTCTCTCTCTCTCTCTTTCTTCCTCACTCTCTCTCTCTCTCTCTCTCTCTCTCTCTGTGCGTCTGCTCTATTCAGGGAACACACACAAGTTCAAGTTGCTTTACTGGCATTACATTTTAATTAAAGTATTGCCAAAGCATTTGAAGTATGTGTAAAATACAGAATATATTTACACCACCAAAGTAATAAAGGAGATAATAAATGAGTACAAAATAAGAGAGAGAAAAAACAGCAGACAGTATCTCTAACATATACATTACTTATAGCAATTCCAATTAAATGTAATTTCATGAAAATTACAAATCATTAAATAATTAAGAATCGTTCTTTATTATGGCTTCTTATTTGTTAATAGAAGGAAGGTCTCAAAGTCAGTGCATTTAAATTTTCATAGTACCAGTAATTACATTTTACATGCTGTTGTATGCTAAATATTCTCTTCTATCTTTTCTTTCAGTGTTGACTGTCATCTTATTGTGTAAGTGATACATTTAGCAGTCAGCCTAGATCTGTGATTTATCATGTTCATAACATATGGTGATAGTCAATAATCACTGATGAAAATTATGTTTATTCTTTCTCTCTCTTTTGCTTTTGTGTCAGGCAGGCACTACACCTAAATACTCTTTTAAGGGCCACACCACTGAGCATCTTTGGCTTTGTAAGTATATGTTTTGACTTACTATCAGATACAGTATTTGACATTAGATTAACTGCATGTTATGCAACAACTAGAGTCATCAGAAATGTATTGTAAAGACAGATGATCAAACATCCCACATCTGTGATTTTCCATGTTCATAACATACAGATTAGTAAATAGTCATTGATGGAAAAAGTTTTACACAAACATATACAACATCTCTCCCATGTTCAGTGAAGTTTCCTCATTTCCTCTCTTTTGCTTTTGTGTCCGCAGGCACTACCTACGAACCCAAAGACTCTTTTAAGGGCCACACCAGAAAACAGAGAGAGAGAGAGAGAGAGTAAGGAATAGTTTGAGAAACGGACAAAGGTGGACCAACACATCCACAACACGCCGCAAAGCCACCAGGAAAAATTTAAAAAAAACAGAGCACATGCAAGTATGTACAGGTGCAAGTATTGCAGCTTGTGTGTTTCAGATTTAAGAATTTTCTGCAGTCATGTTGTCACGGTCCTGCTGGTGTGCCCAGGCTGGCCACCAGATGTCTCTGTGTTGAGCACATGGCTTGTTGTTTGTTGGTGCCATGTGCTCCCATGTCGATTGTCTGTCCCCTCCCATCTTGTTACTTAATCATTGTTTCAGTGGCTCCAGCTGTGTCTCCCTCGTTACCCTCGTTTGTCTCCCTATATAGTTCTCCTTGTCTGCAGTCCTGTGCTGATCCATTGTCTTTCGTGTGTCTAATGTCGTGTGAGTGTTTCATGTCTGACTGTGCCCCAGTCTTCTGCCTGCCTGCTTGTTTTTCTTCGGGTGGTTTTTGTTCTTCTTTGTTTTATTTTATTATTAAAAGAACTTTTCCCCTGCATTTGAGTCCTCGACCTCATCTCACGTGACAGAACGGATCAGCCAAGATGAGAACTCAGCAGAGGAGGGGTTTGGACCACCCGCCACTATCTCCAGCCCCCTATACCAACGCATCCTCCAGTTTGAGGCCCTGAGCTCTTGCCGTCCAGCAGGGCAATGACGTGAGGAGGTTTGCCGTGGAGTTCAGTGGTGCAGCTGAGGGGCTAGATTACAATGATGAGGCCCTCAAGGACCTCTTCAACAGCGCCCTTGACGAGCCCCTCAGCTGGTGGAGGATGAGGGGGCTGGACCACCTCACATTTGGGGAATTTGTTGAGGCTTTGGCACGTTCCCCAGCTAAGGTGGCTGGTGTGCCTCAGGTGGTGGGCGACAAGGCTGCAGCTCCTCCAGTGGCGGCAGATGGCGCTGCAGTGCCCTATTGGTGGCCGTCAAAGCTGCAGCGCACCCTGGGATCCCGAGGCGGGTATGTAAGCTGGAGGATCCCCATGAGGTCTGTGCAGGGCAGCCGGCATGTCTCCAGTAAACTCCAGCCCGGTGGTCACAGAGTCCGCTCCGCCCGTGAGCCGACAGAATCCGCTCAGAGCCCGCTCTGTTCCGGGGAGCCGACAGAGTCCGCTCCAGAGCCCGCTCCGTTCCGGGAGCCGACAGAGTCCGTTCGGAGCCGACAGAGTCCGCTCCAGAGCCCGCTCCGTTCCGGGAGCCGATGCAGTCCGCTCCAAAGCCCGCTCCGTTCCGAGGAGCGCAGTCCGCTCCAGAGCCCGCTCCGTTCCTGGAGCCCACGGAGTCCCTCCAGAGTCCGCTCCGTTCCGGGAGCCCACGCAGTCCACTCCGTTCCGGGAGCCCACGCAGTCCGCTCCAAAGCCCGCTCCGTTCTGGGAGCAGCGCGAGTCCACTCCAGAGCCCGCTCCGCCCCGTGAGCCGACAGTCCGCTCCAGAGCCCGCTCCGCCCCGTGAGCCCACGCAGTCCGCTCCAGGGCCCGCTCCGTTCCGGGAGCCCACGCGCTCCGTTCCGGGAGCCCACGCATTCCGCTCCGGTCTGGAAGCCCACGCGTTCCGCTCCGGTCCGGGAGCCCACGTACTCCGCTCCAGAGCCCGCTCCGTTCCGGGAGCCCACGCATTCCGCTCCAGTCTGGAAGCCCACGCGTTCCGCTCCGGTCCGGGAGCCCACGTACTCCGCTCCAGAGCCCGCTCCGTTCCGGGAGCCGACAGAGTCCGCTCCAGAGCCCGCTCCGTTCCTGGAGCCCATGGAATCTGCTCCAGAGCCCGCTCCGTTCCGGGAGCCGACGGAGTCCGCTTCAGGGCCCGCTCCGTTCCGGGAGCCGGCGGAATCGCTCCAGGGCCCGCTCCGTTCCGGGAGCCCACGCAGTCCGCTCCAGAGCACGCTCCAGTACGGGAGCCCACGGAGTCCGTTCCAGGGTCCGCTCCGTTCCGGGAGCCCACGCAGTCCGCTCCGTTCGGGAGCCCACGCAGTCCGCTCCAGAGCCCGCTCCGTTCCGGGAGCCGACAGAGTCCGCTCCAGAGCCCGCTCCGTTCCGGGAGCCGACAGAGTCCGCTCCAGAGCCCGCTCCGTTCCGGGAGCCGACAGAGTCCGCTCCAGAGCCCGCTCCGGCCCGTGAGCCGACAGAGTCCGCTCCAGAGCCCGCTCCGCCCCGTGAGCCCACGCAGTCCGCTCCGTTCCGGGAGCCCACGCAGTCCGCTCCCGTTCCGGAGCCCATGCAGTCCACTCCAGTCCTGGACACCGCTCCGCCCCGTGAGCCCACGCAGTCCGCTCCGTTCCGGGAGCCCACGCAGTCCGCTCCGTTCCGGGAGCCCATGCAGTCCACTCCAGTCCTGGACACCGCTCCGGTCTGGGAACTCACAGAGCCCGCTCCAGGGCCAGCCCCACCTTGGCACCCCTGTGTGCCCATTGCTCCAGGCCCTCTTCCACTCCACGGGCCTGGCCCACCTCCCTCCTAGACATTTTTCTGTTTAGTGTGTGTGGAGCGTCTGGGATCCGCTCCTTAAAGGGGGGGTTATGTCACGGTCCTGCTGGTGTGCCCAGGCTGGCCACCAGATGTCTCTGTGTTGAGCACATGGCTTGTTGTTTGTTGGTGCCATGTGCTCCCATGTCGATTGTCTGTCCCCTCCCATCTTGTTACTTAATCATTGTTTCAGTGGCTCCAGCTGTGTCTCCCTCGTTACCCTCGTTTGTCTCCCTATATAGTTCTCCTTGTGTCTGCAGTCCTGTGCTGATCCGTTGTCTTTCGTGTGTCTAATGTCGGTGAGTGTTTCATGTCTGACTGTGCCCCAGTCTTCTGCCTGCCTGCTTGTTTTCCCTTCGGGCTGGTTTTTGTTCTTCTTTGTTTTATTTTATTATTAAAAGAACTTTTCCCCTGCATTTGAGTCCTCGACCTCATCTCACGTGACACATGTGAAAAAACATCAGCACACAGCAAACCATAGGTTTGCTTGTGGAAATGAGCAATGTCCTGCTTCCTTTAAAACTTTTTGGCATTTAGATCCCACATGCACCGAAAACACAGACATTGTTATATATAGTCAACAGAATGTCTAACCATCAAAAATACAGTTACAATGTTACTGAAAGCAAAAACACTTTTACTTAGTGTACCTTTAACGTCATTGTACATTCAGGCAATTAATGGCGTTTTCTGACAAGGATGTGCAAAAACTATACTATTTAAACAGAAACAATACTGGCAATAACTGCTGTTGCACAAGTTGTTACCTAAGTTGTTACGTAAAGTATAACATAACGAGATAAACTAATTTCTCCCTCATTTTCCCTCTGTTTTGTTTCAGATCAGCCATCAGTGTTTTACCCGTATGGTGGCCAGCCAACTGGGATGCTTTGTTCATGTTTTTTGTTTAGATATTGTCATGATTTGTTGTTATGAATTCAGTTATATAGCCATCAGTGGCTTACCAGCATGGAGGCCAGCCAACTGGGATGCTTTACATGTTTGTTTTTTTGTTGTAGTTTTTTTTATGTATTGTTAACACATTGTTATGATTTAAATTATATAAATTCAGTTCTATATGCGATTTGTTATGAATTTAGTCCTATATATTAAAAAAAATATATATATATATATATATATTTGTAATGTTGCATCACAATGATTAAATAAATAAGTAAATAAAATAAATGTAATTGACAGTGACAGTGAATAAAATTTACTGCTGTGCATTGACTCAAGTTACTTCTTTGGAATTTATTAAATTCAATAGCATTCATGTAAAATATTCAAAATAAAGATATAGTATAATAAATAGTGTAAAATAAATTATAGTAAAATTGCTGTAGCAATATACTGTAAAACTAAGTTGTAAGGGTATTGTACTGTAAAATGATACTGCGGTAAGAGCATCATACTGCAAAATGAAACTGCGGTAAGGGCATCATACTGTAAAACACATTTACAGTTAAAGTACTGTAAAGGACAGTTACAGTAACTTACTGGCAACAGTGCTGCCAGTAAGTTACATAAAAAATACAATAAAAAGTCTAACAGTGCAGTCAGCCCCTCTTTAGAGGGTTTATCCTCTTTCACAGTCTTACAGCTAGCTTAAACCAGGTCAAAGAAGCAATATTAATGTACTCTCGCCATCCACCTCCTTTAACACTTCATCAGGAATGTTCACAAGGGATCAGATATGTTGATGGCGGTGCATGTTGCAGTCCTGATGTCAGATTTACCTGCTACATATGCGGCTCAGACTGGCCACATACTGTTATTTTCATAAGACCACTTAAGACCCACTAAGATAAACACACTACCGCTGAGAAGTCTTTAAACAATTTGTCATATAACAGTTTGCAGGCAAAGTCTTGATTTAACGCATCAAATTGAGCCCCAATTCATGGCGAGTTTCGAGACAAAGTTGATGGAACTGTCACTTGGCATATTTGGCCAGCGCTATAAGATTTAGTATTTTTTTGAAGATATTTTATGTCTTGCAAACCTAAACATTTGGTTTTCTGTGACATTTGCTATTTCTGTTTGTCTACTAGATAAAAGATCTAAGTTTGTAGCTGGTTCTGTTGAAATTACAAGAATGCATAGTGTGTCTTGGTAGCATTAATAAGAGTAGACTGAATATTACATGCAAATCTGTAATGTTTTGTCCTTTATGCCGTCCTTTTTCTGCTTAAGTGTATATGAATATCTTTATTATTATGATAACTGTATAATTTCCAGTTATTTTAGGTAATTTTCTTTGTAAAGACAAAAACTAAAAATAGACATTAAATATGTACAAATAATGAAAATTAAAATGAAGATATTCAATTATTAATTCATCAATGTATCAATCATAGAAGTTAATTGTCATTGTCATAAATGTACATCTGTAGTTTTCTAACAACACAGTGGGGATCAGTTGTTAATGTTAATGGAACAGTAAGCAAAAAACAAACAAGCAAATAAAAACCGTATTGTTGAGCCCTGTAAATCGTTATTTTGTAGGCACATCTGTATATGGGAAGGATGCCTTGCGTTCAGTGTTTCCTGGCATGTGTATTGTCACAGTATGTCTGTCTTAACAAGCTCACATAGAAGCTTTTGAAGGATAACCTTAACTGTAGTCTTAAACATGAGTAGTTCTGTCTTTTTTGCAGTTTTAGTGGTACTAAAGTAAACTGCACCGTCTGTCTGCTGAGTTTATGTGCATAGCTGCGCTCCAGGTTGTCTGTCTGTGCACGGAGATGTCATCACGGTAAAAACTTCATGTACAGTAAGTCACTCAACAGCTTGATTGGTGTGTATTAAAATGAATGACTTTTCTCAACTTTACGAGCCAGTGTGTAATGTACCTCAACTCGCCACTTTAATTCTCCCATCTAAAGCTGATTTAATTCAACGCGAGGACTGTGGGGATGGCTGCATACCTCAGTGGAGACATTTGAGTGCTGGAAAAATGAATTCCTCTTAAGTGCTTTGCTGTGTTGGTCACCAACCTTAAAAGATATCCATAAAACCCAATTACCAGTAGGGTCTAATATGTGATTTATGAAACCTGACTTATTAGTGTGTCTCACTTTAAAACGAATTAGCACAGTTCTCACTTTCTCAAAGCTGCAATTGCTTAATATGTATGAAAAGGTAGCTGTTTCCATAGACATGGTCTTGTTTGACCAAGTCGTAATTTCAGCTCACTAATCACTGGCACCAATGCGAGTGTTTGATAGCTGTTTGATGTATACAAAAACAATCTGTGTTGTTGTCATCATCGTTTAAAGGCCAGTGAGTATTACAAAGTGGATTGTGTTAATGGACGCCTTCTTTTTGTAGTTGCAAGACAGTGACTACAGTCTGTATGGTCTTAATACAAGCCTAGTGTTACTTAATGACAGTTTCTGATGATCTGTAATTGCAGTGGCACTTATAAATGTAAGTAGAAAATTGCTGTGTCTGTTTCTTCATATTGTACAATTCATTTGGGTGATTGGTTTGATATCCAACAGCCGGATTGTTTGCGAATTAGTCCAAAACACCTGGACCTGGGCTCAAATGTATTTCAGAAGTCCAGTGGGCCGCTTATAGCTCTTTATTTTCAAGGTGAAGGAAATGAATCCCTCCAGTCTTTTTGTTGGTTCATATCAAAGGCGAAACAGGGCATGCTCGCAAAACATTTACCCTGCGCAGAAGGACTGTAAATGTTTTATTAAAATGCCCGAACTGGAAAAATTGCAAAGGAGCACCAGTTTGTTTTGGCGTGTGTGGTTTGTTCCATTCTCCTGTGGCTGCAGACTACTGGTCTACTGCCGGTCCTTTATTGACTGAATCTCTCACTGTGAGGAGGGGGAAAACGACTTTGTATTATAACCGTATGGAGAAAAAAAATGTTGGCAGCGGCTTTTATACAGCACACTTTTTAAAAAAGAGAGACGGTCCTGACCACAAGTCATAAACCATACTTTATTTAAACTGGCGTTCACCCATTATTTGTTCATAGGGCTTTCTGTCTCACAGAAATAATGTTCCTGCGCTTTCGGTTTGGGGGGAGGGGCATGAGGACAAACTGCTGCCAGGTGTTGTTGCCATGACATTCCATTATGCGATTCCACGTTGCCTTGATGTGAATATTCCAAAATATGGTTGCAAATGATGGTTCAGCCTTTGGTCTTTCTTTTTTAAAGTCAGTGTACATATTCATTCATGCTTGAGAAATGACAGAATTCAAAGTTTGATAACTGAAATATTTAATTTAGCATTTAAAATGCAACACATAAGGTGAGATGCTTCTGCACCTACATTACCAGCATGGACGAAGACCTGGCAACAGCTGCAATTAGTAGCACTGTTGAACTCCACCTCGTTTTGTTTCTCATCCCAAGATGACAAGTCCATCATGTAACGCTCTGAAAGCTCTCCAATGCCGAGTGCTGCCCCGTACGACCCTCTCCTGACAGCTTCCTCATTACCTTTTAATGTATTCATGCATATTCCTCCTCGCTGGTAAGGCCGCCTTGTAATGAGAGGAAAAGCGAGCCGGCCCGTGCCTTGGATCATGCAATCCGCCCTTTGTTTTGATTAACAAAATAAGTTCTGATGCATGCGGAAGGCAGGTTCTCCAGGGCAGCCGCTGGATTTCCTGCAATATGACAGAGAGAATATTGGCGCGTCAGTGGGACACCTCAGTGACTCTGGGAGCCGCTATCATTATGTGTGTTGGCAATCACCACAGCTGAATTTTGTGGCAGAAAATGAGGGTGGCCATGTCAGCCTCACTAGCGTGTTGTGAGTGGCCTGAAATGCATCCGCTATGAGAGTCACATTCTGTTTACCGCAGCAGGGGGCAAACACAAGAGCCCAGGCATCGCAGGCTCGACATGCAGCACAGTGAAATGAACAAAATACATGCATTATAAGTTTGGCGCTCTTCCTTCTGGAAATATAAAAGAAGCTGATTTCAATATAAATAGAATGGGAGTATGTCTTTACGTCTACTTTGATTGTCACTTTTCAAGCCGTAAAATACCCAGAGGCCTTTCCGTGGCCTCGCTCACATGTCAATGCTAATTTCCCTTCGTTGCCAGGGGTAACACATTGGGAGCCTTGATTTTCTTCCTCTGGTCATCGAGCTTGCGTTTTCTACTCAGACAGCTTGCTCAGTGCTTGAAATATCTCTCAATGTTGGGCAATCAAAAATAGGAGAACATCTCAAATCAGGTTCTCTGCAGGCTTAGAATCAACAATGATGTACAGTATTCATTTTCACTGATAAAATGTATCCCGCTGTGTCTTTCTTGAGAGGTAATTTCTCAGAGTGCCTGTATTGTGTGGGCGAACCCATTGGGACTATGGCAGAGATACTTGCACAAATTCACATCACAAGCAAATCAATCTTTTGATAGAAGTGACATCGGTCCGTGCAAGAACTCAGGAGGGCGTCATCTGAAAAAGGCTAATTCAACACAACTTGCCAGACAGCCACTTTCAAGTATCAAATATTTAGAGTTGTCAGCCATCGTGGTTAGGAAGCGCAGATGCATACAGCTGTTTCGTAGTCTGCAAATGACCCCTCTCAGTCTCTATGGCCCACTCTCTGACTGACACATTGTGCTAGATAACTGCAGGTGCTGTATCGCATGCGGCCCGTCCAGCATGTGGTTACATCCTCAGCTAGTGCACTCGCCTGTTCAAGGGTTACTGCAGGTCAGGATTTCAATGCCTTAGTTTCACACGTTCTCATGTGTCCTTTTGCTTGCAAACTCTGTGTTGCTTGGGATTTAGGTGCAAAAACATTGTTTTTAGAGGATCTTTGCTCACATAAGCATTGGTAACAGTGGTTTTTGTTTTCTAATGACTTGCTGCAAGTATTGTACACGGAAAGTCATTGTTTTGGATGGGAAACTTGGGGATTTGTGATTACAGCTGCACAATTCAAATGCATGTAATTATATATGTTCAAATTATAGAGATAGTAGAGCTGATGACAAATACAGTGGGTGTCCAAATGTCTGAGAACCCCAGGGAACTTTTTTGCAACATTTTTAATCGCAATTAATATTTTCAGCATAAATGAAGATCTAGATTTTGTGTAATAGTGGTCTAAATGCTAGATATTTGTCAATTTTTCCTCATAGATTAATTGAAATGCTGTTATAGTATTTCTTAATATTTTGGATTAGATTCTATTTTTGCATTTTCTTATTTTTATTTTAGTTAGCTGTGTTTTTTTTTTCATTTTTAAGATCTTGTTTAATTTAATATATGCAGGTAATATTTTACTAGACTCAACAGAATTTGTTATGGTTTTGGTTTTAATTTTAGTCAACTGTAAAACAATACTCAAAACTTTCTAAAAAATCATAATATGCTTATTTTCAGACTTGCAAGCAAAACTAGTTTATTTAATTTTATTCCCCTTATTTTTAATTTGGCCTAATACTTATGCTGGGTACACACTAAAATATTTTTTAAATCTTATAAGATCTTCAAAATGTGAGAGACCACACACATGAGGACAAACAAATCCTAGATTGAACCGTTTTGATCTATAGTGTGTGGTGTGCTGCGATGTGACGAAGACCGCACACCACACACCAACAGATTTTCAACCAGAGTCCCGAATATGAACACGGGACATATTGCAAAATCTCTCGAGACTTGAGAATAAACAAGATTTCTTTTTTATTTCAATTTTAGAATAAAGAACATGCAAGGGCAACAACAAATAACTTGCATCAAATACAATAATAAACAGAAAACAATAATACATAAATGAGAAAAGAAAAAGAAAAGCAATAAGAAAATTGTATTTCCTTAAACAAGTATAAATAATTACAAATTATTCAAAGGCTTTAATGTTCAAGATTATTAATTCAAGATTATTTTTATAGCGCTTTTTACGCTACAGTCATTGCACAGCAACTTCACAGGAAATTAAGTTGCAAAAATAGATTTATATTGTAGAAACTCAATATAATTAACTTATGACAAAATTTGATTAATTCAGTATAATCACGGATGGTTGGCTTCCTCTGAGGGGTTGGCATCATCTCTTCTCTGGTGTTCGGTTATCTCAGATCATTTAAGGGTTGGATCCAGACTGAAGCTTGTGTAATTCCTATTTACCATGAGATGTTAATCCCGTGGCAGAAACAGAGAAACAAATAAAGACAATTAGCGTAGCAGTTGCAGCCCTGGATGAAATTATCAGTTTAACCCAAGCTAAAGCATAATAATGTGCGTTTGATCAGATATAACTGCAGTACAAGATTGTGAGATGCATTATATGAATGCTTGGCTAAAGAGATATGTCTTTAATCTAGATTTAAATAGAGAGTGTGTCTGAACCCCGAACGTTATCAGGAAGGCTATTCCAGAGTTTAGGAGCCAGATATGAAAAAGTTTTACCTCCTTTAGTGGACTTTGCTATTCTAGGTACTACCAAGAGTCCAGAGTTTTGTGACCTTAGGGAGTGTTGGTTTGTAGCGTAATAGAAGATTAGTTAGGTACACAGGAGCTAAATCATTTAGGGCCTTATAGGCAAGTAATAATATTTTGTAACTGATACAGAACTTAATAGGTAGCCAGTCCAGAGACTGTAAAATTGGAGTAATATGATCATATTTTCTTGACCTGGTAAGGACTCTAGCCGCAGCATTTTGTACTATCTGTAGCTTGTTTATTGAAGATGCAGGACAACCACCTAGCAGTGCATTACAATAGTCCAGTCTAGAGGTCATGAATGCATGAACTAACTTTTCTGCATCAGAAACACTTAACATGTTCTGTAGCTTGGCAATGTTTCTAAGATGGAAGAATGCTGTTTTTGTAACATGGGAAATATGATTTTCAAAAGATAGGTTGCTGTCTAATATAACACCCACATTTTTGACTGTAGAGGAAGTAACATTACATCCGTCTAGTTGCAAATTGTAATCCAAGAGATTCTGTGTACTGTTTTAGGTCCAATAAGTAATATCTCTGTCTTATTTTAATTTAATAAGAGAAAATTATTGGTAATCCAATCTTTTATGTATTATTTTTAACACACTCCGTTAGCTTAGATAGTTTAGAAGTTTCATCTGGTCTTGTTGAGATATATAGTTGAGTGTCATCAGCATAACAATGTAAATTAATCCTGTATTTTCTAATAAAATTACCAAGTGGCAACATGTATAATGAAAATAGCAGAGGACCTAGGACAGATCCTTGTGGTACTCCATACTTTACTGGTGATAATTGAGATGCCTCCCCGTTTAAATAAACAAAGTGGTAGCGATCGGACAGGTAGGATCTAAACCATCTTAAAGTCTGCCCTTGAATACCTGTATAGTTTTGTAATCAATGTATGAGTATGTCATGATCTATAGTGTTGAACGCAGCACTAAGATCAAGTAAAACTAGCAACGAGATGCAGACCTTGGTCTGACGCAAGAAGCAAGTTAAAGTAATTGCAAAGTCCCAGTCTTTGATAATGGCAGGAAGAAATTGCAATGGTATTGTTCAAATCCTTTTGTGCTGTGCCATGATTGCATTTGTTATATTTTCATATTCTGTCAGATCGCTTTCTGATTGGTTATGGTTTCATTTCACGTGATAATCTGCAGATCAGACGGACTTTTGTCCTCGGGGTTCCCCCACACAGCAGGATTTCTGATCGTAAATATTTAACAATGATTCGCGATTGGGGTGCCTCCGACGTTCTTCCGAGCGGATTCAGTCACTCTTAACACACCGCACACCTCAAGAAAATCTGATAAAATAATCTTTAGATCCACCAAAATAATCGGGACATTACCTAGGATTGTCAGAAGGGGAGAAATCGGCCCAAAATCAGCCCGATTATCTTGTATACCCAACATAAGGAATCCCCTTTTATATGATGTAATTTCTATTTTTGTATTCTAATTTTGTATTTTATTTTTTTGCTGAATATGGTTTTCAGCAGCTGCAGTATTATCTCTCAACTTTCATTGACCTTATTGTTAATTACATACATGTGATTAAATTCAACCAGATATTACTTGATATAAGTACCAACTTGTCAGTTTTTTTGTGTAGATTCTACACCATTTTTACACACAACTTATTGAATGCAAGCACGTAAATAAGGTGACCGAGGAGAGAGGGCAGAGCGAGCGAGGAAAGACCAAAATGACAGGGAGTTTAGTGCCGAATCCTTTTAGTAGTCCACTGACACATGAACGAGGAGAGAGTGAGAGAAAAAAAGTAGACAGCCAATTTGGGAGTAATGCAACTAAAAACAGACAAGTGTAATTTCATCCATCTGGACAGATGTGTAAAAGCTCTCCTCAGAACATTCCCTGTGATTGATCTTCCCCGGACTGAAACACCTATTATTAGCCACGAGCCTAATAGCACCAGGATGGCTTTGCTGCTCTCCCAGAGGCCAATTCTCTGGTCATATCTCACTCACTGCAGCTGTAGAAACCGAACAGGGGTGACGACGGTGAGAGACTGGACAGAGAGAGACAGCAGGATGTGTGGATGAGGTGCTTCATATTCAGTCAATAGAATTCTAAAGCACGTGTTAAACAAAACTATAACATTGTTTCATCCAGGTTTCTATTGTTATTTAGGACGAGCATTTGTACACCCACCTGAAAAGATGCATTTTTTTGAGCTGTTGAAACGAAAAGAATGGCTTGGTTCATGATTATTTGAAATATACCATAGTTTAAAGCTAAATTTTTACTCTGAAATAAATGTTTTTTGAAGGCCACACATTGTAAAAAGTGATGAGTTTACTTAACTTAAAAAAATGAGGAATGCCATTGCCTTAAAATTGTTAAGTGAATAATAATAAATACATAAATAAGTGAATTGTCAAGGTCACTTAACTTTTTTTCATGGTTTAATATTTTTTTAAGTTGTCAACTTATCACTTTTTACAGTGCAGCTATGAAATATCTAACGATGCTGGGTTTGCTTGAATATTCAAGAGACTCCACAAACGCTCGCCTTCTTCCCACGTTGGTCTGCTGGCTTTTGGAAAAGAAGGAAAGTAGTTGAGGCAAGCATGAGAGCTTATGATTGACGGCTCGCCACCCCTGCCATGCCATTTAAACACCACATGTCCCGAGTCTGGTGTGATCAGATCCAAACTCGAACAACGTTCCCACTGTCCTTCATCTTTGCTGCTCTATATGGAGATCATTTTCAGCGCTCAGCCCACCCCCAGTCAGTCGCACACACATCTACCCCTCATAAAAACATACCTGCATCTCTATTATTTCTATGCTAGCTCTCATGGGATGTGTGGAAAGCTTCTTTACTGTTGCCTCTCGGATGTTTTTTATGGTCGTCCCGTAGAATTATTGGACTGTATATTCAGCATTCTTTTGAACACCCTCTCCTTACATTGATTGAATGAGCTCCTTGGTTTAATGCATTTCCAAGAGCAGTTATCACTGTGATTGCCAGCGTGTGTTTTGGGAAAATGAGAAAAGCCCAAAACCCTTCAATTGAAATGGCTGTTAAAGTTAATGAAAATAAATTCTAAGGGGATTATTTTTTTTGCACAGCATTAATACACTTATATGAGTTTTAACAACATTTGCTCAGATGATCTTATGAATAAATTCACAGATTAAATGTACACTATTATTTTAGTTAGCTTTTTTTTCTTCCTATAATTGTATGCTTGTGTATTTAATGTTATTGCACAAAAGGCCTATAGTTTAATATTCTTGTTAATGCTTAGTTATGAGAAATGTTTTTATCTCCAAATTTCAATCTTAACAAAAATAATGTATCACCTTTAGAGCAGTTGTAGCATTTAATCTAAAATAAATGGAAGATATGTTGTCTTCCATTAACCTTACAGCCATTAATCCATCATTACTATGCAAAAACATAGCCCACAATCCTGAAACTAATGTTTTTTGTACCATAAACTCAATTTGACTTGCATATGCCTTATGAGTGTCTGACAAAATATACATTAGACATCCTTTATGACTTAATGTATTATGGACTTGCTTGCCATTTCAATTGAATCATCTGCATATTCTTCAGTACCACTTTTAAATACTAATAACTGAATTAAACAGTTTGTGTTTTACACATATTTTTTTGCCAGCAAGCCATTCTTTGGCTTCACAGCTTCATTGGTGTAACTGCAGTCTTTATATCTCCCGCAGAACCTTTTGTGAGTGAATTTCAAATGTTCTTCATCAGCGAGAAGTTTGTAGTTTCAGCTATTCTTTGTATTTTTGCTCGTCATTTGTGATTTTTAATCCATGAACAGGAGCTCCTGCAGACTGGTTTTCATGTGAACCATTGCAGGAGAATGAATGTGATAGGCACAAGGCGGTTCTCCAGGTGTGACTTTTTTTCTCTGCTTTTTTACGCATCATCAAACCCAGTGTTCTTGAGTTTCAGGCAAACAATTATTGTCTGTACTTCATTGTTTGTGCCACTTCCTCACCTGACCTGAGGAAATCCAGATCAGGGAAACTTCTCCTTAAATCGCACGCAACATCAGCCCACCAAATGCCCGCACAAATAGCTATATAAGAATCTATCGAATCTAATAAGAAAAAATTATATTATTTTTGTTGTTGTTGATGTTTGACACTGTAATTCCCAGCTGTATCCAAAAAAAGAAAAAAATAATCGAAATATCAGTACAAATTAAACAAACACAATTTGTATGTTTTGTTGTATGGATACATGATTAACACACAAAGAACCCGTAACCATGGTCCCTCGAATCAGATTAGCTGGGCCAACTTCAATCAAAGATCCAAATCTATCAGAGCCGGCTAATAGCAATGATTATAAATAATGGCTATGGGTGGATAAATGGCTCAGGCAAATGCACTGCAGGATATAGGCGCTCCAAAAGCGGTATTCAGACAATGCAGGCCCAAATTCAAGGCAAACACATACTGTATAGAGACATGCATTAATACACGCCATGGAGCACCGTCGAGGTGAACCACCTGCCCATGCAAAGATTCATATACAAAATACTATCCTTCTAAAGGCCACAGGATCTCCGCATCACGTAAATATTAATATAGCCATTGATTTCACCCGCTTTTAAAGACACAAGAGAAATCGGTGGATTAAAAGATGATGTGAATGTGAATAAAGAAATGAATATACGATGTTCTGATTAATGGAGGGTGTAAAACATGTATTTTTAATTCTAACTCGTCGTTTCAAATGTGTCCTGTTATAATGGTTGAAAAGTGACGCATCAATTGTTAACGACAGCTATATTTAATTTCGATATCCGTAACAGAAGCATCACTATAAAGATAATCATAACAATACCAAATAAGAATTTTATATTTTTACAATAATTTAAAAAAATATATATAGCCTATATAACGAAATATAATTTATTCCAATATAAATAATTATATATATATATGCCTAATCCCGGGAAGAAATCATATTTCGTTGTTTATCGTACATTTTTCCGTTTAACATTTACAGGCTATACTGTCACACATGAAAATAACTGTCGTGTTGATGTCCTGCTGTTATTATTTACGAGTTTTCCGTTTTGGCGAGCAATGACTGGTGCTGTTGCTTATCCAAAGGATGATTATATGGTTGTCTTGTAAACTTGGGTTTTTTCACCTGTGAAATGTCTGGACAAGGAGTGTTGGTTATTCGTGCATCTAGAACAAGGTCTGTTTTCCGCGCGCTTGTTTACCGAATGCGCGTGTTGTGCTCGGCCACTGCGCGCCCAAATAACAATAAAGATGTGTCTGTCATGACACGTAAACCTACTATTCGTGGGGTGTGTTTTCAAACTGTCATAACAAGTAATATTCTGACAAACTCCTCCCTGAGACTTTATGGATTACAAGTTACGAAATATTATTAATGCGAGGCGAATGACAAGCCACTTGTCAAAATGATACAAATAATTAATTTCGTATGTATTCCCAACAGTACTTTTATTATTGTGCGAGTATAATGAATGTGCAAATATATTTCAATTGACCTTCAATATTTATTAAGACTTAAAATAGTGCTATTGTAATAGACTACGTGAAGAAATATTGCACTGATATGCAAACAGGAAGAAATGACACTTTGCTTTACATTTAGAATGTATTGAAAATGCGTAATTATCTCCGGTGCACATCAGGAGCACATTACATTTGCAAGTGTTGAATTCAAAGCCTCGGGAAAGCAGCTAACGAAAATTTACAAAATGAAAGAGGGCTCGGCACAAGGAAAAAACTGTATCTTTGTTTGCCCCTCTTTGTTTACCGCGGGATTTTTTTCATTTTACTAATTCATTTCAATGGCTTTCAAACTGGAAAATGGAAATGTTGCTCTTGCCCTCTATTTCAGCAGCCGCGTCCTGGCAACAGAGCAATTTTCTATCATCAGGGATAAACGGCATCGAACAGTACATTCGGATAAAAAAGCCTGTGATTGCTGGCCTTCCTGTCTGTCATCTCTCCCCCAGACCTGAGCCGTGTGCTGTCAGAGCTAATAATGTCTTCCATTAAGTCGAAAACGAACCCCGAAAAACCCCACTGTTCTCAATTGTGCAGCCTTCTCAAAAGATGAAAGATGTTTCAGCAGAGCCACCTTCATTTAGATGAACTGAAAATTAATGCTCATAAGAGGCCACGTGCGCTTGGGGTGTAATTTTGAATTGAACATTGAAGTATAATTTCAGGTCTGTGTACTACACAGTCCTATGTTCTTATTTTCTAGACATAAACAAACTTCTTTGTTGTACATTGGGGTGAAATATCCGATGCAGTCTGTCAAATGCACAGAGATAGGCCTCGCTCGTGTTAATACATGACTATCAAAAATGGACCGTTATGATATGATCTTAAGGCCATGGTCACTAAACCATGACCACTGTTAGTGTAAAGTTACATTAATCAACCCACCAGTCAATCAGGATGAGCTTTTAGCAAGAATGAGGATATGACGCGAGAAACTTAAAAACACAAGCCGCATATATAGGCCTAGAATTAAATATACAGGCTATTTCAACATTAATAATCTTCTTTTAATTTAAAGGAATTTAAATTCTTGCCCTTTACCAATCTATTAATCGAATCTGTGCCTATATTTAACAGGTAGCCGATTTTATATTTCCATCTGTTTTATGTCTCTGTCTTGTTTGTCTTTATTTCTCTAACACCGGTATCCAATCAAATAAAGCATCCGGAAAGTTTACTATTTAGTTCTGAAATAAAATGCATGCTTTAATGAGACCTAGGGTAAATGGCAGGCAGGGGTCTGCTGGTATTTGTTCTCCTCTCTTGATTTCTATTGTAGTGATCTCGCGCAGAATCCCGGCAGCTGCGCGTGCTCTCCGTCTGCCTTCGCTTCCTCTGCTCAGCAGCAGTCATGGAAATCCGTCACGCCGAGTCTGCGCACAGCCGATGGGCTTGAGATGGGAGAGAACAGACCCGTTCGGTGCGCTTTCGGAGTGAAGACGATTCACTTGTAAAAGTTTCGTGTTAAGGCTCAGATAGGGCTGCATGGATGCACTCGAGCGCCGGCATGTCCACACAGATCCCCTCTCCTTTCTTTCTGACAGATTTGTAATATGATGCTTATGGGTTTACATGCATACTTTGCTATGATTATATTCACAATAATAATCATAATAAAAATAATACAATAACAATTTAATTAGTATTTACATTAGTTCACGTTTTTAAAAATAACAATTAAAAATAATTAAATACATTTAAATATTTTTTCAGCTATACTAAAGACGAGTTTGGTTTCGCCTTTGTAATGTAGATATTAAAAAATTGTCATTTATAATTAAAATATATTATTTTTGTGCCATTTTTGTTTTACTTACATTTTTAAATTGTAACACAATGGTTATGGTGTTCTTAAACTCAAAGGCAAATATTGTATTAATATGTTAATTGTCTTATTCTGCGCTTTTTTCCTCAGATACTGGAATACAATTTTTCTAGAACACAACACCGTTTACGATAATTCAGCAGCATGTAAATTGATTTAGTCTTAATTGACACACGGAGCCTGTGCACAATATACGCTGAAACAGATTCATTGGCCTGTTGCAGAATTGTGTCAGATTTTCTTTTTTAAATAATTTAATAGATTGTCCCTGGATAATATAGCCATTAGGTATAGCCCATGTCCCCAATTTGTGAAAGCTAAACTTTCAACACAGGTAGCAAAGGTACCAAACCATGAAGTCTCGATCAATTAAGCACTTAAAATGCCAGCAAGAACGCATAATTGGAAGATTTGTTTACCATGCCAAGACTATATGTCTGGTTTCGCTCTCACTTGCTTGACAAACATTTTCACACGTGCCATGCAGCAGCAATAATCAGTCAAATTCCTGATCACCACTGTTAACTCATTTCACAGTTGCATTTAAGCAAATTGTGGCAGATTTAAAAATAATAATATTTAGTATAACCAAAAACATCACACATTCTGTAGCCTAAATATTACACTGTTCAAACGAATGATCTAATGCTCCACGCTTCCTCTTACCTGGCACGATTCTTTTGAACTCTAAATGTCTGATATCTTGACTACATGAAGAAATCCAGAAGCTCTCAGAGCGACCAGCTGCCTTTCTGTCTCTCCCAAGTTCAGTCCACCGTGGAAAATGGCTATCTACACCGCTTGTGCACTCTTAAATCCGGGAAAGTAAATAACATCCCTGGTAATAATAGCAAGGTACGCAGTTCTTGTTACAGAAAGGGAGAAAATTGAAACTAAATGCTGCAGTTAGGGCTACCATTTTTGATAAGAGGATAATTGAGGCGACACTGGTGTATAATTAGCGGATAATTTATGCTATATCCACTTTTATTCCTCCTCCCAAAATAAACAAGGTCCATAATCATTACAGACGAATTGTTCTTAATTTTATAGCGCCAGTCTGAATACAGTGTAACGATAATCAAGGAGGATTTGGATATAACTGATTGCGACCATAATTGCTTTTTCATTACCATTTAATTTATGCCATATCATGAGGAAACTTGTAGAAATTGAGTGAGATGGGAATGAAGAAAGCCTTGCAGTTGTAGGGTATATTTACATCGTGGTTTATAATGTGATGGCGATTTGCCAAACCACAAATTGTACTCGTAATTTGCATATATTTTCAACTGTGACTGGCTCGTGATTACTACAAGGAAAGGCTGTCACTAACCCGGGCTATTCAGTGACTGTGGTTTAATTAATCCCGACCATATCTGCCGTGAATCCTCTCTGAAGACGCTTAATACTATGCCTTTTCTGTTTTGGCATCGCGTGTTTTCACCTAGGCCTAATATTGTCTATACTGTAAATCACACCCTATTTATTTAAGTATTGTTCTGTGTGGTTTTATTTGTGCTGCGCTATTATTTTACTATTGTGATTCTGCTGTTTTGTATATGCATTTATAGTGCATTTGTCCACATAAAAGTGACTTTGTAGCTATACGCAAGGCATTGAATTAGCAGTCCTGTATCGTGTTCTATCGGTTCAATGCGTTGTGTTTGTGCGGTTTGTAGGTTAAGCGTTATTTGGCACCTCTGCCGTGGTTACGAAACCACGCGATTAATTACTTCGATGGCAGCGCGTGATGTTGTCTCCGAAGTCGCGTATCTGACTGGCAATTGTATTATCAGAGGGATATCCTATCATTATTATTCTCCACATGGTTATGTCTACGGCGGGAGCTGTTAAGGTGTAGGTTAACTCACTGTGAAGTCTCAGCTAAAGCAGAGAACTGATGACGTTAGGTTGAATGACCAATCGGAAGGCGCTGCCCTTTGGAGACAAACCATTTTACTTGTAGTGGCTGCATCAAGTCTGGAAGCAAGGACTCAAATTTAACAGAATCCACCTTAAAATCTCTGCCTTTACTCAAGCCCACCTTCCACCATACGGCGTGAGAATTACAGGACAAGAAGGATACATTGTGGCGGTAATAACGCAATATCGCCTAACCAAGGAGAGAAAGAAACGAACACAGCGTAAGGACTCATTTGGACTTCAGAGATAGGGGGTAAGTGCTCTCAAAGCAGAAAATTTGATGATGACCATGACTGCGATGGCTGACGGTCTGGAGGCTCAAGACTCGTCAAAATCTGCTTTCATGGAGTTTGGACAACAATCGCACTCACAACAGAGCTCCCCGTCGATGGCCGCCAGCCATTATCCGCTCCACTGTCTTCATTCTGGGTCTCATCATCAGCACGACAGCTCTCCGTACTCCGGCTCGAACTCCTATAACAGGTCGCTACCTTACTCCTATGTAAACCATCCCCACCACAGTCCATACCTGCCGTACCACAGCAACGCCAGCGGAGCGCAGACCAGGTTAGACGCCACAGGTAAGCGTGTTTGCACGCGTGAACATACAACTCTGTTTTCATTGCTAAGCTGTAGACTACTTCGGTTAAATGTAACAAGGACATACACTGCAAGTTCGGATTTAAAACACCTAACCCGTTCTCGACTAGTTTTGGCCGTCCTATGTCAGCGATAACGGTGTTCTCCTCAAAATGATTTTTTTTGCGTTCCGTCAGTGATTCTACCCACCATTGCAAATTATAATTAGCATCTAATCGTCTCCGTCTCGACATGTCACTACATGCAATTTCCTAAATATGACAGACAATGTAATTATGCTATAGAGTGCTTGAATGAACATTAGCCTAGACTATTTGTGTTTGTCGAATAAAACGCATTTAAAATTCTGTACAGACTTTTACATATTTATATGCGGGAATAATTCCACAATATTTACCCTTTTCAGAACAGCAGAAAACAACAGTGATTGAAAACGGAGAAATACGCTTCAACGGAAAAGGCAAAAAGATCAGAAAACCGAGGACGATTTATTCCAGTTTGCAGCTCCAGGCATTAAATCACCGTTTCCAGCAGACTCAATACCTGGCGTTACCAGAGCGCGCGGAACTGGCTGCCTCTCTCGGGCTGACACAGACACAGGTGAGACGTGGACTCGTTTGCATTATTAGTGTATTGTGCTTCTCGTTTAGCTTGAGTATTATACCTTGATTGTTGTTATTGATAATGGTGGAATAATGGTGTTTTGGAAGTAGGCTATATAATACGTTTGTTTGTCTTTTACCCTGACACAAATAAAATCTCATGTTACACTAAATTAGACATCGCCTTCGGTGGACAATTTTACTACCTATTTTTTTGTCTTTCAGGTAAAGATATGGTTTCAAAACAAAAGGTCCAAGTTCAAGAAGTTGTTAAAACAAGGCGTTAACCCTCTCGAGAGTGACCCTTTGCCCGGCTCCATCGCCCTGTCCCCGCGCTCTCCAGCCATTCCTCCTATCTGGGACGTCTCAGCCTCCTCTAAAGGAGTAAACATGTCTGCTAACAGCTACATGCCCGGTTAC
This sequence comes from Gymnocypris eckloni scoliostomus, assembly GCA_027564155.1. Lineage (NCBI taxonomy): Eukaryota > Metazoa > Chordata > Actinopteri > Cypriniformes > Cyprinidae > Gymnocypris > Gymnocypris eckloni. The sequence goes on along the minus strand of CM050427.1, from coordinate 23,084,876 downwards.
TCACACTGGTACTCGTCGCCTCATCAGGACGCCATGCAGAGATAGGCGCAACTAGCCCTTCTTTTAGGCCAGAGGCCTTGATGTTGACATCCTGTCTTCGCCTAAGACGCACATTGTCATCGGCTAACATCCTTAATAGAGACATATTCTGGCCTATTAAGAGGACGATTTCTTTAGAAGGATGAAGACGTGGCGTGGCGAAGGTCAACAATGGAACTAACTGTCGGTAGCATCATAAACAGATTGATTAAACATCTGTTCTGTTGACTCTAATCAAACACATTCATGGCCAACATGAAATCGGAACAGGAAGCTAAACGTTTTGTCACATCACACGCGCTTGAGTCGCATTTGAAAACGAACTCAAACCTCTTAAGTAGATGTTTCTGATCATGCAAAAGCAAGACATTTGATTGTAAATATATTGTCTGATTTTAGTTGTTAAAAACTTTTTATGTTTTGTCATAAATGGAGTAAATATGACTTCAAGTAACGTGTCGTGCCTTTTTTTCTTCTTTTAGATACATTATGAAATAGGCTTTTTAGAATAATTTATGAATGTGATAATTGGAATAATCTGCATTGAATAAATAATGTATCTATAAAACACACAAAATTAGGACCAAACGACATGCACAGTAACGTGTAAATAGTTACCTCCACATTTATGACATTTTTCCTAATGCTGAAAGATATCTGAAGAAATAGCAAAATAGCTTACCCGAGTCGGTGGTTTTTCCTACAGAATAGAGCTGCATCTTGACCATCTTGTCATTCTCTAGCTCAATTATTAAGGTATTGACAAAATGTTGTCCCCTTTCTCTCTGCCTTGATCTGAGACGCTGAAAGCCTTTCTCCACAGGATCGATCCCGAACAAAGCATCCAGCTGCAGTCTCGTTCAATATGAAGGAGATATTTGGGACAATTTATGGGTTTTATCCAAGAGAGGGTTTTTTTTCCATTCTCATAAATGCAGACATAATTAGGGTAATTTTTGATGTAGCCCGCTGATTACAGCGTTTTTACCGTCAAAGATAATTACCTGTAATTTTCTACCACTTTTAATACTAAAAGGCATCTTTATTTGGATTTGAAGTGGCAAAGACGAAACAAAAGATGAAATTATTCGGTTATTCATGTACAAATTGCCGAGGAGAGTGAACGCTTGGGATATTATCTAAAATTACAATGATGAATAGAGAGACGAGAAGCCCCTGCAGCTGTCAAATCGTGGATGCCCCAGACGCAGAGAATGAGGCTTGATTTTCTAAAAAGCTTCCCTCATCAACTGTTCATTTCAATATTTGCTCTTCCTATAGGAATATGACGTGGCTATATGTTGAAATAGGAAATGTCAAAAACACGCTTGTTATTGGTTTCGGCACTATGCACACAGAAATGTCTTTCAAATATACCCTGAGATTTTTGCAACCTAAAATACTACAGCTAAATATTTTTCGGATGAACCACAACTGATTACGCATAATAATAATAATACATGTGTTTGTGAGAGTTGAAGCCCCTACACATGGAGGGCCCCTGACAGAGACAGACAGACAGACACAAGCAGACACACAGCCGTGGATACCGAATGAACAACGCTGAGAGTTAACCTTACCTGATTGAGAGAAAGCACTCTTAGACTAAATATACAAGAATATGTGTGTGCGCATGTGAAAAAATGGAGAGATAAACACCTATATAAATCATGACTGGTTTACTACATCCCAGTGTTCGTGTCACACGTTTTCCTGTAAACAGCCTGGCTTTCCCAACAAGTTGAACTGCATGCAGATCATAACAATGCCCACCCATCAGCGACACTCAGACCAGCCAACAACTAAACAACATGCTAACAGAGCAACACTTACCTTCGATGAATTTATGGTTTGGCATAGATCAAAATATCTGACTTCACTGTTTCAATAAAGATACCGTAGTGAAAGCAGACGCTCCTGTGTAGCTACTGCTTGTGTTGAGTAAGCAAACCCAGGTGTGAAAGTGTTTGCACACCCCGACACCTCTTATATATCGCCTGCAAAATTAGCCGTTATTACTGTCACTGTTTAGTGATGGTGAGCCAGGGAAAAAACCTTCTGCAATCAAGAACCAGGCGCATCTTTGCAAATTATACATAATTGTAAATGTCCAGATTATGATAATGGCGCTAATCCTGGTGGAAGTATAATTATTGTTGAGTGTTACAGTCGAGGGTGTCCAGTAAAGCTAACTGTCATAATTTATACACGGCTTGCAGTGAAATCGATGAGTGGAAAATGTTCAGTTGGAATTTAACAAGGCTCTCGATATAATGGCATGGGATATAGCGTGTTTGTGTGTGAAACAGAACGAGAGGCAACGTTGCAATTGCTGTATGTGTTTTGAACGTAAGCGCGCGTGCGTAAGTGCGCGCGTGTGTGTGGGGGGCGAGGGATATAAACTAAAATGTATAAGCCTATTAGTACATACTAGGCTATGCTATTCGTCGAATTAGTCTTTCAAATAAAACCATAAACAAACGGCATAGCATGTGTAGTGATTTAGGCTGCTTTTTGTTTTATTGTTATGGGAACCATTATATGTGTTCAAAACATGGCAAATAGCCCACGGAAACGCTCACTGAAGAGTTGGAAATATCGCCAGTCGACTATTGCCCTGGACTGATTTGTATTATATTGGTTATAGGCCAACAATATTATCAGCTCCATAGTCAACAAAGAAAATCTCAAATGAAGCCATGCCATGGTAGTCATTTTCACAATTTATCGTGGCATTCAGCTGTAGAAAGGTTAGCACTGGTTTTAATGAGATGTTCAGCATTTTTCCAGGAGGAGGATCTGTCAGGGCTGGCTTGTGGTCGCTGGAGCCGGTTTGCCCTCACAGACATGCGGACTGCTTCAGATCTCCGCGCCGTCCCTTCGCCTCCTCACCACGATTCAAAGACAGCAAGGAAGAGCACACTGTTTGCCTGACCACATTTTTCGTTTGTCAGGGGTGGTTTTATAAATATTCAGTTCTAATAAAGTAAAAACATCTCAAATTTATTTGGAATTAATATATTAATAATAATAATAACCTAATAAACTCAGTTAAATGTTACGCTTTCATTTATTTAGCTGAAGACCAAATCCGAAGCAAATATAGCCTATATATTTTTTTTAATTAGTCTGTATAAAAAAAATTATGTATTTCTTCGCCATTAAATACACTGACATTTTTTAAGGTAAAGTAGTCGCAAACAATATATTTTAGCTACATTTAATAAAAAAAAATGTTGAAAGTCAAATAAATTTGTTTATTTTAACGTAGCTAAAACAAATTATTGCAACCACTTACCACGTTTTAGTAAATTCAATGAATATTTTTTTTTTCAGTGTAGTGACTGAAAAAAAACGATGTTAATTCATACAATATCATGATTTTCCTAATTTCCATTGAACTTTTTCTTTAGGCCTGCAAAGTCAAAGTCCCGTTAGCAATCCCAGAAATCGCGAGCAAACAGCATAACGCAAAGGCTCTAAAGCCAAAGAAAGTGCTCGGTGCATTGAGCTTATTTGAGTTTCAAATTAATTTAAAGACGACAAACTGTTCGATAATTAAAGAAAAACACATTTATTTGGGGCTGTCCTTAATGTTTTGGCACATCGTCGGATGTACGCGTTGAGGTCAAAATTCAAGGCACCATTCAGAATGTTTGGGTCCATTGTCCATTTAAAACATTTAATAATTCTTCCAAATGCAATAAATTACATGCACACAATTTACACATTATACACGTTCTTCTAGGACTGCCATATCGATACATTGCATATTCCTCAAAAAAATTGTTAACACAAGTCCAATATACAACAAAATAATAAACAAATTTCAGTACAACGTTCCTGATCCGAGTGCCAGCGAGTGCTGTAACGTGCCGGGTGCCTGAAGGTGAGAAGTCATGGCCCCGGCGGAGGAATACCAGGACGAGCTGGCGCTCTCCAGAAACGAGGATACCGCTGTGTTAATATTTTGCGGCTGATGGTGAGGTCTCTGAGGACCCTGTGAGTCCCAGACCGCGGGAGACTGCGGTGAATTACACGCCATCGGGTCGCTGGAGCTCGGGCTGTGTTCCGGAGGAAGCTCGCCGTTTTTCATGATCTTCTTTAGTTTTGATCTCTTGTTCTGGAACCAAATCTTCACCTGTGAAGAAACAAACGCTTTTCTGAGATTCTGACGGCGAATTCCTTAATAACGCAGTATGGCTGTTTCTGTTAGATTTGTACTTCGTAAAAAAAAAAAAAAACATTTTATAATATCGTTAACATCGTTTATTATTTTAACAGAATTTTAAAAATTTATTAAATGTCAAACAAGCGCTTGTATGATTCCCAACGTTGCCGCAAGCTCATTTTAATATTGAAATAAAACAAAACAATATAAAGCAATATAAAATAAAAACAATATAAAGCAGTTATATAAGTATTTCATAAAAGATATTACAATAAAGCATCGGATCAAATCTAGTCGAACCTGTGTCTGTGTGAGTCCCATCGATGCCGCGAGCTCGGCTCTCTCTGGAAGCGCGAGGTACTGTGTGTTCTGAAACCTTCTCTGTAGAGCAGCGAGCTGGAAACTGGAGTAGATGGTGCGGGGCTTCCGGACTTTCTTGGGTTTACCGTTGACCATCCTCACCTCGGGCTCGACTGTTTCTTTTTCTAACGGGTGAACAAAAATGAGATAAATACATGGGGATAGAAAAGCATCTCGATTGTTGGCCATTCTTGCGGGGATTTGTGGCATGCGTCGCAGTGCTTAAAAATTGCTACTCGTCTAATAAATTGCTAATAAAGTCATCTAGACGTGATTGTCAAAGAATAACTACTTAAATCTTTACGCATTTTACAAACTCTTATTTTCTATGTAATTATCTTCTCAATGCAATTAAGCAGTGGTTTGCACAAGCTGTGTATAAATAAAAGACAGTAAATCGTTAAAGAACCCATTTCGAATTAGATGCCATGCTGCAACAGCTTAACATTTTGTCCAATTTAGTTACAAAATCCAGACCTTATAATAAGAAGCAATCGTAATACTATGGTTATATAATATGTTAATAATGCTCAACCATGATAATATTTATGGAAAATACATTTAGTAATGATAATAATAATAGGCTAATAATAACAATAATATACAGTTGAATATATAGGCTATGTAACTGACCTTGTGGGCTCGGCTGTGACTGCACCCTATTATATGTTCCGGCATATTGGTGATATGCTGTGGAGTAGGAGCCGTAATCAGGGTAGGATTTGGCAGGGTAATTTCCAGAAGATCCATTGACTCCGTGGTATTGGTACTGATAGGCATTAAGAGGTTTCCCATAGGTGCCCGAGTTCGGTGAACAATAGCCGTGATGAACTCCTCCAGCAGGGTTGTAATAGCCAGAATCCGTGGCTGTCGACTCCGGCAGGGTTGGAGATTCCTGAGATGGATGATGCATCGTGGAGAGCTGAAAGGGGTTTTGGAAATCTGCAGGTTTAATACTCGGAATCCTTCTGTCGAATACTCCAGTCATAGTTTGGATAAGACAACGTAAAAAGGCAGTCTAACTCTATAGGGGTCCACAGAGTCTACACTAGCATTGTGTGTGCAAGCGTCAAGCGTCTCTCTCTTGAAGACTGCTTTAAGCCCCGCAGCAAAGACTTGGTTAAATCCTAAATTACGCTGTTACGCACTGCAGGGAGGATCTAGTGCCATTGGCCAAGGACAGCAGACGGCAGTTACTCCCCAACTCGTTCAACCAGTTTCAGAAGAACAAAACAATCAAAAATAAAAAATGTATGGTATGTTTACAAACACATCGAAAGGGAAATGGATTATTATTTTATATATGTCTCACTGGACGAAAAGAAGACGGCCGATGATCTTTTCAATGTAAATCAATCACCATGCAACAGAAATGTCTGATTACTTAAATATGTTCGGAACACAGTACTACATTTAAGGCAGATGGATATCTTTAAGGCATATGCATATTACATATCCCAGATATAATTTTGTTTTGTTTATCCTCTCAGACGTTAAATAGTTTTTTGTTGTTTTTGTAGGCTATTCTGTCTAAATTATCTCAGGTTTCTGTTTTGCCTGTGCTAATATAGATTTGTATAAACAGAAAAAGTTTCTGTTACAATAATTTATCATTAAACACTAAAGATTTGATCTCCTATATCTCCATCTGTGTCAGCAGCGGACACTTGGGGATTAGTCTGTTTATGGCAGCAATAAAAAGGCCAAGTTACAGCACATTAGTGTGACTGATTTTATGAAAGTGACACAAACATTGATCTGTACAATATCATTGAACGACTCAAAATGTTGCTAGTTTGTACTATTATTGTTCTTTAAATGTTAATGAAAAGTCGTCCAGCAAGCATTCAGTGAGGTGATCAGCAATAGTGGTGAAACAGTGCCACCAGGTGGAGATAAGTCATGGAAACTCAAGTCCAAGGCTGTTTCTCAATATGCGATCTTGCGTGCTTGTGTTCTCGCTCTACGTCATCATTAACCGTCGAAGTTCATAACGCAAGTACAGAGGACGCATGAATGTGCCCGGATGTGTTCTTGATATCGAGGATGCACCGAGTGCAGACTTGAGAGAATCGAGCCGTTAGAAATCCCAGAAGACACTGCGTGCGGTTACAATTTTAAATTTAAGCAAATTTATTTACACTTAAAATATAAATGAAAATGTATCTCAATCTTTAAACGACTGAAAAAGTGAAGTATCTTAAGCCTTAGCTTCTTGAAATATATTGATTAACCCCCTTAAATTTAACTAATTAGCTCATTATCAGGTATAGCCGAATAAAGAATAAATTGAAATCAGCATTAAATTACAGCCAGATGTTTAAAAGTTTGTAAAGAGGCAAGACACAACATTCAAGAATGATTCAATAATTTATATATGTACAATTGTTTTGAAATAACAGGTGTATGGGGAATTTACAGTTAAACCCCCAAAAGACCTGGGGTCTAATTTATAAAACTCTCTGTAGATTTAATCCTAAAGGTGTACTTAAGCACAAAAGCTAAATTTTGCGTACGTGTGATTTTTTTTTTTCAGATTTATAAAAGCATGCGTACGGAAGAACCTGCGCAAGAATCCCTTTATAAATCCCAGTCAGGGGGAAATTGTGCATACGTGCATCTCCACCCCGTTTCCTCCCCGAAATAACCATATATGGAGCTTACAACGCCTAGTTTTACTACGCATAACCTCATTTGCATATCATGGATCATGCATATTCCCATCCAGTGACACCATGTTTAACACCGTCAAAGGTATAAAGACGTTAAGGAAATACGAGACCCTGACTGTAATTCCATTTGGGCCATAGCCTAAACGCTAATTTTTATTCCTAAACATTTTTATTGCTAAAATTATCCAGTAGCCTGTTACGTTTTATAATACGAAAATATCCATAAAAACAAAACGGTTTGAAATAGTAGCCTAGATCTCATTCTTTTACACTAGTATTCCAATTGTTTTAAACGATTCAAATAAAATTACATTTATGCAGTTTTGCTGATAAGGTGACCATAAGCTGAACATCAATTTTTAGTGGAAACAGCTGATATTATAGGCCTATATTTTTCGCAGTGCAAATACAATTGTATGACTCGGCGAATTACTGAAATTTTAAAAAGGAAATGTGTAAATCTTATACCGTTGTCCTTTAATGGTATCCTTCAAATATCCTGTTTCCGCCATATATCAAAGTGCACATCATGATCATTATTCTCGCAAAAAAAATAAAATAATAATTACTCAATATGAGATCTGCAGTTTAGTTTAGAAATGAATTATTGTGCACCTCCTTGCTGTCATTAAAACATGATGTCACATGAAAAGTGATCAAATGCCTCCACTCACTAAATGTCCACATTTCATTTTGTTTAACTTTTGCGTAATGGCTTTTTGTAATTTCAGTGCTTAATGAGAGTGGAATATTTATTGTAAATGCATATCGAAATGAAAACAGTTTTAAATCATTTACTTCATTACTCCGCACTCCAAAAGAGTTCGTACGCATGGTCTAGATTTTACGCCAAGATTATTTTTTATAAATTCGGATATGTGCGAGGAAAATAGATTACGATATGCCCATTTTGTGCGTACGGCAGCGTTTATAAATAAGACCCAGGAGTCAGATTGCGATTGATCAAATACATTTACAGAAGAACATAGTTTGCAGATTCATCCGCAGAAGTCAGCTCCAACACGATGGAGTTCGTAGGCCGCTCTCATTCAAAATCCTCAACAATTATATAACAGAGATTTGTAATTACATACAAAATCCTGGGAAATTTTTTTAACCCAAATGCTGGGTTGAGCCATTTTTGGGGGTTATTTTTTCAGTGTTTGGGTAGTTTTTGTGTTACACAGCCCCTGGGTCAAATGTAACAACCTAATGTTTGGGTAGTTTTTTATTGTTACTCGGATCCTGAGTTAGAGTAACCCAGTGGTTGGGTTATTTATCACGGGATTTTGCGTCGTCTTCTGGAGAGAGCAGCTCTAAGCGCCATCGAATTGAAGCATTTCTTTGGTAAATACAGGTTTATGTACATTTTATTTTATTGATCAAATCGTTTCTGTGTATATCGTTCAATTTTATGCAGAGCAACATACAGGTGCACGGTGTGAAACACACGTCGCTCGCGTCGCCTCGGTCTTCTGCGTGATGAAGAGTCTGATGCTTTGCATAAAATAAACTATTATATTTATAAAGATACAGAATACAAATATGTGGATGTTAAAATATGTCCTCGGAGCTGTTTACTGTTTGTTTTTGGGCAGGTTATGAAGGCAATCTTAGTTCATTTCCGCCATGAGTGAAGCGCAGTATCCGGTCTTATCCGTGAGCAGTTCCCGCCGATCACGACTCCAGCTCGGGCGAGAGCCAGTGCCTTTACGGTGGAAACACAATTACAGATTGGTCGATTTACTCGTGAATTACGTCTGTTTAATGTTTAATCTTTACTTCTAATGTTTGTTAAACGAGATTGAATGGGCAATGTGTATAAAAACGAGATAAATAATGCCGTAAATGAGAAATATCATGTAAACCAGTGGTTGTGGTGTATTTTCCAAATGTTTAGAGGATTTAAATTAATCTGTAAACATTATTTTATGCATAAAGTAAAAAAAAAAGCTAGTATTATAGTACAAACGAATCAACCCAATAGCTGAGTTAAATCAACCCTTTATGATGGGTTAAATAAATAACCCAATTTGCTGGGTAAAATTAACCCCTAAATGTGTTCTGTCCTATATTTACCCAGCCCTTGGGATAAAAACAAGCACAATTGTTTTTTAACCTGGCAGTTTTTAGAGTATAAGTCAGCAACATTCTGATTGGTTCTACAACCAGATTAACTTAAACAGTTTTCACATAGACATAAACAGTTTACATTTTATTTTGATGGTCCCCTTTAGTCTATTGACTATAAGCAACTTTTCAACTACATGTCAACTAACTCTCATTAGAGTATTAGTAGACTTAAGGTTAGGATTGGTAGAATAAGTTGATGTACTTGCAAAGTTGCTAGTCAGTTTGTCTTTTGGTGAACTATCAAAATAAAAAGTGTTACCATATATTTAGCAGACATACTACTAATACTCTAATGACATGTAGTTTCAGAGTTACTTATCAACAGTTGTCTAAAGGGTACCATCAACATAATCAAGCTGATATTACAATACAAATAGTTCAAAGCAAATGTGTACATGTTCATCTGATTTGATATCCGATCTTATGGCCGTTTGAGAAATGTTGTTTGCTTTAAGTACAATGAAGTTACTTCACTTAAAGCAGACAAAGACCTAAAAATACGACCACATTATAAAGCCTTTTGGAATGTTTTCATGAAGAATTTGTATTTTACAGTAAAAACACTAATAAGATGTACTAAGTTATTGTGCAGATCTTAAACAATGGCAAGATATGATACCTAATACTTTATAACTATGATAAATATAATTCATTGTAACTGAAGTGGATGCAACATGTCCATTTGTGTTATAAATCATCATACTCTTAACCACACAAGTATTATAAACGGTTCTTATGATTATTTATAAGACGATACAACATATTATACATTTTTTTATAATGCATTATTAATTCATTAATGTATTATAAATATAGGCTTCACAGATAGTGTCACCATCAATCCTTCTATTAAAATCTTACACCTCACTGAAATAGTTATCAGAGAACAATCAAAGTTGGGTTAACAGAAATATCAGTACCAAAATGGTGCACTGGGCATTGTGCAAAATTTTTTTTACATTTAGCAGACGCTTTTATTCAAAGTGACTTACAGTGCATTCAGGCTATACATTTATTGTCATTGTGTTCCCTGGGAATCAAACCCACAACATTTTGCGCTGCTAACACAATACTCTACCACTGAGCCACAGGAACAGTCCTAGAATTCTATCAGAGTAGAATTAATATTAAAGAGTTAAAGAATTGGTAATATGGTCCCAGTCAACTCAATTGATCGTCTTCCCTCTAGAGGGCACCATCACACTTTTGATTTTCAATAACCTGGTTTCAAATACAAATTTGATTGACTGCTGGAGGTTAAAGAATTCAGACGTTAGACAGTACACATGGTTCAATGCATCTAACAATGGGCAGTGCTCCAGGTTGGACTACTGGTTTATTCCATTTAACTGGTTTGATAATATCTCTAAATGTGAAATGTCTACAGCTTTCCTAACAGACCATTGCTCAGTGACTCTGATCCTTACCATAATTAATAACGAGCGACCTCAAAACATAATTTGGAAATTCAATAGTAATCTTTTTGCGTAACAATGACTTCCGTTAAGAAGTTAAAAATCTCATTGTTGAGGTGACATCTTTAGATTCTTCACCATTAAATAAATGAGAGTGGTTTAAATTCAAAGTTAAAGAAGCATGTGTCCAGACTGAGGTGAAATATTTGGGTTTAACAATATCTAAGGATGTTCGTAGGATGTTAATATTGAGAAACGTGTGTCACTGGCTGACCAGAGATCTCACGGTATTTGGAAGAGTTATTCTATCTAAAGCTGAAGGTGTGTCGATGGTAATATATCCTTGTCACTCTTTGTTTATTTCTAATAACAATATTAGGAAGGCCAACTCAGTCATTTTTCAATTTCTATGGAGAAACAAAACTCATTATTTAAAAAATTCCCAGTTAGTTAAAGAGCATAAAATGGCGGATTAAAAGCCTTATATTTTGAAGCCTTGACAGGCTCATTTAGAATTAATTGGTTAAAAACTTGTTTTGCTTGTTCCAACTCTATGTGGTTTCACATACCTTTACTTTACTTTACTTTACTTTCACATACCTAGGGCTATTTGGTGGTATGGATTTATGTGATTTTGATATTAATAAGATTACACTTGCTCTGTCTAAATTTCATAGTCAAATACTACACTTTTGGAAAATGATATTCTCACATAACTTTACTCCGCACAATTCGGTTCTGTGGAACAATATAACAATACTTATAAACAGAAAATCAGTATTTAAAGCTGAATGGTTTGACAAGGGAATTCTCTTTGTAACTGACTTGATGGATTGTAAAGGTGTTCTACTGGATCACACCAGCTTTGTTGACCGTTCTAATATTAACTGTACTCACAGAGAGTATCAAAACATTTGTAAAGCTATCCCTGAAGCCTTGATCCACCTAATACAGAATACTTCGAATTACTCTGATGTCACTCCAATATTGCTGAATTTATCAATTGGTCATCATAAATTACTAGATAAAAAATGTAATAATAGGGTTGCTACAGATGCTTTTAAATCTAAATTGTTCCATGATTATAATAAAAACAACTATTAAACTATTAAACTTTAAACTATTCCACTCCTCCTCTGAAATTACTTAAAAATTGTCGTGCCCCGAAAATATCATCGGACATGTCCAAGTTTCTTGTGTTTTAATTATTATAATTTTTTTGCCTTATATGAATTGTGGATCCCCTTAAGGTTTGATGCTGAATGTTATTGTATTTGGTTTTATACTATGCTATTACCTTTATGAGTTATTGTATTCTATTCTGTTAATAATAAAAAAGGAACATACTATGGACCCGAAGTTTCTTTACATCTGTTATACATTTTCGAAAAAGACAATATATGGCCACTGCAACAGTGCATTAATGCCGGTGTTGACTAGTGAAATGTCAGTCTAATAATAAATCAAGGTTAGTGGATAGGTTAATGTTTAATAATCTACCCACTAGGTTTGACTATCACGTGATTAAAATATTGGCCTAATGATTCTATACAATCAAATTTATTATTTTGACCAAATAAAAAAGTTTGAGCAAAAACAGTGCATTGTACAACAAAAAGCAAATTATCAAGTCAATAACTACCATTTACACATTCACTTGTGTAAAGCAACTGTTTTCAAACTCAGTAGGTCTCCATAATAAATAAAGTATGCATATATTTTCTGAAAAAATATATTTTTAACAAGGTTTAAAATCCAATGATAAAAACCCACCCTCAGGGTCAGAGACAAATTGTGTGTCATTGTTTTGTAAAACAAATTTCGCCCATTTAAAATGTGGGAGCAAAAAATTAAATAACAATAAAAAGTTTCTTAGCCCAGCCTTGTTAATAAAAGTTGATAAATTAATACATCCAGAACTTACATTATGAGATACAACAGAATAACACAACTGCGATAAATAACTAAAATAAAATATATAAAACATAACAAAATTATTATATCCTAGACCTTTTACATTAATACATGCCGCTTTTTGAAGCCTTTAAACAAAGCCGGAAATGACGTATCATGACCGCCAGCGTTATTTAGACATGGTTAAATTCAATTGAATGAATGTTTTGTTTCTGCTCTTGGTGATTTTGAATTAATACATGAAATAAAGCGCCGCTGAGAGACCTCACACATAAGTTCGTGTCTGGTTCTTTGAGCTGTGAAGCAGTGAGAGTCGGGTAACTAGGCGCTCGTGCTGTGAAGGGGGGATGGGATGGGGCTACTCAGAGCTCTCGTGCTCTACTAACTCCGCGCGCTCATTAATCCTAGTTTTCTCCTTTATATCGATGCTGTTTTGAATCAAAATTCATCTTTCCCGTTACCGCATATGTTACGTGGAATCAGAAAATCAAAAAGTATCGGTCTGCGATTGAATTTTGGTGCAGAAAGAGTTTAAAATGTATCCCATTGGAGCAGCTGGTGGTGAGTATTATGATTAGCGAGCGTGCTAGCGACAAAACGCTAACTGAATACTTGTGATGTTTTCGATAAAGATAAAAATGTAGTTTAATGGCGTTCGCCTGTACATGACACAAATGTTCAAATAATGTTTTAGATCATAGTTCTGAAGTGTTTTTTTCCATCTCTGCCGATGGTTTGTTTTGTAGGCCCATTGTTATTGTTAGCATGCTAGCTAAGCTTGTTGACCTGCTGGCTTTGGAATGTACAGCAGCTTGTTAAACTCCTATCCATGTCAACTTTAAAACGTTAAAATGACGTACTTTATAACTATTTTAGGTTTGATATATAGCTGTAGTTTAGAGTTGTATTGTCTACTTGTTTTAACGTTGGTAGTTTGGCAACACAGGTCAGTACCTGGCTAACGTTAGCTGGAGAAAGTCTAACTGGTGCTGCTCCAGCTAGCCAGGTAACTGAGTAAACGTTACTAACTAACGTTCTAGTTTCCAAATGTTGCACATTTCTGGTCGATTTGCAACTTGTGTATTTGCGCAGTTGCGATGCTCAGTTAAAGTTGAATGTGTATATCTAAATTACGAACACTAAATTATTATTGGAGTATATGAGATGTGGTTTTTGAGTATTGTTTCTTTATTACATTTTAGTAACGAGTATTGAAACTCCAAACGCATTTCACACATTTTAAGAAGCAGTAAAACTACATAACTTTTTGTTCGTCAAACTTTGTTGGTAACACTTTACAAAAAAGTACCATTTAGTTAATTGCATTAGTATACATGAACTGAAAACGAACACTGCTTTTACAACACGTTGATACTTTCAACGTGCTAATATAGATTATGTTTGCTAATGCTTTAATGTCAACAAATGGGACCCTATTGTAAAGTGTTGACACTTTGGTTTCTTAAAGTGATGAGTGTTGTATTATATGCTTTAGAGCAGAGCTTCCCAAACTTCAGAGGGGTAAGGTCCCCCAAAAACATAGCAAAAGCTCCACGACCCCCCTCACAACCTCTCTTAAAAAAATGATTAATGGTATAAAGATATATTTGTATATTGGATATATTTAATAAAGCAGATGGTCTCTGCACAAAATTATCAACATTTATCTACCAGTTTGTAAGAATTTCCTGTGAACGATGAGAACTACCATAAAATGTAATATTTGTATATGCTGGTGAAAGTAAGATGATGTAAACATTCTTTTCAAATATATTTAAATCCATAATACTACACTTTCTGCAAACTATTTATAATTATATTGCATCAAAGTGTGTAACAGAAGTAGGGATGCACCGAATGTTCCACCGAAAATAGGAAAAAACCTCTTTCGGTGTTCAGCAGAATAAGAGAAAAGACAGAATAATTTGTGCCGAACAATGACTTTACGCGATCAAATAGAGGCGTGCACTAATGCAGCAAACACATCTGCAGTGTGGAAGCATTTAAAACGGTCAGAGAGAGAGACACAAACGTCATTACAAGCACAAAACACAGACAGCGAGAGACTGCTTAGCGCTGCTTCTCATGTCTCCGATGAGACGAGGAAGGGGTGGTTGTTGCTGGTTACTGTGATGATTGAAATCGTGAAATTGATTAACAAATAAACTACAGAATGTTATGTTTTCTAAAACACGCACGAATAGCATGTATTCAAACAGCGCTGCACGAGCTCGCGGCGCCAGGGTTCAAAGGCCAAAGCGTGAGGAAATTCTGCTCCGAAACACTTACTCATCATTTGCTCGTCTTTATAATTTCTTTAAAGGCGTGTGACAATGTGATATGTGTGACAAACATCTTCCCAAATTCGTAATGAGATATATCTGAGAAACATCTGCATGCTGTTGTCAGCAAAAAGAAGCACTGAGGTCTTCCTGCGTGTTTCCGCCAAAATAAAAGCTCCATCAACATTCATACATTTTAGTATTGTAATTTTACTCTTGTTCTATAAAATAAAAAGACAATAATAATGATATAAATAATTGCCCTACAACAGCTGTATTAATACATTTACTATAACATTCACCAATAGTGTTCAAATTGGGATCTGTAATATTTTCTAATGTTTTAAAAGACGTCTCTTCTGCTCAGCAAAGCTGCATTTATTTGTACAGAAGAAATAAAGCCTGATTCAGGAAGGGTGTCTCAAAAATGGCCAAAATGTTTTATTTTATTAACTTATTCATTTGAAGTTAAATTGTGCTTTTTTGGTTGTCTGATAGGATGTATACACATGTTCAGTGTTAAGTAAATTATTATTATTTGTAAGGCAGGACAAAACAGTAAAAAGTAGATTTTGGCTATTTAATTTATGCAATAGTGAAAAATTAGGCCTACATAGGGGGAACATCTAAATTTCATTTGTGTAATAAGGAGGGGGAGATCACATTTTAGAACAATTCAAATATTTGAGTTATTTAAATATTTAGATTGAACCTAGCTACATAGGTACCCTGCAATACCGCTACAGCCCACAGTTTGGGAAGTACTGCTTTAGAGCATCATTGATATGTGTGGGCTTCTGAAATAGTGGTAAATAAAAGCAGTTGCTGTAGTTCAATGAAAAGACATCCTGGTGCTTGTGTGTGTGGGAGAGTTTGGCAGGTTGTTGAGTTGCTTGTGTGGTGTTGTGATAAGGAGGTAAAAGGCCTGTTGCCCAGTGGGATGGGTTCATGTCCCTAGTATCTTCCTGGCGTATTGTGTTTTTAGGGTTGATAAGATGGGGTGAGACAGTTCAAGGAATCTGTCAGCGAAAGACTTCAGATACCCACTGCCTCATTGTACATGAAAAGTTTTTCGCACTAACTTGACCTGTTTTTCCCAAATGAACAAACACTGCTGCTTGACCCAATTTTATTGTATGCTAGACATTTGGAAACCACTAAATCTGATAGATATTAATGATTAAAATCAACTGCTATAATTTGATCGTATAATCAGTGTAATTTTACTGTGCTGTTATTTCATGGTTTTACATATATTTCTGCACACATGATCACTAATGTAGAAGTTTGTTTGAAATAAACCAGTTATTATGTCTTATAGCTCCTGAGCTGAGTCAGGAACATCAGTCTTCGGGGTCAGATGTTTCTGGTAAGAAGCCCAGACTAAGCTGGTCTGTTGACAGCCTAGCATTTATTTTCAGTACTGTTTATCAAGTTGCTTGAAATGTTTAATTAAAGGAATTATTGTCTTGAAGCTTAATTTATTGTTAAGAGCTTTGTTTGAACACTTTTTCTCTAAAACCTTCACTATTGCATATTATTTTTAAATTTTTGCCAGCTGATTGGGTTTGTGCAGTAGTAAAGTTTATTATTTAAACAGTATCTTACTGTAAAACATCCCCACAATAGGGCACAATTTGCTGTATTAATTTGGAAGAAAAATTGTTTTAGCTGTATTTTGAATTTTGCACTTCATTGTGGTGTGTTTTAGGGTAAACGGAAATGTCTGTAAAAATGAATATAATTTAAAAATAATATAAAATATTAATATTTACAGCATGAGCACAAGTGCTGTTGTACTGAACATCAACATGGCTGTGATTTATTATTTTAACATTCAGCACAACAGTGTAAGTGTGATAATGATTTTCAATACAGTTAAACAAACATAAGGTTAATAGCAAATTAGTAACATTTCAAATGAATGTTGGCCAGTTAGTATGTATAGACGAAAATAAAGATGTTATGTAAGGTGCGGTGCTTGAGTTTATATGGCACAGCGGAGCTCTAATAGTCGTACCTAAGTGTTTGTATGGGCCTAATTGATAAGATTAAGTTGCCACTGAACTAAAAATGATAGCTTAAAATAATAGACTTGGTTAAAAGAAGATAGTGTTTCTAATTAATGTTAAACAATGAACTCTGTGTGTGTCCCACAGCTCCCCTGTCTCCTCCAGCTCCAGAGTATGTCTTCAAACCACCTCAACGGCCAGACTTTGGCACAATGGGTAGAACAATCAAGCTTCAGGCCAACTTCTTTGAAATGGAAATACCCAAGTTGGAGGTGTACCATTACGACATAGATATAAAGCCTGAGAAATGCCCACGGAGAGTTAACCGGTAACATCTTTTGACTGAAACTTGAAATTTCAACTGATTGTTTGGAAGGACATTTATTCCTACTTTTTTTTCATAGAGAAATTGTTGAGCACATGGTCCAGCACTTTAAGACACAGATCTTTGGAGACCGAAAGCCTGTGTATGATGGAAGGAAGAATCTCTACACTGCCATGCCTTTACCCATTGGAAGAGAAAAAGTATGCACTAATAACGCCATGTTAAAGGCTGTGTTGGCTTTTTGATGTTTATTTTTGATAGACCAGTTACTGAATTATGTTATACTGTTGCTCTGTACATTCTCAAAATGCTACATTGAAGTATTTTCACATTTTTACATCATACTGATGTCCCGAACTGCTCTTTTAGGTGGAGCTGGAGGTCACAATTCCAGGCGAGGGAAAAGACAGGAGTTTTAAAGTAGCTATAAAATGGATGTCCTGTGTGAATCTGCAAGCTCTACACGAAGCACTGTCTGGACAGCTTCCAAACATCCCTTTTGAGACCGTTCAGGCTCTGGACGTTGTCATGAGACATTTGCCCTCTATGAGGTTAATGGTTGTTTTGTTCACTCCGTTTTTCATAAATCACCATTAGGGGGTGTCACACTTCATCTTTCTGCAGAATGTGCCGTTCTAAAGCATATTATTGCCGTCTGCAGGTATACCCCAGTCGGACGTTCATTCTTCACTCCCTCTGAGGGCTGCTCCAACCCCCTCGGTGGAGGAAGAGAAGTTTGGTTTGGCTTTCATCAGTCTGTTCGACCATCCCTCTGGAAGATGATGCTCAACATTGATGGTTAGTGTGCACTGATATCGTTAATAAATGTTTCTTGAAAACTTCTTCTACTAATCTTTGTTTTGTAATATTTATCTTTAGTGTCTGCCACTGCGTTCTACAAAGCTCAACCTGTGATTGAGTTTATGTGTGAGGTGTTGGATTTTAAAAGCATCGAAGAGCAACAGAAGCCCTTAACAGATTCCCAGAGAGTGAAGTTTACCAAGGAAATCAAAGGTAAATTATTACAGTAATTAGTGACCTCCCTAATGGTTTTTATGGATTTTATTTGACATTTTCAGAACACTGATTTATTTTCACCTATCAGGTCTGAAGGTTGAAATCACTCACTGTGGACAGATGAAGAGAAAATACAGGGTGTGTAATGTGACAAGGAGACCAGCCAGCCATCAAACGTAAGATCTTTTCACAAAAAAAACCTGACTTTCTGTATGAATGCCATTCATTTTATATTCCTCATTGTTATGATGCAATGGTAAAGGGTACTGTTTTAAAAATGTATTTTCCTTGCCTCCAGGTTTCCATTGCAGCAAGAGAATGGTCAGACCATTGAATGCACTGTTGCCCAGTACTTCAAGGATAAGTACAAACTGGTGCTGCGATATCCACACCTCCCATGTTTACAAGTTGGTCAGGAGCAGAAACACACCTACCTTCCGTTAGAGGTTGGTCAAGACCACATCTTACGCTTACCTTTTCCACCCATCTCTGTCATTTGTTTCTCTGAATGTCATTAACTTTTTTTTTTTTTTTTTTCAGGTCTGTAACATAGTAGCCGGACAGAGATGCATCAAGAAACTGACAGACAATCAGACCTCCACTATGATACGTGCCACAGCCAGGTCTGCGCCTGACCGCCAGGATGAGATCAGCAAACTAGTATGTGAAGTTCTCTGTACATTTTCAGTTTTATAAATCTCATCCACACCTCATGATGGATTTAAATTGCTTGTAACAGATGAGAAGTGCCAACTTCAACACCGATCCTTATGTGCGTGAGTTTGGAGTTTTGGTAAGAGACGAGATGACTGAGGTCAATGGTCGGATCCTTCAGGCACCTTCAATTCTCTATGGTGGAAGGGTAGGAACCTGTCCTGATAAACTTAACATTTGTCTTGCTGACCTTGTGGTTGAATTCTGAAATCTGGATGTGTCTCTCTGGCTTTTTCAGAACAAAGCAATAGCAACCCCAGTTCAAGGTGTGTGGGACATGAGGAACAAGCAGTTCCACACAGGGATCGAGATCAAAGTATGGGCTATTGCCTGCTTTGCCCCGCAGAGGCAGTGTACAGAACTTCTTCTGAAGTAAGTCAGCTTTGACCTGGATCTGGAGAAGTTTTTGTATTTGGTGGAATAATTTAAAAATGTCAGACCCTTGCATGGTCTAATCCTTTGTTTGTTTTCTCTAGGGCATTTACTGACCAGCTCCGTAAGATATCACGCGATGCCGGGATGCCCATTCAGGGCCAGCCGTGCTTTTGCAAATATGCCCAGGGAGCAGACAGTGTGGAGCCCATGTTCAAACACCTCAAGTACACATACCAAGGCTTACAGTTGGTGGTGGTTATCCTACCTGGGAAGACTCCGGTTTATGGTAATTTAGCTCCTCTCTGTTTCTTTCATGTTTTTGTTTGCAGTGTATTTTGTAATACTGTAATCTGACAATTCTCACAGCTGAGGTGAAGCGTGTTGGAGACACTGTTCTTGGCATGGCCACGCAGTGTGTCCAGGTGAAGAATGTACAGAAAACCACACCTCAGACCCTTTCCAACCTCTGCCTCAAGATTAATGTCAAACTGGGTGGAGTCAACAACATTCTACTTCCACAGGGCAGGTGAGGGCAGCTTTTCCAAAAGCCTTTGACATGCAGAAAGCTTAAGGCATTTTCTGAGTCTTTGTTTGATTGTTAGTTAACGCCTGGGCTGCTTTCCCAGGAAACTTGACCAGAACCTTGCTTGAAAGTACAGCTACCTTTTCTTTTTTTTTTTGCATCGCTTAATCACTGTTTTTGTTTGTAGGCCCTTGGTGTTTCAGCAACCAGTCATCTTTCTGGGTGCAGATGTGACTCATCCACCAGCTGGAGATGGCAAGAAACCCTCAATTGCTGCTGTAAGCCTGACAAACCTCTGATATTTTAAGGCTGATTTTGTTAATTTTATAGTGCCAAGTAGCACTAATACTTCAAGTGTGACCAATCTACCTCTTGTACACATTTTTAAGCATCACCTATAACCATTTTATAAAATATCACATATCATACAACCTCGAACTTCTTCAATAATGCTTTTAACATCTCAGAGCTGGGGGGCCCTCTAAAAAAAAAGTATACAAAAATATTATTTTGTTATTTATATATATATTATTTAGGTTGTTGGCAGCATGGATGCCCATCCAAGCCGATACTGTGCCACGGTGCGAGTGCAGCAGCACCGTCAGGACATCATTCAGGATCTAGCCACAATGGTGAGAGAGCTGCTGATCCAGTTCTACAAATCCACACGCTTTAAACCAACGCGCATCATCTACTATAGAGACGGCATCTCAGAGGGCCAGTTCAACCAGGTAGGTTGCTGGCCTACACTTTTTGTCAACGCTTGCTAAGTGGTGCTGACACATTTCGTTTAATCTTCATTGTACTGTTTTGTCTATGCAGGTTCTACAGCATGAATTGCTGGCTATTCGTGAAGCCTGCATCAAGCTGGAGAAAGATTATCAACCAGGCATCACCTTCGTAGTAGTGCAGAAGAGACATCACACCAGGCTCTTCTGCGTGGACAGGAATGAACGGGTTGGTTATGGCAATGTTTTTTAGCTCTATTTATGAGTTTATTGACATAAAAAATGCTTCTAGCAATGAGTACACACAGTTTGTACGATTATAAACGGTGCTCAGTATTTTTAAGAGAACTTCCTGCATAGGAAGGATCCAGTGAGAAATGTGATTATTGCAAACATGTTTTTAATCAGAAAAGCCTTTGCTCTTTTCATTGTTAAAGAATGATTATTCTAGAATGCATTAGAATTAAATTAAGTACATGTCCTTGAGTAAATTATGTATGTTAAATTATGACATTTTCTGACTTTATAATGTTTTAAAATTAAATTAATCTTTTAAATTTTCCTTTCTAAATTTCTGTTTATATTCAAGGTTGGAAAGAGTGGCAACATCCCTGCTGGTACCACAGTTGACACCAAAATTACTCACCCGTCTGAGTTTGACTTTTATCTTTGCAGTCATGCTGGAATTCAGGTACCATTGAACATTTCAAATGGAATCCCATTGAAAGGTCGATAAAAAAATGAATAGACTTACTATATAAAGTGAGTGCTTATTAATAATTTGTTCCTAGCTGAACCTTTCAGTTCTTCATAATTGCTGGATCTCCACAGGGAACCAGCAGGCCGTCCCACTATCACGTGCTGTGGGATGACAACCATTTCACCTCTGATGAGCTGCAGGTCCTCACCTACCAGCTGTGCCACACCTACGTGCGCTGCACCCGCTCTGTCTCCATTCCTGCACCAGCCTACTACGCCCACCTGGTGGCGTTTCGTGCTCGCTACCACTTGGTTGACAAAGAACATGACAGGTACTGGGTCTTATTACGATTAAAGGGTTAGTTCACCCAAAAAAGAAAATTAGTCTGTGTTTTACTCACCTTCGAAGCATCCTAGGTGTATGTGACTTCCTTCTTTCAGACGAATCTAATCAGAGTTATATAAAAAATTGTCCTGGCCCCTCCAATCCTTACAATGGGACTAAACGGGTGTTAGCTGGATCCTGTTCGGAAGACTTGAAATAAAGTATGCACTGTAATAAAACATCCCTCACACGGCTCTGGGGAATACGTATTCCTGTAGCAAATCATGTGTTTTGAAGGATAAATATCCATATTTCAAACGTAATAAACACTTCTCTCTCAGTACATCTAACTGCCATAAGAGGAAGCAGTCCAGGCGGATGACGTAATACGTATGTCACGCGCATGCCTCTGGGAAATGTAGTATGAGAATGAGAGAAGGAGAGTTCTCATTCACAGAAGTGATTAAAACAGTTCCCTTAATTTAGCAAAGCAAAACCAGTCTCCTCTCGGCTCATATCGAAATCATCCAACATTTTCCTTTACAAATCCTCGTTTTGTGCTACTAATACGTGACTGGCGTTTTGTTTTGTTCTTTCTCAGCGCTTGTCTCTAATCTCACAAAGCATACACATTATGTCATCCGCCGCGAGTGCTTCCGCCTGTGACAGTTAGATGTAGTGAGAGAGAAGTGTTTATTATGTTTGAAATATGGATATTTATCTTTCAAAAATGCATGGATTCGCTACAGGGGGCCTTTATTCACCCCCCGGCGCCGTGTGAGGGATGTTTTATTACAGTGCGCGTACTTTATTTTAAGTAGGTCTGTCAAATTGGCTGAAAAATTTAATTAGAATTTTATACTAAAATATCATCAAAATTTGAATTATATTCGATTTTAAAAGATTTTTAGAACAAAAAAAGCTTTTGGCTTCTCTCCTGAGGCCACAAGAGGGCGCATAGAGCGAAATATTACCAAATGCACGTTTCTTCAAAGTAGGGCTGGGCAATATGAACAAAAATTCATATCTCAGTATTTTTTGGCTGATTCGCGGTATACGGTACACACCTCGACATTTTGGATTTGGATTAAACAAATAAATAAAGTGAATATAACCATGTAGGCATATATACTGTGCAAAAATTGTTAAAATCACATTACATTATAACATTGTAACATTGCAACAAAAATAATGCTTTTAAAGCAGTTAAATTTACTAAACAAAAAAATACAAAAAAGTAATTTCCTCTGTCAGGGCACACGCAGCCTTTCTGTCAGAGCCGCTTTAAACTCAAAGATTTATCATTGCTGATACACGTAAATTATTAACATTTAATCATATGATCGCAAGGTTCGTGTTTACGCTGTTAATATGTACGTTTGCTAGCTAGCTAGTTTCTTAATCTAGTAATTAAATGTTTTTTAAAAGTTGAACTTATATTAATTTGACATGGCTTTGGGCTTTCTTGTGTGAGATGCGAGTGCAATGATGATATGGCGCTTTTCCACTGCATGGTACAGCACGGCACGGTACGGTACGGTACGGTTCACTTTTGGGGGGTTTTCCACTGGGTACTGTAGCTGGTACCTGATACTTTTTTAGAACCACTTCGGTCGAGGTTCCAAGCGATCCGTACCGTTACCAAAACGTGACGTGTAAACTCTGCTGATCACTGATTGGCCGGAGAAAATCGTCATTACTGTGTCACTGAACTTGCGACACGAGACCCTCCTCTACAGCCCGACCCGCTAGATTTAAACCAGCACAGCCAGCGAAGGATCGGACGCAACTTCTGTTAAACAAACGCACATTTTTGCATCAACCACAAAATAGCAGTGTCGTTGCTGTTGAGGAATTTCAGACGTTCCTCTCGTTGATAGCCGAGGAGCGGATCCAGCGAGAGCTTGATGGCACGGCACAAGGAAAAAGCCTTATGTATAACGTTACTTTTGAACTTGCTATATTTTCAGAGTATGTTTTCTGTTTATATTTTTACCTCTGTATCTGTGTTTTGCTTCAATTAAAAACAATCTGATCGAATAAGTGTACCTCCAGACTATATTAAATATGTATCATTGTGGGGTAAATCCCAAGCATTCATAGACCTCTCCATTGTTGTTAAAACATCCACATGCCGAGAATGAAGAACACTATTCCGCTCCTTTCTTTGTTGTGAGTTTGTTTGTGGCGCTTACGATGATGTCACGACAGTAGAGGCGGCGTATAACGACGCGTGAAGAATCCGCCCACTCTTTAGCGGTACTAAACCTGCGGTGGAAAGCAAACCGACCCGAACTGAGGCATCGAGCCGTGCCGAACCGTGTGCAGTGGAAAAGCGCCAATAGATGTCCCTTTAGAAAATGCAATAAATATGCATTCTGAGGTTTGCGTTAAACAACATTTTGAGGTAAACAACATTTTTTCCACATTGATGTTCTCTTTTTCTTCAATATTTTGAATGTGCAGCGCTGCATCGAGTGGGTTCAACTGGACAGGCTAAAAAAAAAGCATTAAAATGTAACGACACCACGTCATCGCATTTTTTGTGCTTAGCTGCGTGACGGACATCTAAAATTCGAAGCAGCGTTTTGCATTCGAATATGGATTTTTATTTTAAATTCGACGAATATCAGAAATTAGATTTTTCTTTTTTGACAGCCCTGATTTCAAGTCTTCCGAACAGGATCCAGCTAACACCCGTTTAGCCCCATTGTAAGGATTGGAGGGGCCAGGACAATTTTATATCTAACTCTGATTAGATTCGTTTGAAAGAAGGAAGTCACATATACCTAGGATGCTTCGAAGGCATTTCATTTTTGGGTGAACTAATCCTTTAAAATGATTGCATGCAGAGAAGGGGATATAGCCCTGTTTATGTTTTCTATGGGCTGCAACATCCTGTCTCCACTCTATACAGTATGCTAAAATATTCAATAATGCTTCAACTCGCAGCTTATTCACATTTATATCCTTACACGGCTGGATGTGACTTTTTTAGTTTTTTATATATAAAGCAAGACCACATTGTGCATTATTAAACCTATAGATCTGATTTTATGTGTGTTGTATTTGTTTGCTGGCAGTGCTGAAGGCAGTCACACATCAGGTCAGAGTAATGGCAGAGACCAGCAAGCCCTGGCCAAAGCTGTGCAGATCCACCAGGACACACTGCGCACCATGTACTTTGCCTGAACATAGCCAGAAACAAGCCCCACATCCTGAAAACAGCACGGTGTGTGTGTGTGTGTGTGTGTGTGTGTGTGTGTGTGTGTGTGTGTGTCTGTGTGTATTTTTATGTGTTTGCCTCAACTGTATAAATGAGAACCTTCAAACGGAGAAAAACCCAAGTGTCGCAATGCTGTTAGGTTTCCAATTGCCCACGTAGCCAATTTCCATACAAACTAAATATCCATGATTTTTAGAACTGTAACGTGAATTTATAAATCTTTTCTTTTTCTTTTTTTTTTTGGGAGGGCGTGGTTATGTCTTTGTTGTACATGTGCATGTCAGATTAGCGGTTAAGATGTTTACATAGTCAATCCAAAAATCAGACTATTTTTTACACTGAAAGTTACATTTGCATCCGGGTGGGCTTGATTCAATACTATTGCCAAGGCTGGTGATGGAGACTGTCGAACAGTAGTTTTTACAAACTCATCAAACCAATGGGTTCGGTTTCATTAAGGGCAATACAGATCAGGTTTAGGGGATGCAGTTTCCACAGCTAAATTATTTATCAGCAAAAGCAAGTGCACTGACCAGATGGGGACTTCAGGACAAAAGTACTTATCCTGTTTTGTTTCATTTATGTGTGCTAATATGATTTTGTTTTTATCATGGTGTCATTTATTGTTCATTCCAGGGCTCGGTCATCCTACTGTACCTGTCCGCCAATAACATGATCGACCGAGCACTATCATGTGCTTGTATCATGAAATTTGAACACAGTATGAGCAGAATCAAGAATGCATTTGGAAGTGAGAATGTAGGAATTGTTCTGACAATCAGTTTTCTGGCGCTCTGCCGCACACATGAGACTGGTTCTCATAAGTGAAGCCCTCCGTTTACCTGTGCCGGGGTTCTCCGTGTGGAAATGGCTCTGTAATATGGATAATTGTCATCAAAAGTACTAATGTCTTGGGGCTTGAAGCGTTTAGATGATGAGATTATCTTGTATGTTCTTTTAAATTCTACTGCCGTGAGCATTTCTTTTATTTGTTCTGTGATTGTAACCTATGGTTTCAGTGGGTTGGGTGTATGAGTCAAATTTCTAAAACACGTCAAAAATTCCCTTAAGGAAAAAATACCATCACCTTTGTTCTGATTTTTACATTATGATGTAGTCATCTTCCCTACATTGAAACACAAAGCCAGTTTTGTGCAGAATACTGTGGAATCTGGAGCCCTGGGATTTGCTTGGTTCTGTGCACGGTTTCTAACAGTGAAGTTTGACTGTAATACGCTGGCCCGGTTTAAAAGCAGTCATCGCACTCTAGCTGGCCATACAGGCAATCAAGCCTTTTTGCAAAGCATCCTACACATACAGTTGCATTGACACAAAGTAAACATTTCATCATTTCAAATGCACCGTAGTGTTTTTATAAAAAAAATGTAAACCGAGAATCTCTAGCTTATAATTTAGAGGTTTCCATGATAATGTTAAAAATCCAATTTTAACACTAGATAGATTATTTTTAGATATAAAAACCTAAAAGAATTAGTGAAATCTAGTTTTTCGTTGAGAGTTTTTCTATAGGAACCGGGTTGGGGCCATTAGGCGAGTTAGCTTTTTGTTGCTTAACCAAATAGAAAATGTATTTAGTTTGAATCCAAACATAGTTCAAATTGAAGCGCGATACATTGTATATGTGTCGGTAAACTGTTTTCATGTAAACAGTCTTATCCCTTCTAAAGCATATCATCATGATGTGTAGTAAATGATTTGTCTTGTTAGTGAAATAACTGTCAGATCATTTCCCCCTAATAATTCTTATTTTAACTAGAAATTCTTTAAATTTTTAACCATCTTTTTCTAACTATGCATTCTTAACCAAGAGATTTTAGGGGTTTGTTTGTATATATAAATTTTAAATATAGAACGTTTGTAATGTAGTCGTTTTCATGCTGGGTACTTTTAGTAGTGTAAATAGTGCAAACCCTGTACCCACTGTAGCAGTATTAGCGTAGAAAAAATACTCTATTTTTATTATCAACAATCGGATGTTCTTTATATGGCTCTCAATTATTCCAGTTAGCCGAACAAGATTACATATGTACTTGTAGTTAGTGTCCTACCATAACTGAAGCACAATAGGACATTATAATTGTAGGTGCTAGAGTTTATTCTTGAGATTACCATCGTTTAAATATCTTGTTTAACTTCAACTTTTAAACAAGAATCACAGACTGGTCAGATAGATGAATGGGTGTTTGGTTTTTGATCTGGTGAAATCTATTACCTTTGACCCTAAACCCAACAGACTGTGTATAAGGGGCATTTTAATTTATCTTCAAATACTTGACTAGAGTTATGTTGTTATTTGGTGCTGATCTCGTCGTAGATGCACTTGATGGACACAGACCCCTAGTTCCGGTGCTTATCGGGATCATGAGTGTGTTATCTGGGTGCAGTTGTGTGGAAATGACTAGATGTTCTACCTCTTGTTACCTGTTACTTGTATTATGGTAACATTACCGCACTGGTCATTTCCTCATAATTGCACTAATGGGGAACGTCATCTTTTCGTCCCTCTGAAAGTGAAAGTTGTAGATGTCACAGAAAATCTTGAACGCATCTTTAATTCATATTTGTACAGAGGCCGCACCTGCTGCCATTTAGATGATTTAGCATTGCTGTTGTTTTATGATGATAGTTTTAAGCTATGTATTCAAAGCTACATTTGAGTGCTGCAAGTTTCAGATGTTAAACATTTGATGTTTCATAAGTCAGACATGAATCCAAAAGATCATTATATGCTTTCTGTGAACAAGTGGCTTGATGCTTTTAGGTGTGCTCAGTAAGCTATAAAATGTTCATAAATGTATAGTGTGAATTTCAGTTTGATCATTTTCTGTCCTTTTTTAAATTACAGTGCATTGTTGCTTTATCCATATACTTGTTTGAATGTGTGTCTCGTAGGTTTCCTGTTTTTCTTAACTTTAGGTTTGAATAGTATTTATCACACAGCGACAAAAACACGAGATGAAATCATTGCTCAAACTACTACTTATCGATATTCTCTGGAACAGTCAGATTTATTTTCAACCATTCTCTTCATCCTCATGACCTGCTTTAATTAGATGTTTTTAGAAGTTACTGAGTTTTAGTATTTTAACCTTGTTTAAATTCAGCACCTTAGTCACAGGTCTACAACATATGCAATTTCTCAAGTATGAAATATGAGATGTTTTTGCACTATATCAGAAGAGGTGTTACTTAATTGCATACTGGTGGACAGATTGTACGTTTATAGAGAAGAACCACGTCAATATTAGAAAAGTCTTAGCCTTGTTTCTTTCTTCATATACAATCATATTGGCACTAATTATTAAAAGTTAAAGGGATAGTTCACCCAAAAATGAAAATTCTGTCATAAGTTACTTACCCTCAAGTAGTTCCGAACCTGTATGAATGTCTTTTTTCTGCTGAACACAAAGGAAGATATTTTGAACTATCCCTTTAACAGATCCCTTTAAGCTCCCGAGTTCTTACACTATGCAAAAACTCACTTCCATTCAGAGCCGTCACTCTGTTTATTTATAGGGGGCAAATTGTTGGGGGTTGTCTGTGAAATCTGTCATGCATACCAAATTGAGTTAGGGGCTTTGAGTGAGCGCAAGTCTCACTTATGTGTGTGTGTTGTTGTTTTATTCCCTCCTTCCACAATACAATCAACTGAAGTTTTTTAGCAATCTGACGCAAATGCTTGATTCAAATAAATCCATTCAAATATCCATAAATGCAAATGTAATGGAGGCCAAGGATTAAAGGAGGAGAATGAAGTACGGTGCTGGTTTTGTAGAGATTGTCGTGTTAATCTATGCTGCAGCATCTCCGTTTCAATTCTTAATAGGCACATACAGTGTTGAAAATTGAAAACTGAAAATTGAAATGGTGCCTCAATTTCCCTGCAGACTTTATTTTTTTATCAATGTTATGCCATTAACATTATCTCTTGAGTCGTCTCTTCTAGAGGATTGTCTTTTGCTGCTTGAGTGAAGCTTGTATATTTCTTTGGCGAAGTATCTTTCCAGCTTTGTGTGGGATTACAGTGTCCACATGCCTCTTCACTTTACACCTTGTGGTTTGAATAAAACAATTTAGATGCGTTGACTTCCAGATTTTATTTTCAGAAACTTTTTTATTATTATTATTCATGCCAGACAAAAGAAACCCTTAAGAAACATATTGTTAATGTATTTTGCATTAGAACTGCACTAAAGTGTTCCGAAGCAGAAATGTTAGCCTCTCTACATACCATGGTAGTTTTGTTTCTGTACTCTTTGCTTTCTAATTCCTAAGGTGGCAAGTTTAAAATATGCTACCTTATGACCTGCTAAAACCATAAGGATATAAATGAACAGTTTGAATGTACTTCATACGCCTGCATACTGGTTAAGAACATCCGCATTATTTTCATCTGTTTGCTCCACTTTGTTTTATGCATGCACATTTTAAGCCGCATTGAATCGTTGGGCTTTTATTCATGAACTGTATCTCACCATTCATGGTTGTGATGTACTAAATTAACAGATATTGGCAGTTTATTCTGATTACACACTGACACAAAGATCCTTGTATTGCTAACTTTTGTGGTGCTGTACTGTAAAAAGTGTACATAAGGCAATGTTTTGGTGTTTCGTGTTTTTGCCATGTACTACATATGTTTGCCGAAATTTCCAACTCAAGTTTCATCCAAAGGGGTTTTGAGCTTTTTATAACACCCATGTTCATATATCCACCCAATAAGCCAAATTCACTTTCATTGAAGCCCTTTTGCTTTACCAGCAAACACTCTTAAAGTGGCTTCTTGTGGTGGTCCCGTAATCATGACAGTGGTAATTGCTTAGCCTCAGTTCATTGTGTGCACTAACTAAACCTCCATTCAGTTTAGTTACAGGTCAGTTGCCATTCAGCTAGTTGTTTATCCCCCCCAACCTTTCTAAATCCTAAACTAGTTTTTAAACTAGTCTAAAATGACCAAAATTGAAGCTTGTTGTGAGGGATAAAAATATAGCAAAGTGTCCTGTAAAAGAGCACAGTTCCATTAGTTCATTTATTCAAATATGAGCATGCATGTAAGATGAAAATGGGGTCTTGAGACTGATTTATTGGAATAATTGACCTGGCTTTTTAAACTAACTTTGAAAACTACCTCAATAGTGTCAGGTGCTAACATTACAATATCCCTTATACATACAGTGGGGCAAAAAAGTATTTAGTCAGCCACCAATTGTGCAAGTTCTCCCACTTAAAAAATGAGAGAGGCCTGTAATTTTCATCATAGGTATACCTCAACTATGAGAGACAAAATAAGAAAAAAAAAATCCAGAAAATCACATTGTAGGATTTTTAAAGAATTTATTTGCTAATTATGGTGGAAAATAAGTATTTGGTTAATAACAAAATTTCATCTCAATACTTTGTTATATACCCTTTGTTGGCAATGACAGAGATCAAACGTTTTCTGTAAGTCTTCACAAGGTTTTCACACACTGTTGCTGGTATTTTGGCCCATTCCTCCATGCAGATCTCCTCTAGAGCAGTGATGTTTTGGGGCTGTCGCTGGGCAACACGGACTTTCAACTCCCTCCAAAGATTTTCTATGGGGTTGAGATCTGGAGACTGGCTAGGCCACTCCAGCACCTACAAATGCTTCTTACGAAGCCACTCCTTCGTTGCCCGGGCGGTGTGTTTGGGATCATTGTCATGCTGAAAGACCCAGCCACGTTTCATCTTCAATGCCCTTGCTGATGGAAGGAGGATTTCACTCAAAATTTCACGATACATGGCCCCCATTCATTCTTTCCTTTACACAGATCAGTCGTCCTGGTCCCTTTGCAGAAAAACAGCCCCAAAGCATGATGTTTCCACCCCCATGCTTCACAGTAGGTATGGTGTTCTTTCTCCTCCAAACACGACAAGTTGAGTTTTTAACAAAAAGTTCTATTTTGGTTTCATCTGACCATATGACATTCTCCCAATCCTCTTCTGGATCATCCAAATGCTCTCCAGCAAACTTCAGACGGGCTTGGACATGTATTGGCTTAAGCAGAGGGACACGTCTGGCACTGCAGGATTTGAGTCCCTGGCGGCGCAGTGTGTTACTGATGGTAGCCTTTGTTACTTTGGTCCCAGCTCTCTGCAGGTCATTCACATTCACCGTGTGGTTCTGGGATTTTTGCTCACAGTTCTTGTGATCATTTTGACCCCACGGGGTGAGATCTTGCGTGGAGCCCCAGATCGAGGGAGATTATCAGTGGTCTTGTATGTCTTCCATTTTCTAATAATTGCTCCCACAGTTGATTTCTTCACACCAAGCTGCTTACCTATTGCAGATTCAGTCTTCCCAGCCTGGTGCAGGTCTACAATTTAGTTTCTGGTGTCCTTTGACAGCTCTTTGGTCTTGGCCATAGTGGAGTTTGGAGTGTGACTGTTTGAGGTTGTGGACAGGTGTCTTTTATACTGATAACGAGTTCAAACAGATGCCATTGATACAGGTAACGAGTGGAGGACAGAGGAGCCTCTTAAAGAAGAAGTTACAGGTCTATGAGAGCCAGCAATCTTGCTTGTTTGTAGGTGACCAAATACTTATTTTCCACCATAATTTGCAAATAAATTCTTTAAAAATCCTACAATGTGATTTTCTTTTTCTTATTTTGTCTCTCATAGTTGAGGTATACCTATGATGAAAATTACAGGCCTCTCTCATCTTTTTAAGTGGGAGAACTTGCACAATTGGTGGCTGACTAAATACTTTTTTGCCCCACTGTATGTGTATATGTGCTCATGACAAACAATCATTGTGACCAAACAACACAAGCCTATACTTAAGTGTTTAGTTTTCGTTCAATATTTATTTAATCTTTTTTCAAACAATTTAAAACATTTGTATGATGAATCAACATGAGGGACATTTCAGCATGTAACACAATTTCAGGGGACCAAAATACATTTGATTCGAAAGTTTCCCTTTTTAAAATGTGGTGATAAATACTCATCAGCTTTTAGAGGTACATTACAATCTTTTGAGCGGAGCTGTTCTCAGATCCTCTGGTTGTATCTATAGAGAACAAATCAGAATTCAGGCCAAGATAATTGCCAAAACATGGTGGTTAAGTTGTTCTTTTCTGGATCGTGACTGCGTTGAGTTGATCTGGTATGTGGCAGTGTCATCCCCATGTCCATCACTAGCAGTGTGCCATATTATAGATAATATACTGGACAAGAAATGCTCAATAACCCCTGCTCAGTGTTTAATGTGTTTGGGGAAAACTGACAACATTTTCTTATGAAGCAGCTTATCAACATGTGTCAAATGGCAATCGTTGAGCTTTACTGTCTTTGGAGTGCTAGCACTCTACTTGATTCTTCTACTTGATTTATTGTTTATATCCAGTATTGCAATAAAGATGTTTGGCACTCATTAGACCATGATCCGTTTGAAAGTTCTACGACGAGTCTGTGATAAGCTATTTGTATTTAAACATTGTCATGTGAGACTTCGGAGTGCTAAGTGACGTGTATTTACCTTGCTACATTTTATGAAGGGAATTCAATTTTGATTTGATGTCTCTCAGACTCTGATTAAGGATGCGTTTAGCATCCTAATACACTGGCATTTGAGTTTCTCGAGAGATCAATATCAAGGTACAAAGAGGATGTATGAAAATCAGTCAGATTCGTGTTTTTCATCAGTGAGCTTAAAAACGTCCAGCGTGTTTTTTGTTGTTTGTTTGTTTTGTTTTTGTCGTATGTGTGCCTTTTTAAAATCTCTCCCACCCCTGATTGAGGGACTATCCTTTTCATTTTATACTCAGCGCCACATTGAATAATTTGTACATTTATCATGCAACCTTGAGTGAATGCTGCATAGAATGATCAGTATTTGTATTTTGCACTTTCTAAGCAGTTTTAAAGGATGCCCTGTTGTAATTGGGCACACAGACTAAGACTATTTAAGACGAGGTATTTTCTGCTACAATAGGAATTCTAAGGAACCATATGACTTGTTGGTCTTTTCGAAAATAAAGTGTATAGATGTGAAGTACCTCATAAGCCTGATAAATGCTGCATAAACTTCATTTATTGTTCTTTTGTGAACCTCATTTCAAACAATTCCCCCTATAGGGAGGTTTGATGCCCACAAGCTGTGCAAGCACCTTTATTATGTGCTTGACCGGAGCCGCTATTTAAAAGATTAGCAGCGATATTGATATTCACTGACATGATAAAATATTACCGAGCCTCTAGCTTGAGCATTGCTCAGTTGATCATGCCTATTAGATATGTGGTGACGTCTTGCAGTCAAAAGTTACAGTTGACTCTGTAACTTACTGTACAGTTTACAGTATTGCCATTAAGGGCTGTATCTGCTATTGCCTCTCATCCTCCATCCCCTCACCTGTGTCTTAATATAGCCTTAGAACTGCATTTATGGATGGAACATAAAGTATATCTGGCCTTAAAATATGCACTATTTACCACAACATGCAAGTCTCTACAAATCAGGCCATATGTTTTTACCATAAAACTACCTCCTGAGAATGTAGGAGTGTCCTGGAACTGACAGATGACCCCCAAATTGTACTCTGTAAGTTGAAAATGAAAATCATCATTTTATTTTATTTTTATCATAATTGATTTGAAATTCCAGGACACTCTTGTTGATATTTTTTCAAACCATATTCGTGCTAGTGATTGAAAAGCCAAGCGACTAAAGTTTCTATTCGAAGGCTTTCTTGCACTGCGTCGTGGTGTCAAACCTCCCTCTCACATCAGCAATTTATCTTTCATTGAACCTTGTGTTTGCTCCTTTATAACATGCCAAAATAAAATGGCTCTCGTTCCTGTTATGAATTTTAATTTCTGATTGTGTTTGCATTCACTGCTAAGCTCCTTGTTTCTTGATAATGTAAAGTGTGAGCTTTTCTCTCTTCTTTTTTTTTAAACAAATAAAATGACAAACAATATATGCTGTAAACCCTGCTAAGACATAATGTGAAACCGTATCATTTAATATAGCTCACTTTCGCTTGACTGTGTATTGTATCATTTAATAAACTTAATTTCCTCTGACTGCCGTGTCTTGTGTTTTTAGTGTTTTATGCCAGATTTTTTACTTCTAGCTCTGATGTTTTTGGACATGCTGGCCTCTTTTGTTCCATTCCTGTTTGCTGAGATCATAATGGCCTGTGAAATCCCTCTACACTTATGTCTTCTAGATCGCCCGACAAGCATCTGTAAGTAAAGGCAGATTGTGTGGATTCTTGCAAACCTCAAAACAATGTTGCCTGAGGCCAGAACTGGTGTTTACTCTCTCTTCTCACACTACAGTACAAAACTAAGCTTTGTTGAACAGTTTAGCTCACATAAGTAAAAGTTAGGGTTTATTTAAGGACAATCCATGTATCTATACAAAAAATGGACTTATATAAATGCCATGACTCCGTCTCTCCTTCCCCCTTCAACATAAAAATAAAAAAGTCACGTTCACAAATGTGGAAATCCTCCTTTAAACGTTTACATTGGTCATGTCTCAACCTAGTGCTTATTTGCAGTGTTACAGATTTTTTTGCGCCCCAATGCTGTCTAGATAGGCAGCTCACTAAGTATTGAGATACGGCCACTCTTCCAGCTGATCAAACCTCTGCAACTGGAAAATCACATCTCAGACGTCTGTTTTGTTTTACTCCACTCTTGACACTTTATGTACAATGACCGTTTTTATTTAGTATATTATGTTTGTGAAAATAAAAGGCTTTTCTTTGCTTATCTAGACAAATAGGCTATGAGCTGCTCTGAGTTGAGTTGTGATGAGCGAGTCAGATTTTCCAATAGATCATTTATGAAAAGCACCCGAGCTCCTTTTTTGCCTGCTCATATACAATAGTCTTTGAGGTAAGTTTATCTGAAACTTTGAGTAGTTTTAACATTTTAAAGTGTCAAATGCTTCCTTTGTTAGTTGTAAGTTCAAGTTTTTGTTGGAATTTTACTCAAAGCATTTCAGTGGCTAGAGCATTTATACGTTTCAGACGAAATGTTTCATAAACTAACAAATATCATATTTTTTAATAGGTGAAAATGCTGTCTTTTATATAAATGTGCATACCTCTCATACATAAGCATGCTAGAAAAAATATTAAAATATCCTGAAGAATGTAGTGTAACATCAATGTATTTGTTTTAAAGATAATGTCCAGCTATAGACAGGCTCTAAAAGCTGCCAGGACCGAGCATATCTGCAAACTTATAGATAATAACCAAAACAATCCAAGGTTTTTATTTAGCACAGTGGCTAGATTAACAAATAAACAGATGTCACCAGACCTAAATATTCCCTCACAGTTTAACAGTAATGACTTTATGAATTTCTTCACTGATAGAATAGATAACATCAGAAATACAATAACGAATATAGATTCTACAGCGTCTAGTACTTCAGCTTCATTCATTGCACCCAAAGAAA
The DNA here is from genome assembly GCA_027564155.1 of Gymnocypris eckloni scoliostomus. Lineage (NCBI taxonomy): Eukaryota > Metazoa > Chordata > Actinopteri > Cypriniformes > Cyprinidae > Gymnocypris > Gymnocypris eckloni. The sequence goes on along the minus strand of CM050427.1, from coordinate 23,049,484 downwards.
AACTGAATTGCTTTACAACTATAGGACAGGAAGAGCTAAATAAACGTATAACTGCATCTAAACCAACAACATGTTTATTAGATCCTGTACCCACTAAATTATTAAAAGAGTTGTTTCCTGTAGCAGATGAACCGCTTCTCAATATTATTAACTCCTCGTTATCTTTAGGTCACGTCCCAAAACCATTCAATCTGGCGGTTATTAAGCCTCTTATTATGAAACCAAAACTAGATCCTTGTGAACTGGCAAATTACAGGCCCATTTCAAATCTTCCGTTTATGTAAAATTATTTTAGAAAAAGTTGTGTCTGCTCAATTGTGCTCCTTCTTGCAAAAACAATTATATCTATGAATAATTTCAGTCAGGGTTTAGGCCCCGCCATAGCACAGAAACTGCACTTGTTAAAATGACAAATGACTTGCTGCTTGCGTCAGACCAAGTCTGCATCTCATTGCTAGTTTTACTTGATCTTAGTGCTGCGTTCGACACTATAGATCATGACATACTCATAGATTGATTACAAAACTATACAGGTATTCAAGGGCAGGCTTTAAGATGGTTTAGATCCTACCTGTCCGATCGCTACCACTTTGTTTATTTAAACGGGGAGGCATCTCAATTATCACCAGTAAAGTATGGAGTACCACAAGGATCTGTCCTAGGTCCTCTGCTATTTTCATTATACATGTTGCCACTTGGTAATTTTATTAGAAAATACGGGATTAATTTCCATTGTTATGCTGATGACACTCAACTATATATATCTCAACAAGACCAGATGAAACTTCTAAACTATCTAAGCTAATGGAGTGTGTTAAAAATAATAAATAAAAGATTGGATGACCAATAATTTTCTCTTATTAAATTCAGATGAGACAGAGCTATTACTTATTGGACCTAAAAACAGTACACAGAATCTCTTGGATTACAATTTGCAACTAGACGGATGTACTGTTACTTCCTCTACAGTCATCACAAATCTGGGTGTTATATTAGACATATTAGTCATATTTCCCATGTTACAAAAACAGCATTCTTCCATCTTTGAAACATTGCCAAGCTATGGAACATGTTAAGTGTTTCTGATGCAGAAAAGTTAGTTCACGCATTCATGACCTCTAGACTGGACTATTGTAATGCACTGCTAGGTGGTTGTCCTGCAACTTCAATAAACAAGCTACAGATAGTACAAAATGCTGCGGCTAGAGTCCTTACCAGATCAAGAAAATATGATCATATTACTCCAATTTTACAGTCTCTGGACTGGCTACCTATTAAGTTCTGTATCAGTTACAAAATATTATTACTTGCCTATAAGGCCCTAAATGATTTAGCTCCTGCGTACCAAACTAATCTTCTATCACGCTACAATCCAACCCGCTCCCTAAGGTCGCAAAACTCTGGACTCTTGGTAGTACCTAGAATAGCAAAGTCCACTAAAAGAGGTAGAACTTTTTCATATCTGGCTCCCAAACTCTGGAATAGCCTTCCTGATAACGTTCGGGGTTCAGACACACTCTCTCTATTTAAATCTAGATTAAAGACATCTCTTTAGCCAAGCATTCATATAATGCATCTCACAATCTTGTACTGTGGGTATATCTGATCAAACGCACATTATTATGTTTTAGCTTGGGTTGAACAAATGATTTTTGCTTGGATGGAACAACAGCTACGCTAATTATGTCTCTATTTGTTTCTCTGTTTCTGCCACGGGACTGATCCGAGATGACCGAACACCTGAGAAGAGATGATGACAACCCCTCAGAGGACCTGAGGAAGCCAATCATCAGACAGTATACAAAATTAACCAAATTTTGCCATAAGTTAACTATATTAAGTTTCTACAATATATAAATATTTTCTAGAAACTTAATTTCCTGTAAAGCTACTTTGCAATGATTGTATCGTAAAAACGCTATACAAATAATATTGAATTTAATTTGAAAAAAAAAATGAAGTAAAAATGAATTGGTTACATTTTAACTGGGAGGGAGGCAAAAATGGGATAGACCAAGGGTGTCAAACTGAGTTCCTGGAGGGCCCTAATTAATATATAACCCTAATTAAACACATCTGATCCAGCTAATCTAATCATTTAGGATTATTTGAAACCATGGTATTTGTGTTGTAGCAGGTGTGGAACTAAACTCTGCAGGGCTCTGCAGTTTGACACCACTGGGATAGACCTATAAATCTCAAACTAGTTGTTTTTAATTAAATTAATAATTTACTTAGAATAATACGACATCTGGGCTGTTATCAGGCTTATTAAATCAGTGTAAAAAAAAATCATCTTCGCAAACCAGAGTAAAGCTTCATCTGAAGTGGCATAGATTTATTTACACACGGTTTAATGCAGGACGTTAATGAATTTATCCTGCAGTTACAAATGTAGAAATAAAGTTTTGATATATAAGACATAACATGTTGAATACTCATATTTTAAATTATAAAAAAAATCTAAAGATACTTTGAATGTGAAATTAAAACAGCCAGCAGGTGTCAGCAAGTCACTGTTAATAAGTGAGTCATTGCGACTGAGCCGAATCATTTAAACGGTTGATTCATTCAGGAATGAAACACCGTCATTGCTCAGAGAGCAAAACGGTGCTATGGTGGCTGTGTTTGGAATTATTTTTCTTGTCGAAATAGAGAAAAAGCAGGCAATATGGTGTCTAAAACACAAGTCTCTCAATTAACTTCTTGTTTATTGAAAAAAACATTACGATATTATCGCAGATGATATAGCCTATATATCGCACATCCTGCACCACTGTCTTTTTGTATAATTTGCGCCGAACCTTTTGCTAATCTGTCAAAGCTTCATTATCCACCAATGCAACGATGTAATTATTTACCTTCCTATACATGCTTGTGAAGGTTTGATGTTGAGGTTTTATAAGATGCTAGTTTTATCTCCCGAGGCAAACACAGCTTACACTGCTTACATACTAGAGCATAAATATAGCCAGGGGTTCACTTAATTTTCTTCGAGTTCAACTTCAGCAGAAGACGACTGCTTTGGTTTTCAGCTGGGTCTGCACATTAATGCCTGTCTAGTCCGTCTGCATCTTTCTTGTGATTTTAGCACCAGTTTGTTCTCCTGCCCATTATTTACTGCCGTATTTTCCAGGGAGCCTTTTATTTATTTATTTTTTACTCCGTAATTAATGTGTTTTAAAATGTAGCGAAGTACAATCAAACAAAATATACTTAAGTAAAAGTAAAATTACAGTTTAAAAAAAATACTTAAAAAATGTGTACGCAAACAAGTTACTCAATTACAGTAACACGAGTAAATGTAAGTCGTTACTTTCCACCTCTGCTCAAAATATATCAGTGCCTTTTTGTTTTTTTTCAAAGGGACATTTCTAAAAATTATTTAAATGTCCTAATTGCACTATGGCCTAATCCTGGTTTAGTCTAAGCCCTAGGCGCGTTTCCATTACCCTTCAAATTGCGCAAATTAAAATTGAAAATACGCCTAATGGAAACGCGTCAATTTCGCAAAAACTCCCATATATCGCAAAAAAAGTTTTTACGCTCGCATGAGGTGTTTTTTCAGGCAATTCGAAAAAGGAATAATTAGCAAAAGTGCAATGGAAACGTTTTTTCCGCATTTACAGGTCACGTGGCGTATGTACAAATGCACATAATCATTATTCAATGTACGATTTCCTCAAAGAAACACTTCAAACGTGGTCGCTCTCGAATATAAGCTGCTTTCCCTGCCAGTAGGGGAGAGTGGGGACAGTTGCAACGTGTGGCAGTTGCAACATTGCTGATTTATCCAATCAGGAATGAGCTGGAGTCATGACACTCCTACTGCACATGCTCAGTATGCCCCTCCTTCTTTCTGGAAGTTAACAGCCACATGTGAAACTACCTTATGGGAGAACTGAAATTCAAGGTAAAAAAGTAACTTTTTTTACAACTAGATTTTTTGTCATAATGTCTAAACTGTTTAAGTATTGATCTTTATAGTTTTATAGTTTGAATGTGCAGTTTCTTAGCTCTTAACAGACTTAGGTACAATGTGTTCAAGCTAATTTGTTAGGCTAGCATCACTAGTTTTAAGATGGCTGCCAGGGGGTGGGACAGTTGCAACGCATTGTTGCAACTGTCCCCACATGGTGTTGCAACTGTCCCTCATGACAATAATAATGACAATTAGATTTTTTTATAAAAGGCAAATCAGTGGTTTGATAAAGAACATATTTCAATAGCCAGGTATCTCCTCTTTGTATTTCAGCAAATTGCTTTTTTAAAAGTCAAACTAGGCTGCAGTGTATCCTACATTTTCTGTTCTGTTTTTTCAGTATGCCACGAGACAGGAAAAGGATAACAGATAGGGGTGTCCCTCTACCTATTCTGTCCTTAGCTGCTGCTGTAGTGAGCAATGATGGCAGGACAGTGAGGTCTGTGGCAAAAGAGTATTCAATTTGCCACACAACCCTCTATCGCTTTATTAAAAAGAGAGAGAGGTTATGTCCAGGAGAGGAGATGAGGACAGGTTATTGGACCCCGAGGAGGGTCTTCTCAGTCCAACAGGAAGATAGCCTGGCAGAATACCTAAAAAGAGCAGCTGATCTTTTCCGGCCGCCACCACCAGTTCTTCCAGAGCAAGCTGGGACATCTGCTCCTTTGGAAGTTTCTCCAGTGCAAGCTGGGAGTTCTGCTTCTTCTGCAGTTCCTCCAGTGCAAGCTGGGAGTTCTGCTTCTTCTGCAGTTCCTCCAGTGCATGCTGGGAGTTCTGCCTCTTCTGCAGTTCCTCCAGTGCATGCTGGGAGTTCTGCTTCTTCTGCAGTTCCTCCAGTGCATGCTGGGAGTTCTGCTTCTTCTGCAGTTCCTCCAGTGCAAGCTGGGAGTTCTGCTTCTTCTGCAGTTCCTCCAGTGCAAGCTGGGAGTTCTGCTTCTTCTGCAGTTCCTCCAGTGCATGCTGGGAGTTCTGCTTCTTCTGCAGTTCCTCCAGTGCAAGCTGGGAGTTCTGCTTCTTCTGCAGTTCCTCCAGTGCATGCTGGGAGTTCTGCTTCTTCTGCAGTTCCTCCAGTGCAGGCTGGGAGTTTCTTCTTCTGCAGTTCCTCCAGTGCAGGCTGGGAGTTCTGCTTCTTCTGCAGTTCCTCCAGTGCAAGCTGGGAGTTCTGCTTCTTCTGCAGTTCCTCCAGTGCATGCTGGGAGTTCTGCTTCTTCTGCAGTTCCTCCAGTGCAAGCTGGGGTTCTGCTTCTTCTGCAGTTCCTCCAGTGCATGCTGGGAGTTCTGCTTCTTCTGCAGTTCCTCCAGTGCATGCTGGGAGTTCTGCTTCTTCTGCAGTTCCTCCAGTGCAAGCTGGGAGTTCTGCTTCTTCTGCAGTTCCTCCAGTGCATGCTGGGAGTTCTGCCTCTTCTGCAGTTCCTCCAGTGCAAGCTGGGATTTCTGCTTCTTCTGCAGTTCCTCCAGTGCAAGCTGGGAGTTTTGCTTCTTCTGCAGTTCCTCCAGTGCAAGCTGGGAGTTCTGCTTCTTCTGCAGTTCCTCCAGTGCATGCTGGGACTTCTGCTTCTACTACAGTTCCTCCAGTGCAATCTGAGTTCTCACCTGAGACTGTTAGACCTCACCCCAGAGCAGGACCACGGAAGATAACGAAAGCAAACGGTAGGGAAAAATGCAAATCGGCCATCTTGACAGACACCCCCGAAAAGGAGGCTTTGGAGAGGAAGAAAGCAAAAGTTAAGAGAAAGCCAACAAAAGTTAAGAGAAAACTGACAAAAAACACACTGGAAACAAGCCAACAAACCAAAACCGAGAAGAAAAAGCATACAGAGAAGGACAGTGACTCTGAGAAAGAAGAAGATTTTTGCCTTGTCTGTTTGGAGAGCTACTCCAGACCGAGCGAGGTGTGGCTTCAATGTTGGCAGTGCAAGGCATGGGCTCATGAAGCCTGCACTGATGGTGGTTCCATTTACGTTTGCCACAATTGTGAGTCAGATGGGGAATTGTGAATACTTGATGCTATGAAATAATCAGTTTGTGTTCTTTTGGTGGTGTTATGAAATTGTTAGGGCCTACATCAGTTTGTGGGATTGACAAAGGTGTTACATTGTTGTGTACTTGTTTTTTTTACTTTAATAAGTTAACTCAATGAACTCTGGTCTCAAATAAACTAAAAAAAGATTTGAAAAATGATGCCGAAGTATGAGTTTTATTACATCTAAATGACTGTTGCAACTGCCCCTCGGTACTGTTGCAACTGTCCCCATATATGGGGACAGTTGCAACATTTTTCAGGGTCCATTTAAGTACAAATTACTTTCATATCATACACATGTTGCAACAGTATGGGCAGGTAGGTGACATATATGGGTTTAATATATATATATTTTGTCTTTCTAATACAAACAGTCGCTGAGAAACTGAAGGAAATGTAAAAAGTGTTGCAACCGCCCCCACTCTCCCCTAATGCTTAAATAATTTACACTGCACATGTCTGCGGCGCAGTGTGGCTCTGATACTGCCACTGAAGCTGACTGCGGCCAGTCTAGTCGATGCTTGTTTATTCCAGACACACCACGCATGTTATGAAGCGTCTCTCCTCGCTGCTTTTGTAAAGATACATGCTTATACCTCGTTTGAATAAATATAGCCAAAACCCGTCAAATCTGACCAAAATCCGTTGCCATGACTTATCAAACATTAATTACATGTTTTTTTTTATGGGGGGAAAGTAAAAAAAATCCCCCCTCCACCACTCAAATAAAAAAATCCTCCCTCCCACAAGAGTAACCTAAGAGGGGAATTCACCCCATTTTCAAAAATGAAATTCAGGACCTGAATGAATGTCTGTAAAATTCCTGATTGCAGAATCACTATAATTAAGTCTATGTGTTAAAAAGAAGCTTTGTTTTATCATGTAGTAGATAAAACAGAGATAAAAAAAACAATCTATATTAGGAGAATTCACGCCCGCTCCCTGAGAAAGTCAATATTTACATTTTATTTCATAAAAATAGCTAGAGATGCCAGAATTCTCTATTACATTCTGTTGTGCTCCTATGCACACGATCTTCAAATATGTTGTGCTGTGGTATGCTGAGGAAATCTCTCTCTTTGAAGGGCCTTTTTATTTGATAAATGTGCTTTGTGCCTTTTTCTGTTTGCTTGGAGGCATTTGTAAACTGCAGTAATAAAATAACTTGACATTTTCAACATCATTTATTTTTGCACCAAATTATAGAGAGTAGTAAGGATAACTGTATTGATAAGTATCGTATCAGTATCGATAAAATGTAGGCTAAACGATACCCATCCCTACCCCAAAATCGATCGCAAAATCCACCGAGGGGGGGCCCCTCCGGGAACACTAGCTGAGGGCCCCCAAAACACTAAACACGCCTCTGAGAACAGGGCGGCACTGCAGGCCGTATCCACATCTAGTGGTCTCGAGGAAGGGGGTGCGTCCTATGATCAACAGGCCAGGGAGAACATGCAGGGAGTCCGGGTTGACCATATCGCTGTGGCCCAGACGGCTGATACAATGCAGAAGGTGTTCATGGATTTGGATGAGAAGAGAAAGGAGGGGAAAGAGCATTATACCTTCTCAAGGTAATTCAGTAATTTTGAATGTTTTCATGGAAGATAGGTTTGGCTGAGATATAAAACCTTCAGCAGAATTGTACTATCTCCAACAAACGACTAACCAGAAGTCATTCACTTCTGACAGCGAATAGTATGTGAGCTGCGTGGAATTCTGAACATATACAGAATTTTTAGATCCATTTGAGCTTCGGGTGCGTTGAAATATTTGAACTTTGCGACTAGACTTGACCAAAATGTTCATCTTTAAACACTATTTCTGTAAAACGGGCAGTTTTGAATATTCTAAATGTATTGGCGGTGATTTGTTTTATGTGGTTATATTCATTATTCATTCATTTCAACCCTCAAAATATGACTTTGACTCGCAATTTCATCTCATAATTCTGAGATATACAGTATCGTCACTGTAATTTTGCCACCAAGATTTCAGGTGTTTAACACGTTTAAGTTGAAATAACGCAGGCCGATGACTTCATCAAAAGTGTGAACCATCTTTAAAGGTTTATAAGTTATCTTTAAAAATCTATTTCTCTATTGAGAAAACTTATATCCAGGAATCTGACTGTTGCGCTCCGTCAGAGATAGTGGAAAGGCGGCATATGATTGCAAAATAATCACCAGTTTTCTTCTACATCAAAATTCAGAGAATTAGTAACTTTTGAAACGCATGAATACATTTTTTCTGCCTCTCTCTCTGTCTGAAGGAGCAAATCGACAACACGACAGACTCCATTGCTAAAAAAGGAGCGAGTATCAGCTCTTCTAGAGAAACATTTTGCCAATCTGGAGAGGTCTTTGAACACTATGCAGCTTCGACTGCACTATGCATGAACTACTCTCCCAGTAATTTCATTTGAGCAGCACAACCTACACGTGTGTAAAATAATATAATGCATGTTTTATTACATGCATTAGTTCACTGTCAAATGTTTTGCACATCATAGATTCTGACTGATTGCCATATTGAAAAAATAAGATGATTGTGAACACAATCAGCAAAAGTATTTATTCAAATACAAAATTAGGACATTTAAAAATTACACAGTACACTATATAAATCTTCAGCTGCAGTGTCAAGTATGAGTCAAATGCATTTTAATCCTCCGTGTTTAAAATGTTAAAGCATGGCCATGAAATATACATTTTAAACCCTGAGAAAAACATTTTCAATTTGAAGACATATGAGCAAGGTCTGGTTTCACATTGAATGGAATGGACTCTATAGATGTTTGGATCTTCCCTAAACATACAAATCCTGGTGTCAAGCAGTAATAAAACACCAATGATGCATGACAAAACACCATATAACCGGGTTTCCAGTATTCACAGTGGTTCTGTTGTGAATCTGCAGCAGCTATTGGACATTAACACACAGCATAGTGTAAGTGGGTGCTAAAACATACAGACTACATTAAATAAAACTTGTACATTACCTCTCTAAAACAACAGAAGTGTAAAAGTACAACTCTTTGGGTGAAATGTCCTGATTTATAAGACAATGTCCTATGATTGTATCCACTGTTTTAGTGAGTAAGTGGTCAGGACCAGTTCTCAGTGATTTCCTCCGACTTGCTAAACATCACTACAGGCTGTCGTCATCTTTTTCCATTTCTTCCAGTGACTTTAGATAGTCTCTGGCCAAGATTTTCTTAGGAAGGATATCTAAAAATAGAAGAGACCAAACTGTTTACACACCAGCTGATTTCGTTTGAATAGTGTTAGTCATCATCACAAATGGCCAGGACTCACCGGTTAAAAACTGAAATGTTTCCATCTCCTCTGTTGCATTGGCCAGATCACTGTATGACAGTGTGTTTGTCTCTTTCCCCGAGCCATTTTTAAATGAGGACAGAGCCAAGTGCTGGACAAAAAGCTCCTATGAGGAAATGAAGAAAATGTCACACATTAGTAAAAACATAAGTCAGTGATAAAGAAATACACTGTTGGAGCCTTTCATTTGTAACGTTACTCTTACATGTATGAGTATATGTTTTAATTAATAAAAAGAGCTATTAGAACTATGCACATTCATTTTGGGAATGTGTATTTAAACTAAAAGCTAACTGATATCACAGTTGTATCTAACGTAACGTAGTGACTAAAAACAAAACAGTTTTTTAACTAACGTTAAGTTAACTATATAAGTCAGATAACGTTAACGTTAGCCCGACAACTGACCGTTGCTTTTGTTGTCAAGAAAAGAGCGTCCTGGTTAATACAGGACACATCGGGAGAACTTTTCATGATTAATCGCACTCTCGACATAGGCAGAGATATATTTTTACTGTTTGTAGCTTGCTCAACTTTCTCCTCCATGTTTTCATCAGACATGTTCCGTTCTGTTAGCAGCCGCGTAACGGAAGTGAATCTACAGGTTTCAAACTAAGAGACGTCACTGGACGAAGGTCACATAGGAATTGAAGTTTTATGACGAATCGTTTGTAGTCCTTCGAAAATTTTATATTTTCACGACTATTTCATAAAGCAGTTTGAAATCTTGAATAAATAATCTGAGAAAATGATATATGAATTTAATATGAAAAATGACTATATATATTTTGTTTTCATTTTTAGATTTCATTACTGAAACGCAGATTTATACAAAAAATATACAATTGTAATTTCAACCTTTTTGTCTACATGGCTCCCAGTGTCTAAAACTATATTTGATCACATTTACTGTATTGCAGAGAGCATCATTTAAAATAACTGAATATTAAATTATATTAATATTGTTCCTGTGGCTCAGTGGTTAGAATATTGCGTTAGCAGCGCAAAATGTTGTAGGTTCAATTCCCAGGGAACACACATACTGACAAAATATGTGTAACCTGAATGCACTGTAAGTCGCTTTGGATAAAAGCGTTTGCTAAATTCGTAAATGTATTATACAATTATAAAATTGTATAAATATTATTAAATAAAAACGTGTTTTGAGGGCAGAATTATTATAAAATTAAAGTAATAAATATAATTTATATTGTGCATGTTTTATCATTTTAATATAAAATAACTTAATAAAAAGTTTGATTTATCTTTTGATTTATAATTTTTGTATTATTATTGCAACTGTACGAAAGTATTTCAGTAGTAGTGTTAAAGTTCTTTTTTTTATGCGCCAAAGTCAGGCTACAATAATGCAAACTGTCCACATTGTAGTAGTTAGATTGGCATAAACTACGTTTCCCAAAATACAACGTTTGTTTTTTCCTTCTCGACAGTAGTTGGGCGTGTGCACCTTACAGATAACGAAAGAGCTGGGCAACGATGTTTACTACAGCCTTCATGACTGCATTACCCGCAATGCACTGCTCACCGTTGAAAAAAAGTGTTGCTTTGGGTCACTTATCGAACTCTGGCCGTGTCAGCCAGCGTACTTTCTCTTATTTGACGGAATAATGCATTTGTCAGGCGCGGGTCTTGGGGAAATAGGGCTCGGACTGGGGCCCGGAGCAGGACCGATGCCTGGAAACTGCAATCCGCGTAAATTCAGCGAGAAAATCGCCCTACACAATCTGCGACAGGCTGAAGACACCGCCGCTTTCCGAGATGTTATGATGGACATTACTTCCATCAGGGTGAGTCTAACTCAATTCAAGACACCTATGGCTCGTTTACGACAGTTGTCATATATTTGACCTGGATTATTCCGTTATCATGTTTGCAGCGGAAGGAAGTGTTTGAATGTTATTTGCCTTATTAGTGTCGGTTTTATTGATTCCTGACAACTGAACAACTTTAGGTACGTTACAGGGAAGTTCGATTTCATAAGCAAACAAAACAGTAAGAAAGTAAAAAAAAACTATAATAAACACTCAAACATATTAACCCCGTTTCCCCCGGATAAATGAGCATAGGTAGTCACACGTGCATGCCTTTCTATTTTTTTTTAAATAAATATTAATAAAAATACAAAATTAGTATTTTATTTCTGGACATAATTTTAACTGGATGACCAAGTATGTATGGATCAACTTGGTCCATAAGATCCAACAGATTGTTTCAAACAATAAAGTAAGAATTACTTCAGGCAATTGTGGGGAAGAAGAAATAATAATCCATAAGTAAATGCATATTTATTTGTGATTTTTCTTGGTTTGATCTAATGTTACTTCAATCTCTGTAATTGCATAATGTAAATCAATCAGTTACTTATTAAATACGGCTCTGTTAGTCTGTTTTCACATGATCATGACTTTTATGAGACAGCAATGTCATAATGCATAACAATAAGACCCTTGATATATTATATGTACTAAATGTGGTAGTTGTAACCGAATTATAATGTTTTATGGAGCTTGGACACCCATTTAACTCAATCAACATCTGTTTAAAAAGATGTTTACCTGAAAATAAGAAAGGATGAACCAAACTGAGAGACCATTTTGAAGGCTCAGGAAACCTTTGCAGGTGTTTTGAGTTGATTGGCATGTCACCATATTCTAATTTGTAAATTTGTTGAATTGGTGGGTTTTTGTTAAATGTGAGCCAAAATCATCAAAATTAAAATAACCAAATACTTAAAATACTTCAGTCTGTGTGCATTGAATTTATTTAATAGACTAGTGTCACAATTTGAGTTGAATTACTGAAATAAATGAACTTTTCCACGACATTCTAATTTATTGAGATGCACCTGTACATTTTTAGACCCTTTCAAAATTAGAAGATTATGATAAATGTGATTGGATTAAATTGGATTTAGGAAGTATTTTACCATCTGTATATGGACTTGATTCAGCAGGTCCATGTGCATTATGTAAATGCACATAAATGACTATGCCAGTCACTCATCTAGGGTCTGTTTGACATTAGTGTTGCAGACTGAGGGATCTGTAAATCCCAGGTACAATGTCTGTTTTAAATTACAGGCAACAGGCATTGTTCCCCTGAGGGTTAAGCAGTCTGGGAGAGAGTGAGATGAGATTTGTGTTTATCTCAGTGTTGAATGGCTGTTATTGTTGCTATTATTGGGCTTCCATTCCCTCTTCAGGTGCAGGCTGAGACAATTCGGCAAACCAGAGACTTGGTCCCGTACTATGGAGGATCGCTGCCAAATGTCAATCAGATTTCAAGATGCTCCACAGAGACCCAGGTTTGCTATTTTGATTGTATTTCAAGTATTTTTATCCTATCGTTTTAAATAAATAAGAAATGAGCAGAAGGAAAAATAATCAATATATTTGTTTGAATTAATTGTCATTTAATTAGCTTTTATTCTATTTACAGTACCCAAGTTATCTCACCCAGCAGCTCCTAGAGGCAGATGAAGAGTACAGAGACGTCCAGCCCAGTCTTCTTGGCAGGCTGCACAGAAGACATGTATCCCCACATGTATCCCCAAATGTTTTTCATTTAACGGCATTATACAATTTTTGGAAATATTTGTTCAATAGTAAGTATGCTACTGATCAAACATTTGGGGTTAGTATGTCATGGGCTAATGGTTAGAGAGTCTGACTCATAACCAAAAGATTGCGGGTTTGAGTCTCAGGTCCGACAGGAATTGTAGGTGGGGGGGGAGGGAATGTCCAGCGCTCTCTCCACCTTCAATACCACAACGAGGTGCCCTTGAGCAAGGCATCAAACTCCTAACTGCTCCCCGGGCGCCGCAGCATAAATGGCTGCCCACTGCTAAATGGTTAAATGTAGAGTACTAATTCCAAGTATGGATCCCCATATTTGGCCACATGTCACGTCACTTTCACTTTACTTTTATTTAGCAAGGACACATTCAATTAATCTTTGAAGACATTTAGAATATTACAAAAGATTTATATTTCAGATAAATCCTGTTCTTTTTAACTTTCTATTCATCAAAGAATCCTAAAAAAAATCTCACGGTACTAACAATAATTTTTTCTTGAACTAAATCAACATATCTTATTTCAGAAGGATCATGTGACACATAAGACTAAAGTAATGACAGCTTTCCATACGATGAATAAGATACATTTAAAAGCTATTAAAATAGAAAACGGTTATTTTTAATAATTGTAATAATTCACAAATATTACTGTTCTAGGTTTAAAAAAAGTAATTGCAGTCCCGGTGAGCATTAGAGTAATCACCCCACTCCCCAAAAAAAATAAAACATTCTTACTTTTGAACCATAATAATCATTAAAGGTTTAGTTCACTCAGAAATAAACATGTAATTAAGTACACACCCTGATGCCTTCCCAAGCCCGTGAGACCTCCGTTCACCGTTGGAACACTAATTAAGATAAGAAGTTTTCAGACCCTCCATAGACAGCAACAAAAGGCATGCATTCAACGTCATCACGTTGGATCTGGATCAGTGCTTGCGTCATGTACTGTTGTGAATGCACATCCACAAAATGCTTAGTAATCATGAAATTTGTAGGTTGAAACCAAAATAAGCCTTAACTTCATTTTACAGTTTAATAGTGCTCCATATCTCTCTACCCACCTCTCTCCTCCTCGAGGCCCTACCTGGAGAAGGTAAGATTATAAATAAAGAGTTCTCAAATCTATCAGGCTCACCCCATTACATTTAGGTACTAAACATTCATGTTATTTTCACAATGAAGTCACCATCAGATGTAACTCCCTGAGCTTTTGTTTGTGCCAGTACTTAAATGAAGTGTTGCTTGTGTCCAAGCAGAAATTGGTCCAGTTGCTCTGCCACTGAGAAGAGCCAGATGGTCCGTCTTCCTCTGACAGCTCTTAATAGGTAAACAGAACTCATGAGTGTTCACACCGCTGATTCCAGATCAGCTCTTGTGCATACACAATAATTGTATTCGTTGAACCCACTGATCTCCCTAATTGGGGATAAACATTTTTATTGTGGAAGATTTAGATTCCCACATCACCCTGTTTGGGCACACTAATTTATTATTCTGTTCATCCTCACAGAACCAACTCTGACTCAGCCCTCCACACCAGTGTGCGAAACACCCAGCTGTATGGCCACCCGAAATCTGTCCAAACCCTGAACCCTCAATCCAGACACCATGGTGAGTTTAACTGTTGCAATGCTGCTTTTAGTTAAATAGGAGTTAATTACATATTGAAAATATATTATAATAAAATTATACACACACATATTTGTAAATATTTTATTATATATTTTCATGTGACAACACTGAAGAAATGACACTTTGCTACAATGTAAAGTAGTGAGTGTACAGCTTGTATAACAGTGTAAATTTGCTGTCCCCTCAAAATAACTCAACACACAGCCATTAATGTCTAAACCACTGGCCACAAAAGTGAGTACACCCCTAAGTGAAAATTTCCAAATTGGGCCCAAATAGACATTTTCTTTCCCTGGTGTTATGTGACTCGTTACTTTTACAAGGTCTCGGGTGTGAATGGGGAGCAGGTGTGTTAAATTTGGTGTTATCGCTCTCACTCTCTCATACTGGTCACTGGAAGTTCAACATGGCACCTCATCGCAAAGAACTCTCTTACCCCTTTTCCACCAAAGCAATTCCAGTGCTGGTTCGGAGACAGAGCCTAGTTTCAAACGGGTTCTTTGTCCTTCGACACCCAAAGCACCAGCTCCGAACCAGGAAAAGCGGTTCGTAAGTAGCACCAAAATATTGCTGGGCTAGAAGGAAGAACCGCTTGCGTCAGGGGTAAACCGGTTCTTAAAGGGCTGGCCAGTCGAACCAACTAAGAACCGGCAAGAGCACTAGCTCTGAACTAGCACCTGGTTCCTGCTGGTGGAAAGGGGATATATGAGGATCTGAAAAAAAAATGTTTTGCTCTTCATCAGTGATACTCAAGTCTGGCTTGCGAGGTCCACTTTCCTGCAGAGTTTAGCTCTAACCCTAATCAAACACCTGAGCATGCTAATCAATGTCTTCAGGATCATTAGAAAATCACAGGTAGGTGAGTTTGATCAAGGTTTGAGCTTAACTCTGCAGGAAAGTGGATCTCGCGAGCCAGATTTGAGTGTCACTGCTCTACATCAGGTTTCCCAAAGTGGGGTTCGCGAACCCCTGGTGGTTTGTGAGGAAATTGCAGAGGGTTCGTGAGTTGGTACATTTACCATTAACGAATTAATTACAAAAATATATGTAAATTAAATTTAGTATTCAAACGTTTTTGCAAATAAATGTTACAGATGTATACAAATGTGATGTAAATGTTAAATCTTAAATGTATATAAACTAGAGGTGGGCATAGATTAATTTTTTTAATCTAGATTAATTTTGGAATTAATCTAGATTAAAATAACTCATTGAATTCTGCGAAGGCATTCAGAATATGTGTGCTACCCAAATAATGACTAAAGTAAGTCTTTGAGCGGGTTTCTCAAGCCAGGTGGCCGCGATGAGACCAGGGGCTCATCTCCTGTTTCCAAAATGCATCACAAACTTTAATCTCTTCCGTCCCAATCACGAAAAAACTGGAGGAAAATCCCGTTCCACTCCCGGAAGAATGACTCATTCCCTCCACTCCGTGTTTTGCGATAACTGTCAATTACAGTAAAATATTGTACAGATCTGGCGTGCCCACCTTATTAGTTGAATAAAAACCCCAAATGTCGTTTTTGTTATTATATTGAACTGAAAGCCATCTTATGCACAGTGTTGCACAGATTACATTTCATGTAAATCATCCATGCTAACACACACGTCTTCTATTTTTATTTTTTTAGACATTTCACTCTCTATAGATATATTTTTCTATGTACTGTATTTTTAGATATATTCGAGTTTGAAGTTTCTCGCTCAAGTTCACATGACATCTAGCGCATCCTGTTTGCTTAAAAGCGCCAGCGTTTCGTTGTTATTCTGAGTGCACACAAATAAGCGTAGAGTCTTTACAGATTCGAAAGATGTATTAGGCTACTTTTATCTGTATGACCAAAAATAGCGGAGATTTTAAGAGCAAGTGGCGCACGGAGCCTGTCTTGCAGCAAGCAGCGCTTCCACACAAACACTTCAATAGCGCACATTTCTCTAGGTTAACATCATATTGGCGGCCATGTAAAGTTGCTACTACATACATCTTTCAGATGAAAAGCCATATTTGAGGTTGATGAATGATAGGTGGCGTTTGGATGTCCTGCCGATTGTATTACCACACAGACCAGCCGTTAACAATCTGTCCATCACGGACTGCGAGCCTCTAGTTCGAAGACTCGTTCTCGCCCCCTACAGTGCAATTCGGCTAGGTATACATCCGGCGCTAAAATATCAGGGTGAAAGTCATCATAGCTTGCATAGTATAGACCCAGCTCCCCAACCTTTGAGAATAGATTAACGGCGATATTTTTTATCGCCGATAAGAAGTCTCACGTTAACGCAACACGTTAACGCCGATAACGCCCACCACTAATATAAACAAATTATATTTTTGGGAAATCCTGTATCAAAAAACATTTGTTGAAAAAATTTAATCATTTACATTTACATTTGTATGAGGCACCACGTAGGATTTAAATCAAACTTCGCTTATCACTACATACATAAAACACGTGCATATACACATAAATTACTCACACATACATGTATACTATTGGATGTTCAATATATATATATATATATATATATATTAGTGGTGGTGGGCCGTTATCGCGTTAGCGTGCTGCGTTAACGTGAGACTCTTATCGGCGATAAAAATATCGCCTTTAATCTATTCTCAAGTTGAGTTGGGAGCTGAGTGCTATGATGACTTTCACCCTGATATTTTGGCAGCGGATGTATGGCCCGGTGAGGCGGTGGCTTCGGGCAGGCGATCCGTGACAGACGGTGGCGGACGTCGTGTCCTCAATCGAGGCCAATCAGCCAGCTGTCATTCATTGTTAAACCTCAAATGTGTTTCGTGAAAGATGTATGTAGTAGCTGGCAGGACATCAACCTGGGTCGTGAGGTGACCTCGGTCGGGCTGCGCTGCGTGGCTGAAAGAGATGGCGTCCGGTGCTCGGCTATCTAAAGAACTATTGCATGAAAATTGGGAGAGTCAAAAAATGGAGGCGTTGGCGTGTTTCATGGTGTCTGTGCGGCACTGTGCGCCACTGTGGCTTTGTTCACATGTAATAACAAAAAGCGACTTTTTGTTCAAGCTAATAAGGTGAACGCGTGATCTGCTATACTGTGACTGTGTCCTCTGCGGTAAAATAGTCGATGTTGGGAATCAGCCTCAGATGAGGATGACGAGAAAGATGATGTGATGCCTGTGGCCTAACTTCATGGATTCTAAACTGGTAACATATTCTGAATGCCCGAAAAATGACATCTAGATTAATTAATAATCTAGATGTCTAGATAATTAATCTATGTATATATCAAATACGCGTGCAAAGTCAAGTGTCTTGCATTCAGTCAAGCATGATGGTGGGAGTGTCATGATCTGGGGCTGCATGAGTGCTGCCAGCACTGGGGAGCAAACATGGGGATTATTGGGGGATAAACATGGGGATACAGTTCATTGAGGGAACCATGAATGCCAATATGTTGTGACATACTGAAGCAGAGTATGATCCCCTCCCTTCGGAGACTGGACCGCAGGGCAGTAATCCAACATGACAAGGACCACTGCCATGCTAAAGAAGCTGAGGGTAAAGGTGATGGACTGACCAAGCATGTCTCCAGACCTAAACCCTATTGAGCATATTTAGGGCATCCTCAAACGAAAGGTGGAGGAGCGCAAGCTCTCTAACATCTACCAGCTCCGTGATGTCGTCATGGAGGAGTGGAAGAGGACTCCAGTGGCAACCTGTGAAGCTCTGGTGAACTCCATGCCCAAGAAGGTTAAGGCAGTGCTGGAAAATAATGATGGCCGCACAAAATATTGACACTTTGGGCCCAATTTGTACATTTTCACTCTTAGGGGTGTACTCACTTTTGTGGCCAGCAGTTTAGACATCAATGGCTGTGTGTTGAGTTATTTTGAGGGGACCGCAATATGCCGAGATAATCCATCCACCTCACAGGTGTGGCATATCAAGATGCTGATTAGACAGCATGATTATTGCACAGCTGTGCCTTAGGCTGGCCACTCTAAAATTTGCAGTTTTACTGTATTGGGGGGGGGTGGAGTCCAAAAACCAGTCATTATCTGGTGTGACCACAATTTGCCTCACGCAGTGCAACACATCTCCTTCGCATAGAGTTGTTCAGGTTGTTGATTGTGCAGGTAATTGTAATGGTACTTTTACTTGTGTAGTTTTTTCAGTACTCTTTCCACCAGTGATCTCAATAAATTAGAATATTGTGGAAAAGTTCATTTATTTTTGTAATTCAGCTCAAATTGTGAAACTTGTGTATTAAATAAATTCAATGTACACAGACTGAAGTAGTTTAAGTCTTTGGTTCTTTTAATTGTGATGATTTTGGCTCATATTGAACAAAAACCCACCAATTCACTCTCAACAAATTAGAATACGTCATAAGACCAATAAAAAAAAAAAATTTTTAGTGAATTGTTGGCCTTCTGGAAAGTATGTTCATTTACTGTATGTACTCGGTAGGGGTACTTGGTAGGAGCTCCTTTTGCTTTAATTACTGCCTCAATTCGGTGTGGCGTGGAGGTGATCAGTTTGTGGCACTGCTGAAGTGGTATGGAAGCCCAGGTTTCTTTGACAGTGGCCTTCAGCTCATCTGCATTTTTTGGTCTCTTGTTTCTCATTTTTCTCTTGACAATACCTCATAGATTCTCTATGATGTTCAGGTCTGGCGAGTTTGTTGTCCAATCAAGCACACCAATACATGGTCATTTAACCAACTTTTGGTGCTTTTGGCAGTGTGGGCAGGTGCCAAATCCTGCTGAAATATGAAATCAGCATCTTTAAAATGCTGGTCAGCAGTGCTCCAACATTTCTTGGTAAACGGGTGCAGTGATGTTGGTTTTCAAAAAACACAATGGACCAACACCAGCAGATGACTTTGCACCCCAACTCATCACAGACTGTGGAAACTTAACACTGGACTTCAAGCAACATGGGCTATGAGCTTCTCCACCCTTCCTCCAGACTCTAGTACCTTGGTTTCCAAATGAAATACAAAACTTGCTCTCATCTGAAAAGAGGACTTTGGACCACTGGGCAACAGTCCAGTTCTTCTTCTCCTTAGCCCAGGTAAGATGCCTCTGACGAAAACTGTAGCCAAATTCCTTGACACGTCTGTGTGTGGTGGCTCTTGATGACTTGACCCCAGCCTCAGTCCATTCCTTGTGAAGTTTACCCAAATTCTTGAATCGATTTTGCTTGACAATCCTCATAAGGCTGCGGTTCTCTCGGTTAGTTGTGCATATTTTTCTTACACACTTTTTCCTTCCACTCAACTTTCTGTTAACATGCTTGGATACAGCACTCCATGAACAGCCAGCTTCTTTGACAATGAATGTTTGTGGCTTATCCTCCTTGTGAAGGGTGTCAATAATTGTCTTCTGGACAACTGTCAGATCAGCAGTCTTCCCCATGATTGTGTAGCCTAGTGAACCAAACTGAGAGACCATTTTGAAGGCTCAGGAAACCTTTGTAGGTGTTTTGAGTTGATTAGCTGATTGGCATGTCACCATATTCTAATTTGTTGAGATTGTGAATTGGTGGGTTTTTGTTAAATGTGAGCCAAAATCATCACAATTAAAAGAACCAAAGACTTAAACTACTTCAGTCTGTGTGCATTGAATGTATTTAATAGACTAGTATCACAATTTGAGTTGGATTACTGAAATAAATGAACTTTTCCATGACATTCTAATCTATTGAGATGCACCTGTATATAGAGGAGTAAATGACGTTTTAAAATGTATTAAAATATAAATGTATTATAAAATCATGTTATTATTTCCCAATATTACTGTGTTTAATATATTTATGATCAAATCGATGATTTGATTATCCTTGGTGAGCATAATAAACTTATTTGAAAAAAGTTTTTAAAAAGTATACGTGCTGTCAAATGGTTTATGGACTGCACATTAGTCAGTAAACTGCACATTAAGATAAGATTCTTTCAGATATCAATATAACTTGAAAATGTTGGTATTTTCTTTTAAAGTACATGCTTGTTTTATTTTAAACTGATTCTTTAAGGGTTTGCACATCCTGCACCTCTGATTGAAGAAAATATTCAAGAGGAGACACAATCTCCCAAACTAAACAAGGTATTTATTCTGCCTCTTCATATCACACTGATGAATTGTTGTTAAACACTTTGATAATGCAAGGCTCATATCTTCTTTCGTAGTTATCCTCAATGGGATCATCTGGTTGTGGAACACCTGTTGTTCAGTAAGTTTCTTTTTAATCCTAGTCATTAAGCTATTTCTTTTTTTCTTTTTTTAAACAATCTTTGTTTGCTGTCTCTTCAGCAACTTCCCATTGCCCGATCAGCAGGTATCGTCCCTCCCTGTCCCGTCAGCCCTCTGTATGAGCGGCTCTCTTCCAGACCTCTCCAGCCTCCACCTGCCTTCTCCTCTTCCTGTAGGCCAGGATTCTGAGCCCCACAGCGGTGCGGAGCAATTGAGCAACACTTCCACACACCCTGACATTATGGCTGACTTTAACTTACCAGGTATGTTTTAGGATCTGGCAATGTTTGAGTTACATTAATGCACAGGGTTTTCACTTTTTGATGCCTATGACCCCAAAATATGATAATTACTTTCCAATGGACTTTTCATCTTAAAATATAAAAGCAACTGTGTATATTTATGTATAAAGTTTCATTTGTACTGTTGAAAAAAAAACTTCTTTATACTAAAGCCAAACAAATGTAAATATTGATTGAAAAATATTTACTTTATTATTTAATGTATTAAGAAGCATTTTGTATAGAAATATTTTTTAATTTACAAATAATACAATAATATTTTTGTTTAAAATGAAGAGTTTTAAAATAATATAATCACGATACAGGTACTATTTTTTTAACCAATTTGGATGAAAATTTATATGAATATTAGTATATTAATTTGGATACTCATTAAAACATTATTTGTAATTCTTTTTTTTTTTTTTTTACTGTTGTCCATCTTGCATTCCCTGAACCAGTGTTGTTATTGCGAACCAAAACATTTTTGTACATTGAAATTAAGTTGAAATAAAATTTAAAATATAAATATTACATGAAAACCTTAAGCTGAATAATAATACCGATAAATCAGCCAATATTTGTGATTTGGGGTAAATATTGTGTAAAACCAGTGTTTAATTTAAATTCATCAATTTTGTATCATAATGTGTGAGACTACATTGAAAATCTGGAATTCTAAATCAAATCTTAACTTGGAAATAAACTTGGTTTTAGCATTCTGAAAGATAAAAACATAATGCAATTAAATAAAAAAATACTGAAGTTTCCAAACAATTTTATCTTCTAGGTCTGTCCTCATGTCTTCAGGCGTCTTTAAGTAATCCTTTGCTCCAGTCTTCACTCAGCAATTCCAACATCCAGTCCTGTCTGAGCAGCCACTCCCTTCCCAGCTCTCTCAGCTCCACATCTTTGCGTCTGTCACTGAGCAACTCTTCCCTGCAGTCCTCGCTCAGCAACCAGTCCCTGCAGTCCTCCCTCAGTAGCTCTTCACTGAGTAACCAGTCCGTCCAATCATCTGCCAGCCGCTGCAGCCACAGCAGTGGAATCGGCGGCTCTCGCTCCTGCTCCTCTTCTTCTCTCTCTGGTTCTCCACGTGTTACAGGCCACACTCATGCCACCACATCACGCAAGAGAGCCCAACTCAGCCCACTCGTTGTGCCCAGTGGCGGGGAGTACCGCTGGCAGCATCCAAAGCAGTTCTCACCCACACTGTCTCCAACCATGTCTTCTGTATCCCAGGCAAGATATGAGCATTGTTGATTATCATGTGTGCTCACAGGGTTTCTGTAGGTTTCTTAAAAAATCTTAAATTTTAAGTTTTAATTTCTTAAATGCACTTAATAATTTAAGGCCATAAAAAGTTTTAGTCATGAGTCATGATGACACAAAACAAGGCATACAAAATATATAAATAATTATATATATATATATATATATATTTGAATTAGCTTTTTATCATTTATTTTATTCATTTAAAACCACAAGTTTTAGTACAAAGTAATTTACTATATATAATGAGTTATGACAACAAAACAAGGTAGAAAAAATATTAAATTTGTAAATAATTATTTATATAAACTTGAAGTCGCCTCTTTATTTTCAGTTTTTCTATTTTAGATTTAGTTGTTTTTTAATATTTCTATTTATCATAAAAAAAAATGATTTCAGTTTTAGTAACTTAGTACTAATTTCAGTTATTTATGAAGGCAAAATTTATTTTATTGTTCATCTAATATTTAATTATAATATTTTAATTTTAGTAGATTTTATTTTAGCTTTATTTAAATGACTAAATGTGATTTACTGTTTTAAGTTTGAGTTAATAACTTCCTTAAACACTGCAGTTTGTCAGTAGTATTTTTAAAATTGGCATTAAAAGGTGCATTTCATTTACTTAAAGGGGGCATAACACGTACAGTTTCACCCAATCTTATGTTAAACTTGAGTACCTATAGAGTAGTATTGCATCCTTCATATCTCCAAAAAGTTTTTAGTTGTATCATATTTATAAAATAAAGATACAGCTTTACTATTCTCTGAAAACAGCCGCGCTCCTGGAGGTGGCGCACCGTGGGCGGAGTTAAAGAGTGACGAGCACTTGCTTCAATCATGAACAAAACACAGACATTTGATGTTTCACTTACTGTCTATAGTACCGAATCATGACCGGGATCTTTTATAGCTGGGACCGCTCAATCTTTCAGTATCAAACGATGTGCAAATCCAGCGTCGAACTGGGCCTTGTTTATAAAACGTTCATCAAACAAACGCTTGAGAAACTCCATTGCTGCCCCAGAAAAACAAACTGCATCCACTGTTCAGGTAACGCGGGGTTCTTCAGGAAGTTGAACAAGGTTATCTTTCCCTCACAACCAAAAACACTTCTTTAGAGACCTTCTCGAGCGAGTCCCGTGCAGCAGTGCAGCCGAATGAAGCTCGTTGATGGCCGCGCTCTTGCTCTCGATCCGGTTGATGTGTGCACGGGCGCGTTCTTCCGGGAGAAACCATCGTTTACGTCAGCAAGAGCCATGATTGAAAAAAACTTTCCGAAACTTGTACGAACCTGGAAGGAAGATTTTTGCGACAGAAATACTGTTATAACTCCCAATCGTTTTTTGAAACTTTGGCCATGCTTAGCATGAGAATCCAACTCTTTAACTGTGTAAATAACTCTGAATGCATGAAACAGCATGGTACCACTTTAAATGCATTTCATTCCATCAAACATGCATATACCCTGAAACAACTTTCAAGAAACATCTTCCTGGTCCTATTTTTTTTATTGTGTTACTTGTTTAATATTGTTCAGTTTCTAATGTGCTCTGAATATTTCACACAGGGTGCTCTCCTCAACCCCAACAAAGTTCTGAAGGAGACGAAGCCACCAGCGTATCCCTGCACTCAGCACCTCAGATCCGCTCCTCCACTGTCCCATCAGCCAATACGGCAGTATTTCCAGCCAGAGGCACAGCATCAATCAATCCCAGAGATGGACCAGTGGAGTCGAGATGAACCCCAGTCACAACATCAACAAACACACAGTCAGACACAACACCACCATACTCACAAACACAGTCGGCCCCTGCAGCATCATTCACAACCACACGCTAAATATCAACAACAGTTACTGTATAATTCCCAGACTCACCAACCACACATCTCACTGCAAGTGCTTTCCCAGCAGCAGCAACAACAGCATCCACTCTACACACAGTTCCAGCCTCATCAGATACCGGAGGAGCAGTACCAGTGTCCGGGCCAGTGGCAGATGCCATGCCAAGAAGGCCAGTACCAAAAGCAACCTGCAACTTTCCCTTCTCCAGGTCAGGAGAAAAACTGGAATCATGTAACAGGCCCATGTGGCTTGCAGCATGCACAAATGAAACGTAGACACTGTATGCAGATGCCAGAAGAACCAAAACTACTATCTAAGGTCGCTGTCCAGGAGACTCAAGGAAAGGGATCGAAGGTCCCTCATTATAACGAAAGTGAAGTAACTGAAGCAAATCCAGGTTTACAGGATAATGGTTTTGAACTGAACAAGGTGAGCCCTGTTTGCATTTGAGTATGTAAGCTAGACGTAATGATTATAATTATGATAATAAACACCTTTTTTGTTACAGGAATCATATGTTGGCTTGCATCTTACCCCACGTCAGGCAAAGGCCCTTTCCCAGCAGGTACATTGTTTGTTTAGTGAATCATCAATTTAGATTGCACATATAATGGCCATATGGTCTGATGTTGTGCAGAGACTTTGCATTTATAACTGACTTCGATGATGTTTATCCTCTGTGCAGCTTGGAGTGCTTCAAAAGGAGCCTCTAGGTGGCAGTAGATTGTCAGATCTTAACTGTGAAGCTGCAGAAAGCAAGACACTGCTGGTAGAGAATCAAAGCTACAGTGCTGAAGAGACACAAAATATGTTCAACATCAACTTATCTGGTAAGATATGGAAGAGTAGCCAGTTTAACCATGTAAAGCCTGACATGTGAAACACAAAAGTCTGAAAAGTCCAGGTTTTTCAAGTGGAACAGAAAAATACTTTTTTTGAGTATTACATTTTGATATATCATACTTTTGTATCTCATGTCGTATAATAGTACAAATATGGAGTTTATACTGGAGGAGGAAAACACAAATTTTATTCAGAGGCCCAAACTGAGAAAATAAAATGCAATTTGCTGACATTTATGTAGCCAAAAAGTGACGTTCTAATAGCTTTCAATGTAAATCAATTAGATTGTTATAACCGTATAGCAGACTACTTATATTAAATGCATATAAATAAATATCAGTTGTCACTCCATATATCTAATTAATATTTTAGTAAGATGATGTTTAAAGACTTAGTTTTAAGATCAAATCTTTGTACTTTTTACTGTGGGGGAAAACATATAATGTAATGCATTACAATGATAATTTAGAAATAAAACACACATTCCTCGTTGATATTTGAATCAGATTTTTTATGTGTGGATGATCAAATAAAGCTAGGTTTCTTACTATTACTAACAATAACATAAGAACAGTTATTCTTATGTTTACTTTATAAAAATCAGTAAAGATTCACGTACCATGACTTATTAGTATTTTCCGAATTATACTTAAAGGACTTTTACTTGCTAAAAAGTAAAAACTATCAATCAGCTGACAAGAAGGCATGTAGTAAAGGTTTTTGTATATGCAGGTTTGCGTATTAAATATGATACAGTAGGCTTTGTGTAGTTGTAGAGTGTATAGCCTGTAGGTCTTATCATATTTATTTTTAGGTTCTCCTATCATACACCCTTCACTACCTCACCATGTTTCTCCATCTTTTCAGACCCGTCCGCCTGGCTGGACCAGGACATATCAAGTCTGCCGGACTCTGTTTTGGAGTTTGATCTAGAAACATTCGGTCTGGACAGTAACTTGGATTGGCCATAAATGTATCATAAAAGGGAACCAAAATGTACACATGTGGTGTTATGCCACATACATTTGGACAAGTACTCTTTTAAGATAATATTTTTTGCCTGTGGAATTAATATATATAGTCTTTGAATCAAATAGAAGGTAAAATATTAATAGGTTAAAAGGTTCTTTAAAGGATCAAAAAGGGAATTATGTTTTAATGAATAGTTTTGCACACAGAGGTCCTAAACAGCAGGTCTATGTGCCTTATGCATTTTTGCTTCTATTTTATAATAAATAGTTTGTTTACGTACAGATTCATGAGGTGAAGTCATGTATGAGTTGTCTTAGCATAGAATAACTGTAATAATATGGAAGTGTAAGAAACAATGGCTAGTTTAGGGCCTAAATTAACTTCATCAAAATGTTGTCTTGATGGAAAAACATAGTAAACATTTTACTCTTTAACATTTAGATCAAAACTAATTATGTATAATTAGTTATGTATAGACTTATAGATTTCATATCCATTTGTTTGCATGTTATAGTGTGACTGGGGTCATTTTTGTGACTTCTTGTAACTGACTGTTGACCGACAACTGCCTTTGAATTTATTATCATTTTGTTGCAGTTTCATCTTTCATAGATATTGAAAATGCAGTTTTATTCTATTTTCATATTAATTTAGCTTTGTCACTCTCTGGTAGAGGTCATGTTGTTTTTCAGTATTTGTCTTCTATGTGAAATCTAAACTATTTTCACAGTATGCATATTGGAATACATTTACATTTCTTACATAATTAATAACATATTATGAACAGAAACACCATCTGTTAATTACAGAAGTATTGCAATTAAAATTTTACTAATACCTCTAAGCATACTTTTTCAGATATTGTTACTATAAAGTTTAGGACTGATTTACCAGTTTACACTCACAAACTCACAGAAAAGCCATATTGGTTACACTTTATTTTACAGTATGTAAACTTACATGTACTTACAGTGTACCTATCGAAGAAACCGGTAATGTACGGCAAATACATGTTCAGGGTTAGTACCTTGTTATTGTAAATACTATAGTATGTACATAAGTAACAGGACTGAAAAATAAAGAGCTACCACCATATTTATTATGTCTTTGTGTGAAAATTCAAACTGAGGTAAAGTGCTTTCATACAGAGTCTTTGGAACATCCACTCCTGCTCTAATTAATGGCCAGTTTGATTGTAGATTTTCAGATCTAATGTAGACCCACATTTTCCAGAATTCATCATTCTTAAATCCTATATTAACTTTAATGACAGTTTAAATGAATTCAAACTATATCCAATGGACACGAGGATGAGAATTGTGCTTTTGGCATGTGAATGAAATGCAGATGTTTCATCTTTTCCCAAATACTGTTGTGTTTTTGGTACTGCTATTGCACATTTTTTAACCTCTGGATTTTACATGTGTAGAATTGTATGCTTGAGTTTTTGCGATTGTGTGAGTGCTTGTTCTTGAAGTCTTTTAAAACATCCCAACAAATTGTAACAGCAAAGATTAAGGTAAGATTTGCCATTTTACTTTACTCATAAACTTTTCTATATATTATATTATATTTGAATTATTTAGTTACATTTTAATATAAAAATAATGTAAGATGTGGCACTCATCAGGGCAATAGGACCTCAAATCTAGCTAACCTCATTTCTAGATTGAACACCCTTCTCATTTCCCCATTATTTCCTGTCATCCCTATACTTTCCTTTTAAAATTGTTGTTTGAAAAAGTTCTCAAATGCATAATTCTAGCAACTACCAAATAATTGTTGTCTCATTTCTCTTTCTCTTTCTGATTAAAACGCCCGGTGTCTCTTTCCTACTTTTGTCTTTACCTTCATGCCATTTACAAATCGACAAGCCTCTTACAATTGGCTCACACCTGTCTTTCACCAGCTTTCTATTATCCCATGATGTAGTTGGTGATCCTTCCCACAGTCCTCGGATTTCCCAGTCAATTAAAGGTTCACCCAGAAATGAAAATTCTGTCTTTCATTAATTAACCTCACGTCGTTCTAGACCTGTATGATAACTTTGTTCATCTTAGACAAATTAAGGTATTGGATAGGTATAGGTAGCTATGCAACGGAAATGTTCCCAGACCCAGAAAAGTAGTAAGGACATCGACAAAATACAGGCGCATCTCAATAAATTAGAATGTCGTGGAAAAGTTCATTTATTTCAGTAATTTAACTCAAATTGTGAAATTCGTGTATTAAATAAATTCAATGTACACAGACTGAAGTAGTTTAAGTCTTTGGTTCTTTTAATTGTGAAGATTTTGGCTGACATTTAACAAAAACTCACCAATTCACAATCTCAACAAATTATTACGACGGCGTTTTAGTGCCACATAAAAAAAAATAAAAAATCTAAGATTACGAGATTAAAGTCGAAACTACGAGAAAAAAAATCGAAATGTTACGAGATTAAAGTCGAAACACTTCGAGAATAAAGTCGAAACACTACGAGAATAAAGTCGTAATATTTAGAATAAACTCGTAATGTCTGATTAAACTCCTAATATTTTGAGAAAATCACAGAATTGCTAGAAACAATGGATGTGGAGGATTTGGTTAAATCCTACTTTAGATTAGGATTTAGCAATAAGGAAATTCTTTGTCTTTTGGCGCATCATCACGGAGTTATTATTAGTAAAGGACACTGCAGCGGTTATGTAGGAAACTTAATTTATTCAGAAGAAAAATAACGGCGTCGCCAGTACTTCAGCCGGGGTCCCAGCAGCGTTGTGGCATTATGGCATATTCGGAGGCGTCGGTAGCGCGGTTCAACTACTTCAGGGTCGATTTCTTTGATCACCATCCTCTTGAGAAACAACATATCCTCTTGAATAGCACGCAGATGTAACCATCGATATCCTTGGAGTCGACCACTGGTCGCCATCTCAGACTGCACAAAAGAGGCAATTTCCTCAATGTCTGTCTGATTTTTCTTCTGAATAAATTAAGTTTCCTACATAACCGCTGCAGTGTCCTTTTACTAATTATAACTCCGTGCTGATGCGCCAAAAGACAAAGAATTTCCTTATTGCTAAATCCTAATCTAAAGTAGGATTTAACCAAATCCTCCACATCCATTGTTTCTAGCAATTCTGTGATTTTCTCAAAATATTAGGAGTTTAATCTCGTATTACTACGAGTTTATTCTCGAAATATTACGACTTTATTCTCGAAATATTACGACTTTATTCTCGTAGTGTTTCGACTTTATTCTCGTAACATTTCGACTTTATTCTCGAAGTGTTTCGACTTTATTCTCGAAGTGTTTCGACTTTATTCTCGAAATATTACGACTTTAATCTCGTAACATTTCGACTTTATTCTCGTAACATTTCGACTTTATTCTCGAAGTGTTTCGACTTTATTCTCGAAATATTACGACTTTAATCTCGTAACATTTCGACTTTAATCTCGTAACATTTCGACTTTATTCTCGAAGTGTTTCGACTTTATTCTCGTAACATTTCGACTTTTTTTCTCGTAGTTTCGACTTTATTCTCGAAATATTACGACTTTAATCGTTTTAAACTTTTTTTACGACTTTTTTTTTTTTATGTGGCACTAAAACGCCGTCGTAAATTATAATACTTCATAAGACCAATAAAAAAAATGCTTAGTGAATTGTTAGCCTTCTGGAAAGTGTGTTAATTTACTGTATATGTACTCAATACTTGGTAGGGGCTCTTTTTGCTTTAAGTCCATTTCTTCTTCTCCTTAGCCCAGGTAAGACGCCTCTGATGACAACTGTAGCCAAATTCTTTGACACGTCTGTGTGTGGTGGCTCTTGATGCTTGACAATCCTCATAAGGCTGCGGTTCTCTCGGTTGGTTGTGTATCTTTTTCTTCCACACTTTTTCCTTCCACTCAACTTTCTGTTAACATGCTTGGATACAGCACTCTGTGAACAGCCAGCTTCTTTGGCAATGAATGTTTGTGGCTTACCCTCCTTGTGAAGGGTGTCGATGATTGTCTTCTGGACAACTGTCAGATCAGCAGTCTTCCCCATGATTGTGTAGCCTAGTGAACCAAACTGAGAGACCATTTTGAAGGCTCAGGAAACCTTTGAGTTGATTAGCTGATTGGCATGTCACCATATTCTAATTTGTTGAGAGTGAATTGGTGGGTTTTTGTTAAATGTGAGCCAAAATCATCACAATTAAAAGAACCAAAGACTTAAACTACTTCAGTCTGTGCGCATTTAATTTATTTGTGCTTGACTGGCCAGCAAACTCACCAGACCTGAACCCCATAGAGAATCTATGGGGTATTGTCAAGAGAAAAATGAGAAACAAGAGGCCAAAAAATGAGCTGAAGGTCACTGTCAAAGAAACCTGGGCTTCCATACCTCCTCAGCAGTGCCACAAACTGATCACCTCCATGACACCCTGAATTGAGGCAGTAATTAAAGCAAAAGTAGCCCCTACCAAGTATTGAGTACATATACAGTAAATTAACATAATTTCCAGAAGGCCAACAATTCACTAAACATTTTTTTAATGGTTTTATGCAGTATTCTAATTTGTTGAGATAGTGAATTGGTGGGTTTTTGTTAAATGTGAGCCAAAATCATCACAATTAAAAAAACAAAGACTTCGGGTGAAACCCAATTATCTGTCTTACCCCTTCCCATTAGTTTTGCGCGTTGACGTGAGAGTAAGGGCTGTCCCAATTCTCGTTTTGATCGAGGGGTAGTGCTAAGGGGAAGGGGTAGATACCCCTTAAAACCTTTTTCGCGAGCTTACTTGAAACCAAGGGGTACCCAGAACACACTGCGGCCAGATCATCCAGAAAGTATTTTCGGCTTAAATAATTGATTTAAAATTACGACAGTCTTTTTTTGTGCTCTATACAGTCCTGTAACTTACATACATATATATTTGCAACCATGTTCTTAATTGAAACGTTTTTAAAAATCGTTATTTTTCCACGCTAAGGTTACATTGCTGATTTGCACAACAGTCCCGCGTTTCTCTGAATAGAGAAAACATCACTAAAACCCACGCAATCGACATACACACACTTTTAGACTGAACATTTGCGATCAACGCTTGTCGCCTCTGGTGACGTAGCAGCCAGCTAGCGACGATGTATGATGACGTAACAGTAACCAAATGGTGTGTCTCTTCATAGGGCTATGTTTTCACCCCTAGCGCTTACCACTCGGTTTCGAGGGACAAGGGCTAGGGGTAAGACGAAGGGGAAGGGGTAAGACAGAGAAATGGGATTCACCCATAAACTACTTCAGTCTATGCATTGAAAGTATTTAACACACGAGTTCCACATATATGAACTTTTCCACGACATTATAATTTATTAAGATGCACCTGTAGTATGTGACGTCATTGGTTCAAACATAATTTTACGAAGCTACAAGAATACTTTTTGTGTGCAAAGAAAACAAAAATAAAGATTTTTTCAGCAAACTTTCTCTTTCGAGTCACTCTCCTCCGCCAATATATAAACATAGTGGAGATCAAAATTAGATAACAACCTATTATTTCCAACATTTCAAGGTCAATGCTTGGTCTTATTTGAAGTTATCCTAACAGGAGTAGAAGCGCAGTTTTTAGCATATTTTATAAACTTATTGTATTCTGAAGCACAGTATAAAAACTTAAATGAGATATTTGAAAAATAATTCTGATCAAAATTAGAGAACATGCAGACATCACCAAGTTATTGCTCTTAATCTGGCAACTGGTGATAATTTCCTTAATTACAAACCCTTATGACAAACCCTTTTTAACTGGCAGCATTAGATAGCAAGATCTGCGATTGCAAGATGGCGGGCCACTCTGACTGAAACCCTGCGTCTGGAGGTGGTCCAGATGAAGGCCAATGGAATTACCATTTCAGCCACTGTAAGAGAAGCTGGTCATTCCAAATCTGTGATTTCTCAAATATTGCTGGTTTACAATGGCACTTATTTATTCAAGTCCTCCAAAAAGGCTGATCGTCCACATAAGACAAATGCTGGAGAAGACAGGAAAATGCAGAGACTCTCAATGGAGAATCTGTTCAACGCTGCAGCTGGAATTGCTTGCCAGTCTTCTGCAGCAAGAGATGGGCCTCTTATACAGCTACATGGCAGGGTGAATGCAAATGTTTATCTGAATCTCCTTCAGTAACAAGCCGTTCTCAGCCTGCAATTTCCATGCAGGACAGTGCTCCCCGTCATATTGTACGTTTCTTGAAGCTAAGAACATTGAATAATGTAAGGGCTGGCCCAGTGTCCTGATCTAAACCCGATTGAAAATCTCTGGAAGGTAACAAAGTTATTGCTAATAATACTCATACAGTTACCAAACTATGGAAACTGTGGTGTCTTGCGGCCGCAGATGTGCTAAAATTATTAAAAGTAAGGGCCGTTACACTTCCTGCTTTTGTACACTTTTCTACTTTTGCCAGACATGTTAGTAGAACAGTGGTATGCACAGCTAATATTCCTTCATATTTTGAGTGAAGATTTACAGTATTTTGAAAGTTTTTTTTTGTGGGGTGGGTTTATTTTAACTGATAGAGACAGAATATCAAAAAAACTATCCAGGAAAAAAAGCAGCATACAAATGTTAAAAAATGATTCACATTTTTGTAAGTCAAATAAGTATTTGACCTCTTCACAAAACATGACTTCGTACTTGGTGGAGAAACCCTTGTTGGCAATCACAGAGGTCAGATGTTTCCTGTAGTTGGCCACCAGGTTTGCACACATCTCAGGAAGGATTTTGGTCCACTCCTCTTTACAGATCCTCTCTAAATTATTAAGGTTTCTTGGCTGTCTCTTGGAAACTCGAAATTTCAGCTCCCTCCAGAGATTTTCTATAGGATTAAGGTCGGGAGACTGGCTAGGCCACTCCAGGACCTTAATGTGCTTATTCTTGAGCCACTTCTTTGTTGCCTTGACGGCATGTTTTGGGTCATTGTCATGCTGGAAGACCCATCCACGACCCATCTTCATTGTTCTGGCTGAGGGAAGGAGGTTCTCAACTAATATTTTATGTTACATGGCCCTGTCCATTGGACCCTCAATGTGGTAAAGTCGTCCTGTACCCTTAACAGAGAAACAGCCCCAAAGCATAATGTTTCCTCCTCCGGGCTTGACTGCAGGGATAGTGTTCTTGGGGTGATGGTCAGCATTTCTCTTCCTCCAAAAACAACGAGTCGAGTTGATGCCAAAGAGCTCAATTTTGGTCTCCTCTGACCACAGCACATTCTCCCAAGCCTTCTCTGAATCATTTAGAAGTTCATTAAAAACTTCAGACGGGACTGTACATGTGACCTTTTGAGCAGAGGGACTTTGCAGGCGCTGCAGGATAACTAATGTTTTGCTTGGTGACTGTGGTCCCGACTGCATTGAGATCATTGACAAGATCCTCAAGTTTAATTCTGGGCTGATTCCTCACCTGTCTCATGATCACTGAAACTCCACGAGGTGAGATCTTGCATGGAGCCTCAGACTGAGGGAGATTGACAGTTATTTTGTGTTTCTTCCATTTCCGCATAATCACACCAACTGTTGTCCAGTGGTGGTCAGTAACGAAGTACAACTACTTCGTTACTGTACTTAAGTACATTTTTCAAGTATTTGTACTTTACTGGAGTAGTTTTATTTTGAGTAACTTTTACTTTTACTTCACTACATTCCAAAGCATAAGATCGTACTTTTTACTTCACTACATTTCATAAAACATCGTTACTCACGTGATACATCACGTGCTCCGAGACGCAGAAGCGGTGTCTGATTCATGAACAAACTGATTCTTTTCAATGAACCTGTTCAATCGGTTCGCAAATCACAACAAACGCAGCTGTTCTCGAGTCGAAAACTCACTGATTCAAATGATCCGTTTAGAGCGAGTCTTCTTCAGTGAACTGAACTCACGAGTAAAGAACCGGGAGATCTTGTGAGCGCTACTGATGCTGTGAAAAGTCGTTACTAATGTCGAATTTTAGGATTAATTATTGTAACTGAAAATAATATTTAGGTCAAAACTGTCAGTTGTTTGTGAACTAAATCTGCTGTAAAGGGTGATCTATTTAAGCCCACTGAAATGCTTGAATGCAGACAGATTAACATCAGTGTCTCTAACGTTATGTTTTAGGTCAAAAAACAAAACATTAAAATAACACAGATTAAATAAAATAACTCATGCACGTTCATATTCCCGCTGCTGTAACGTTAGCAGTTTTATTAAAATGCTATGCATTTAGACCTATGTGACGCCTGTTTTTATATTGTTTATCAACAGTATACATTTTTATATTGTTTAGATCAACTAGCCGAGTAGACAGATATGAATGTTTATTCATAACCATACTGAAAATAAGTAAATATCGTTAGCTGATGCTAACTGTCTAGCTAACAAGCTTGCTGGTGCTAAGTTGAGGAAATTTTGATATAAAATCCAAATATCTTTATTCAGCCACCTAGATAGATTCCATCTGAGGGAAAAAGAGAGGATGTGATGTTCAGAACATAGTAACTACAGTAATTATCAGAGTGGGAAGTGATGATGCCCTCCGGGGGCATTTGGCCAGGGGTGTTTTTACACCACAGACAAGGTTTGAGAAGAAAAAAAAATCCTTATGAAAATATCATTAGATTTTCCTTAAAATGTTCTTCCTAATTTCAGGCCTAATTCTCATGTCATATATAACCGACGTTCTGCAAAACAACAAGTTCTAAAACACTTTTTTATTACTGGTGTAAATTAGATGTGAAATCTGTTTTCTCTCAGGTACATGGCAGTGTAAGCTTCACAGTGAACATCACTACATCACTCTCATCAACGTAGTCCATATCAACAAAATATATATCTTGACTCTATATAGTGGTTATTTTGGAAAAAAAACAGGTATTTTGGCCAGTAGGATTATAAAAATATGTGCTAATATAAAATTAAATAAAGTAGTCTATATAAAATTGCAAAATAAATCTGTCTATCAGTACTTTTTTACTTAAGTACATAAAAAATTGAGTACTTTTGTACTTTCACTCGAGTAAAATTGAAAAAGCAGTACTTTTACTTTTACTGGAGTAATATTTTATTATACGTATCTGTACTTTTATTCAAGTACTTGATCTGTGTACTTTGTACACCACTGCTGTTGTCACCTTCTCACCGAGCTGCTTGGCGATGGTCTTGTAGCCCATTCCAGCCTTGTGTAGATCCACAATCTTGTCCCTGACATCATTGGACAGCTCTTTGGTCCTGGCCGTGGTGGAGAGTTTGGAATCTGATTGATTGATTTATTCTGTGGACAGGTGTCTTTTATACAGTTTACAAACTGAGATTAGGAACATTCCTGTGACGAGTGGGCGGGGCCGAGCCGTGGGAACGGCGAGGCGGTGGTGAATGATGATAATGAGCGACACCTGCGCCACTCACCGGTCTCGAGTCCCACGGAGGAGCTTCGGAAGGAATAAAAGGAGGAGTGACGACATTGGGACTCGAGACCGGTGAGTGGCGCAGGTGTCGTTCATTATCATTCACTCCACCGGCCTCGCTCCGTTCCCACGGCTCTCGGCCCCGCCCCACTCGTCACAGTTATAAATAAGCTGATATGAAAATACATTTTTAATAAAATGGCACAGCCAAAATAGCACATTTTCTTACATCGTATTATGTGCGTAACACTGTAATGCTCAGCACATCTAATTATGTAATCTAATTATGCTTGGACCAAGGACTCTAAAAATATTATTTATCAATATGAAGGGATAAAACTACTGAAATCTATAAAAAGATTGTGAAAAAGATCAGCAAAAAAGTTTCTGTAAACCTCGTTATATCTGTTTTGTGTTACAGGAATGTCTGTCCTCAGGCCAGAGGAAGAACTCAGCGAGTGTCACAGAGAAAAGGATTCAGACGGGCCTCACCTACCGTTCCGCTCGCTCCTTATCCCATTAGGTGCTCTATGGCTGCCCAGTTAACCATGGATCCAGGCACAGGGATAATCCACCCTAACACTTAGGAACTCATTCACTGCTCTCTCCATGCCTTTTATTTGATGTTAACTCTATTATGCACAGGGGAGGGAGAAAGAGTCAGAGAGGGAAAGAATCATACAGGTTTTCTTTGATCAACAGGGCAGTCCTGCACATGTATATGTATATGTATACAGTGAGGGAAACAAATATTTGATCCCCTGCTGATTTTGTACGTTTTCCCACCGACAAAGAAATGATCAGTCTGTAATTTTAATGGTAGGTTTATTTGAACAATGAGACAGAGTAACATCAAAATAATCCAGAAAAACGCATTTAAAAAAGTTATCAATTGATTTGCATTTTAATGAGTGAAATAAGTATTTGATCCCCTATCAATCTCGCTCCCAGGTGTCTTTTAAACAGGTTATGAGCTGATATTAGGAGCACTCTCTTAAAGGGAATTGTAATGAAGTTGATAGGTACGGGAAGAAGGAGGCGGGAACCGGCGAACATTTAATCAAATAAACAAACATAACAGAAACGCGGCAGCCCCTCACGGACGACTGCCACACACAAAACATAAAGTAAAATCCAGGCCTGGTCCTCTCTCGTCTTCCAATGTCGTCACTCCTCCTTTTATTCCTTCCGAAGCTCCTCCGTGGGACTCGAGACCGGTGAGTGGCGCAGGTGTCGTTATCATTCACTCCACCGGCCTCGCTCCGTTCCCACGGCTCGGCCCGCCCCACTCGTCACATACCCCCATCGCCCCTCGCAGGCCGGGGTACTCACAGACTGCGCTCTACTCCCCTCCCCTCTCCCGGGGAGCCCGTCAGCGGCCGCGGCGTACCTGGGGTAAGGACAGGCGAGGCGAGAGAAAGGAGACGGAAGGATGAGGAGTGACAGAGACGAGAGAGGGGAGAGGAAAAAAAAAAATCGGTCCGGTTCCCGGACACACTGCCGCCGGTCCTCAACCAGCTGAGCGGTTCACTCGCTGTGCCATGCGATGGTACTGGACCTCTTTGGTGGGACCCGATGCTCATCCGCCTCCTGGCGGACGGCGGTGGCTCCTCCGGTCGAGGGCAGCCGGCAGCGAGTCCCCGTTCCTGCTCCTCCCCAAACATGGCGGATGGCAGCAGGCTTGCCTCCAGGCGAACGGGCGACTCCTCCGCTCCCTCTCGGACGGCAGCCACCCTCCTCGACCCAGGAGCACGGCAGCGAGTCTTCCGTCCCACCCGTTCTTCTTCTTTTTTTTTTTTTTTTTTTTTTAACATTTAAACACATTTAATCAAATAAACAAACATAACAGAAAAGCGGCAGCCCCTCACGGACGACTGCCACACACAAAACATAAAGTAAAATCCAGGCCTGGTCCTCTCTCGTCTTCCAATGTCGTCACTCCTCCTTTTATTCCTTCCGAAGCTCCTCCGTGGGACTCGAGACCGGTGAGTGGCGCAGGTGTCGTTCATTATCATTCACTCCACCGGCCTCGCTCCGTTCCCACGGCTCTCGGCCCCGCCCCACTCGTCACATACCCCCATCGCCCCTCGCAGGCCGGGGGGTACTCACGAGACTGCGCTCTACTCCCCCCCTCCCCCCTCTCCCGGGGGGAGCCCGTCAGGGCGGCCGCGGCGTACCTGGGGGTAAGGACAGACGAGGCGAGAGAAAGGAGACGGAAGGATGAGGAGTGACAGAGACGAGAGAGGGGAGAGAGGAAAAAAAAACTCGGTCCGGTTCCCGGACACACTGCCGCTCGGTCCTCAACCAGCTGAGCGGTTCACTCGCGGTGCCATGCGATGGTACTGGACCTCTTTGGTGGACGGCCCGATGCTCATCCGCCTCCTGGCGGACGGCGGTGGCTCCTCCGGTCGAGGGCAGCCGGCAGCGAGTCCCCCGTTCCCTGCTCCTCCCCAAACATGGCGGATGGCAGCAGGCTTCGGCCTCCAGGCGAACGGGGCGACTCCTCCGCTCCCTCTCGGACGGCAGCCACCCCTCCTCGACCCAGGAGCACGGCAGCGAGTCTTCCGTCCCACCCGTTCTTCTTTGCTCCAGCACCACCGCCGGGCAGCCACTGGCGGTCTCCGCCACTTCCTGCTGCCCGATCTTCTCAGCACCGCGATCCCACTCAGCAGCGAGGGCTCTCTGACAGCGTGTCCCTCCTTCCTCCCGGGCTTCGGCACCAATGTAATGAAGTTGATAGGTACGGGAAGAAGGAGGCGGGAACCGGCGAACATTTAATCAAATAAACAAACATAACAGAAACGCGGCAGCCCCTCACGGACGACTGCCACACACAAAACATAAAGTAAAATCCAGGCCTGGTCCTCTCTCGTCTTCCAATGTCGTCCCTCCTCCTTTTATTCCTTCCGAAGCTCCTCCGTGGGACTCGAGACCGGTGAGTGGCGCAGGTGTCGTTCATTATCATTCACTCCACCGGCCTCGCTCCGTTCCCACGGCTCTCGGCCCCGCCCCACTCGTCACAATAACTATTATATTGTATAAGAAAACAATATACAGTTGAGGTCAAAAAGTTTGAATATGGGTTTTAAATTTGAGTTCAAACTTGGAAATTAATGGAAAATTATATAATTGAATAATACATTATAAATTAGAACTAAAAATGATTATGTAAAGCGAAAAATAAATATATAAGATAATGTAAGAATTCAGCCATCACTCAAATTTTTATGATGATAATTCTATTTATATAAAAAATAATTGTATTAAATAATAAAAATGCAAAATTTGAGAATTTGTATTGTGGTCTCAGATGCTTGGACTGTATTGCATGTTCAATGAATCAGGAAGAATCATTTTAATTGCAGCACGACTTGAATTAACAGCATGGCTATGACATTTGTAATGTTAAATTACAAAAATGCAAATGCTTTTTTCGGACAAATTCTTTTATTTTTCCTTTTTGAGGGGATTTGCAAAATTAAAATTACATTATAATGCAAAGGGTCTCACATATTTGGACCCATACTGTATATTCAGTATTTTTGATTTGCTTAAGTAACAGCACAACCTCATTCTTGTTAATGTGCTAT
Source organism: Gymnocypris eckloni scoliostomus (assembly GCA_027564155.1). Classification (NCBI taxonomy): domain Eukaryota; kingdom Metazoa; phylum Chordata; class Actinopteri; order Cypriniformes; family Cyprinidae; genus Gymnocypris; species Gymnocypris eckloni. The sequence goes on along the minus strand of CM050427.1, from coordinate 23,010,451 downwards.
AAATAAATTGAATGACCTCTTTCACATGCATAATACAGATTTGCTGATTTCCATTTTAGTGGATAATTGAATTGCCTCTGTACAGAACCAGAGTTTGTTGTGTGACTGAATAAATGTGTTCTTTCATCGTGTGGCTGAACAGTCTTATAATCGGTGTTTCTCTGCCTTTTCAAATGTTTCTCTAAATACTTCCTTGCAATTAGTAGTATATATAATGGGAGGAGATGGCCCCCTGGGCAGACCACTCACTTTATTTATGCAGATGCATTCACATACTGCTTCATATGCTAATCTCTGCTAATTGAATCAGTTTGTTGGGTGTTTTCCTGGGTTTAATGGTGCTTTGGATCTGACCACACAGGGTGAGACAGGTTGGACTTAACAAAACCGTGTTTGCACTGCATTTTAAGGTTAGGCTACTTCAGAGTGCCACAACAAACGCTGTCCACAAAGTTCCTGTGGTTCTGTTTAATACAACAAACGAAATCTGTGCCTAATTGTATTGAGCATCTAAACAAACAACAACTAGCATTAGAACTGTTTATGAGCTTAATATTTGAATTCTGAAAATGTGATTAATGACAACAGCTTGGTTACGATGTTTTTGAGTGTAACCCTTGTGGTAAAGCAATAAAGAGGCATTTTTGCTCAAATATAGGCTATTGGTAACTATAACGCGCCTACCCAAAGGCAGCGGTTGGCTTAACGATTGGTTCATCGCAGAGCCACCTCGCTGAGGCGAGAGCGCGCGCGTCATTGTCAAGCGGCGACAACAATATCATGAATAATGAATGATCGCTGCACGCGCTCACCGCTGTGCCGAGCCGCTCGCGGGGTATTCTCAAAGTGGCCGTGGACGTGACCAGCAGCGCCCAGCTGGCGGCAGTAATGTGTAGAGTAACGATGTTATTTTAGGTTTACTCCGTTTGGAATTTGTAATCGAATCGAAGTACGATTGAACTAGAAAAGTTGTATTTTTTTCTTTCACTTTTAAACTCCTTTTTTACCCCAAAGTATAGCCTACCTGTTTTCATTTTTGGAAAGGATTTACACAGAAAAATGAAGCCACGGATTTTACTGACCTTTCTGATGTTTGTTGGTTCACGTGAGTATAAACGTATTTATTTTTACATCGTAAAGACATGGTTTAATTTGTAGTGATTTTATTTTGTCGTTTTATTTAAGCTGCATTTGTGCGCGCTTTTCTATAGGCTGCGTTTTTATAGAAGTATAATTTGACCAGAAAGATTTGAAGATCATATTTTGAGATGTTCTGTATCAAAAGAAGAACTGTTTGTAACGTAACTAAGACTTCAAACTGTCTGATTGTTATTTCGATTATGTCCAAAGCAGTACGTTGAATTAAGTAAGTAGCCTATAGGCTAACCTTTAAAGTAACTAATTGAAATATTACAATATTAACATTTTACTGCTTTGTTTTTAACTAGCCTACTTCAAATAGCCTACTGTGTTGTGTTTCTTTACCCTGATGCAGGACAAGTTTTTGATGCACAAAGATATTGCATCTTAGTGAAAAGTTCATTAAAATACTAATTTCAGCTTTTACGATTCACCTTTTTCCAGTCTTTGCTAATTGCTTCTTTAAGTATTTGGGTTATAAGTAAAAAAAAATAACAATAATTCAAACCAATAAAATCGAGAAGAAATTACTGAAATCATAAGTTAAATGCATTGTGCTAAAATATAAAACACTTTTCATATCGTGTTAATATAGAATCTTGAAAGAAAAAGAAAAAACAGAAATGTCAAATCTATTGATTTTTTTTCTGGACAGTTGATTTGTCTAATTTGATCATTTTATTCATTTATTCTTCAGGCTACTAAAATATTTAAGAACATTTAAAAACTGTCCAAAGTTGATCAGTTATCAGAGTAGAGCAATCATACATCAAACTTCCCTGCATCAAATAATTTTTTCTTCTCAGTCATTTTTCTTTCCTTTTCAATAACTCTTATAAGAATCAAACATTTCTGTTCTATTTGTATATTTTTTTATGAAGAGATTAAATAACTTGGGATCAAAACAGTTTTCAAACCAGATGTCATGGCCATGAGTTTGGATCATGTGTGCTCTTTAGAATAAATCTCTCTCCCGTGGAATAATAAATAAACACAGTCGGAAAGTTGACCAGACGGAGATGTTGAGTCTCATGGAGAAGGGGGGTAGAAACAGATGACCTTATAGACAGAGTGGCTGTGTTGACCTTGGGCGGTATTAACCTTTGGGGTCCCCCTTCTGGACAGCGGAGCGGTCCAAAGCGGGTGGAGCAAAAAGAGATCCAGGGAGACAAAAGTGGCCGCCTCTCCACCCCCTTTGACCTGACCCTAACACCCTGATCTCCATAACACTGCTCCAGCCTTATTGAGAAGCAGGGGTACATTTAAAATCGTCTTAAAGCTGTTGGAGGTTTATGAGTGTGCATGCCTGAATATGTTTATGCTGGAGTAATCCCTCCAGAGACTCCTCATCTGTGGAAAGTTCTTACTCCAGAAGGCATACCTGACAAGGCACCATCTAGCTAATCCACATACAGGGCACAGGCTGCAGTGGGTGGCCGGTGTCTCAATCACTGTATGGATTTTCTTCCTGTTGAGAAACTTGGGAAATTCGACCAAAAGCATGTAGATCCTTTGGCTAACTTTAAGCTCCGGTAGATGTTGTTCAGTATATCGCCACAAAAAGTTGTGAGCAATCATGTTAGATTCATGCTATCAGGCTAAAGCCACTTAAACATGCATTGCTCTAATTGAAGCAATAGTCATTTTCCTCACTGTAATGAAGCTGCTGTAATAACCTGTAATACAATGCACGGGGCAATCAGCCACAAAATTACTTTGTTTAAAGAGGCCTTCAAATTTCTAGTTTCAGCGGTTCTGTTAAAGAAAGTCATCAGGGTTCATAAAGCCAAAGAGGAACTAACAGTGGCATTAAAACGTGCATGTTGCAGCAGAGGGACATTTTAACCCTTGGTTGCTCCATTAATGAGATTGGCTTAATGGAAGCCCTGCACCCTCTTCTGGTCCTTATCCCAATAATTAAAGACCTGAGGCCATAGTGATGGGGTTTCCCCCCCCCTGCAATTGGAGCATATTGCTTATTGATTTTACCCAAAGGTTTTATGTCTGGCAATGACTTTTTCATAAAAAGCTGTTGACCTACAGACATGATCTAATTAATAGAAACACATATATTTTGCTATTATATGACTGAAAATAGCATCTTAAAAGTTTGAGTCGATACAGATATTTTTTTTAAAAAAGTGGAGGATAGATCAAAAGAAGAGCACAAAAGAGCTAATTGTTGAGTGGTAATTGGTTAATAAGGAGGGTGGAGTGAAACTGCAGGAGGTTGTTTCCTCTCTTAAGTGGAAATGAAAGAGTGTATGCATGACTTTGAACTTGGCATATGCCACCTAATGACAATCAGTGTTTAAACAAAAGACAACTTTGCCTCAAATGACCAACTCAAAGGGGTGTTTGTGCAGGCGGCTTGTGGCTGTTGTAGTCAGGAAGAATTTAACTCCCATTATGCAGTCAAAAGAAGCCCACCCGGAGCAGCATGATCCCCCCTTTCCACCCAGCTTCTTTACAATTCCACCCCCAAGTTTGCGTTCAGCTATTGTTTACGTTAGATCTCCTGCTGCTGCCGTGGATATAATGGGAGAAAAAGAGAGCGAGAGGAATTTGTGAATGTTCGTATACATTTAGAATTTCTAAAGGCTTATTTCACTTTTTAAAAGTGGCAGGGCAGTTTCAATGATGCAAAAAACTTCTCTGGACAATGGAGAGTCCCATATAGAAATTATAATGAGCATTAAAATTAGATATTTTTTTCTTTAAGTTTCAATTCCAAATCCTTGAAGTTTTATTTTTTAAAAGTTTAAAAGACTTTTATTCAGCAAGGATGCATTAAATTGATCAAAATGGACAATTAAGATATCTATAATGTTACAAAACATTTCTACTTAAAATACATTTTTATTTTTATTTTTTTATTTCTATTCATCAAAGAATATCATGGTTTGACTGCAGCTTCAGCTTTGCCATCACAGGACTAAATCACATGTTTAAATATGCTTAAATAGAAAACAGTTATTAATTGTAATAATATTTCACAATGTTGTTGTTGTTGTTGTTTTTTCAAATACTGACTTGCAGACTTTATATGTTTAAAGGTAAGGTAAAGTGGTGGTGGGGGTTGTTGCAGATCTTTGCCACATTGACCCTTTAGAGACTCTGGTTAGAGATGAAGGCCATCAGAATGATGTCTGGCTTCCAACAATAGTTCGTGAAGTTCAGGTCCAACATTAGACTGGGGACAATGGACCAACCTGGGGGCTGGGACTGTGTGTGTGACTGGACACAGGCTGTCTGTCTTAAGCCCCACGTTATTCATCCACCCTTCACCAACTCTCTCATGACCCTTTAGGGACCCAGGTCACAGCTCAAGGGGTGGGGATGGTTGGGGGTCTCTTACTGCTCAGAACACTATCTACAAACCCCCAAAACCCCATTTCTATCCACTTCTCATCTGAATGAACAGAATTATCCCCAGGCTTGAGCTCTAAATCACACTTCTCTTCGGGTCTCATGCAGGTTGGAATGAGTCATTAGCATAGACTTATAATGGACATACTTTATGCACCATCATCACTGTTGTAGCAACAATGGAGCTCTTAGATCCTAGAGTATGAGGTATAATGACAAAATTCTCTAATGGGAGAATCATGGAACACCATTTCCACTGTGAGGTATGCAGAAATAGAAAACTTCTACCTTAGAAAACAGTATATTAATATATTTAATTGTTCTCTAACATGGTCAGTTTTAAATATGCAGTCCATTTATTTCCCTGCTACAACATTACGTTATTTAATTGGATGTATCAAGCAAGAACTAACATTATATTTGTACATCCATATCTTTATTGTTTAGGCCCATGTGTTATCCTCTGTATTTCCGAATCCAGCTTGTGTGACATAACCCCCCTTTCCCCTGGGACCTCTGAATTTCATTAACACTTCGGGTGGAGTAAGCCAGGGAAGGGTCAGATGTAGCCAGCCCTCATAAAAATGAAAAAGGAAGAGACAGACTCGTCCCATCTCCATCTGCTCAGCGTGTGACCTAACCGGGAGCAAAAGATGCACCCCAGATATTCCCTTCAGTGGAAGTCAAGTTTATAGCGCTATATATTTATGGACTCTTGTATTGATATTATTCAAGGTATATGAGAGTGAGGCGATTGAGCTTATCTGGTCATCTTGTCATGGGTAATTTCAGATGTTGCAGTAATGGTTTCCTATATGCTCTTTGAATTAGTGTGAAACAGATATTTCTGGACTTTACCAATAGTTTGTAAAAGTTACAAGTACATTGTTTATCACATGATTATAATGTACAGTATGTATATTTATTTAGATATTTGCTAAATATAATTTTAACACTGTCATTAGATTATTCGTGTTTTTAACGATACAATTTAATTGCAGGCTAGAGGATGTCAAAGGTTACCTAAATGTGAAAATGTCCAATATTGGCATAACAATATCTATATATGTAAATGTATTGTTAATTTCTTAAATATTGCTGATAGCCAATATAGTGCAGATGTATTTTGCATCCCTACTAGTATAATATATCATCCTCTGTTACAGCTCTAAATGGCATATATGCAACTTAAAATGTCAAATAATAAGCAGTTGGATGCAGAGAGCAGAATTCTCATTTACTCACCCTCAAGTCCAAACCTGTAAAAGTGTTTTATTTCTGCTGAACACAAAGGAAGTTGTTTCGAAGAATGTCAGTAACCAAACAGCTGCTGGTAGCCATTGACTTCTATAGTATTTTTCCACACTATGGAACTCAGTGGCTACAAACAAGTTTGGCTACCAGCATTCTTCAGAATATCTTCTGTTTGATTTTCTTCTGCACACAAATGAAAATATTTTGAATAATGTTTGAACATGTTTTGTATACACAATGAACATCAGTATGGCCCAACACAAAACTGAACCCTTTCATTCTATGAATAAAAACATAGAAGCATTTGTAAAAATATTTTTAAATAGTAAATGACGATCACAATGTTCATTTTTGTGGTGAACTATCCCTTTAAGACTCTTATTTACTTATGACTTTCATGTTATAGCTGTCACGGTCAAGTGCAGGGGGTGTTGGAGGACCCCAGTAGTCAAAAATGAGTATATTTTAGCAAGCAGAGGAACAGAAGTGCATATTGAAAGTGGGGTCAGTTATATCTGCCTAACAGATGTTAAAGGTGCTTCATATCTCATCTAGTGCTAGTTCAAGATCAGACTTGTGCTCTTTAACATAACAGCTGCCGGAGACACCGGCCATCTCCAGAGGTCACATTAAGGGTGGCTATAGGTCTGGAGTTCTCCATATGAAAAGCACAGAATATGTATGAAATGACCATGTAGCAAGTTGACAACGAGAGAGGACCGGGGTGAACCAGTGGCATGGGAAAGTCACCCTAGAATCAGACTGAAAGGAAAATGTGACCGGGATGGTGGGGGTTTGTATAAGTGGGGGGCAGATGGTCCAGACTGAGAGGGGTGCAGAAGGCTGTGGTAGTTGCTGGGGGTTGTTTTGGGAAAAGGGCGTCGTCATAGGGCTATTGTCATCAAGGGTGTGTTTGCTCAAAAGAGATTCCTCTAACTTGACCCCATAACTCACCCTAATTCTCCATCCCTTCTACTCTGGCTTTGTCACAGCCCTCTGTGGTTCACTGGCTGCATTGCATTTGTCCCTATTGTGATGACCAGGTTCGGTTTGGTGACACTGAGTAAATAGGCAGATATGCTTAGATGGTAAAGCTCACAATGACAATCACAATCAGTAATGAGACAAATTCCGTTTTGTGGATATGGAAAGTTCGACCTAAGAGCTTTCATTTTCAAAGGCATTTTCCTTTTGAGTCTTGAATAAAAAAAAAACTGAAATATGCTACAAACACAAAAATGTACATGCAGATCATAAACTCAATATCTATGATGCAGTTGCAGATAAGACCAAAATGGACTTTTAGCAATTTTCAAATAAAAAAATATTTCAAAGAAAGTTGCTACAGATTATTTCAAAACAACTTTGCAGTAATAAACAAGAAAATAACAGTATTAATGCTTTGAAGTTCTTTAATACGGTTTCGGGTAAGCTGCTCGGTAATACTTTAGTATAGTGACCGATTCTCACTATTAACTAGTTGATTATTAGCATATATAATGGTTGTTTATTTGTACTTATAACGTACATATTCTACATGACCATATTCTACATCTCCGATCTTACCTAATACCTAACAACTACCTTACTAACTATTAATAAGCAGCAAAATTAGGCTTTAACCATTAACTAATGGTTTGTTAATAATGAGAATTGGACCTAAAAATAAAGTGTGACCAGCAGCAATCGTTATTCAACTCAGTTTAGATCAATGTTGAATACATTTAGTTCAGTGACAATGTTGATGTGGCAGAGTTCATCAATTATGAGACCAATTTAATTCAGCTATAAAGCAGCTCTATAGAAGACAATTGTCATTATCCAGTTCAAGTTTTGTTCTGCTTCATTAACATCTGTGCTGTCAATTAAATAATATTATGGAATATTAAGTGTCTGTTAAGCCCAATAGAACTTCATCACCATACTTTTTACATATCATCAAAGTTTCATATGCAAAACCTTTATTATATAGACATATTTTTTGGCATCGTAGACCATAGGGTTTGTTTCAGTTGTGTTCTGATCCATCTTCCATTTCTCTCTCTCACTATCAGGTTTGTGTAATGGATCTGAGCTGGCTTTTCTAACGGAGCCCAGTGATGTTATCGCGGTACGAGACAGGCCGTTGATGCTGGACTGCAGGGTGGAAGGCGAGGGTCCCATTACCGTGACGTGGCATAAGAATGGATCTCCGCTGCTTACAGGAGTGGGCAGTCGGGCGAAGATCCTGTCCAACGGCACACTCCTGATTCGCAGCTTCCAGAAGAGACGGGATGGAGATACTACCGACGCCGGAGAGTATTACTGCGCTGCACAGAACCACTACGGCATGCTGGTCAGCCGCAAGGCCCGTATGCTACTCGCATGTGAGTGACTGAAGAGAAAGCATTTTAAACATGGGCGACAGGGTGACAGTAGATCGTTTTTGACTCTGATATGAAATTGTCTGCTTTGCCTGTGATTACCCAAATGTTTATGTGGGAAATCCAGTGATATAGTGGAGTTACCAATGTCCGTTTACTATCTGTTGCTCTGTCCTTTCCCATCTTCCTCTGGTTCTCCCTTTGGTCCAATAAAAGCAGTAGGGTGGGTGATAATCCTGTAGAATTATAGTTGTCACTACATGCTTCCCCAGAAGGCACTGTTACCATGACAATGAACTCACATTGGGAGCCCCTTCTCCGAACACCCCTACTTATTGATTATATGAATGACCAGGCTATTTAGACCACAATTCTCTTGGCACCTCACCCTACATCCCCAATGAAAATCAACATTTTAGATGCCAATATCAAGTTATCACAGTAAATTCACATATGGGACAGTACAAACAGTTGTTATACCACATAGAGTCATAAAAATTGTTTTCTTAATAAGTATGCTTATCTTTTAATTCTTTATCTAGAAAACGATATAATGTCATATCCAAATATCTTAACATCCTCAAAACAGGATACATTTATTTTACATGCAAAATCATAAAAACAATATTTATTTGAATAATCTAAAATTTAAACTAAACCTTACTTTTTTGATACATTCATGCTTAATATATATCTATATAATATTTTTCAAGGAAGTCTCTTATACTTGTCCAAGCTGCATCTCTTTAATACAGTAAACAAAATAAAAATAGTAATACTGTGACATTTTTGTTATAGTTTTTGTTTTCTGTTTTAAGTGTACTTAATACTTGTGATGATAAAGCTGAATAACAGCAGCCATTACGCCAGTCTTCAGTGTCACATAATCCTTGAGAAATCATTATTATTATATTTGGTTTAAAAATAACTCCCAATTCTCTTTGTTCCACAGCTCTTCCAAAATTCCACACTCACCCAGAGTCCATGTCAGTAGATGAGGGAGGTGTTGCACGTTTCCAGTGTCAGGTCAATGGTATTCCTGAGGCCAACATTATTTGGGAGAAGAACCGTGTTGTGCTTGGAACATCTGATGACCGGTAACACACAGTTCTTACTGTCTTTCTTTATATTCTTCCTCACAGGATTGCTCATTCATGTTACTCTTTCTCCACAGGTACACACTTCTCCCAATGGGTATTCTGCAGATTACAGGAGTTAAGAAATCAGACACTGGTGTCTATCGCTGTGTTGCCACTAATATCGCCAACACCCGCAACAGCCATGAGGCCTATCTGAACGTAACCGGTCAGTAGTCACCCTTAATCTGGCAAACACCCCAGACTGCATGTACATAACCGTAACCTTAAACTCTATGCATCCTGTAAATAAGCAATGTGCTGTATTATGTTTGTATTGAATAACCAGCACATTGATTATCTCAAATGTCATGATGTCAAATGTCATCCTTATATTAGTGATTTGTAATTTAGCTCCAGTTTCATCATCTCTTTATTTGCCTTTCTACTCTCAGGAGGTGTTCCTCGCACCTATAAGGAGCCATTCATCTTGTCCGGCCCACAGAACCTCACCATCACCGTCCATCAGACCGCCATCCTGGAGTGTATCGCCACTGGAAACCCTCGCCCGATTGTGTCTTGGAGTAGACTTGGTATGAATCCTTATACTTAAACTGTCCAAGGATAACTGAATGTTAGGGATTTCTCGTAATTTAATTTGTTCTCATATTTTTTTTCCTTCAGACGGCAGATCTATTGGAGTGGAGGGCATACAAGTGCTCGGGACGGGGAATCTGATGATCTCTGATGTCTCCCTTCAGCACTCTGGGGTGTATGTGTGTGCTGCCAACCGGCCTGGGACCAGGATGAGGCGTACCGCATTGGGCAGACTGGTAGTTCAAGGTAAACTTCCTGGATACTGAAGATATTTTATGACATGAGCTTACTGATTTAAAATGAATGATTATGCCCACCAATGATTATGCCCATCAAGGCTGCATTTATTTAATCAAAATACAGTCAAAACAGTTATATTATTAAATATTATTACAAATTATTTAAAAAAAGGTTTTCTATTTTAATATATTTTGAAATAGTATATTATTGTATACTTAATTGTTTAATTCAATGTAGTTTATTCCTGTGGAGGTGGAGCTGAATTTTTAGAAGTAATTTCTCCAGTCTTTAGTGTCACATGATCCTTCAGAAATCACTCTAATATGATGATGTGCTGCTTAAGAAACGTATCATTATCAGTGTAGAAAACAGTTTAGCTGATTCATATTTTGTGAAAACCATGACTTTTTTAGGATTCCTTTATTAACATTAGTTGTGACAGAAGTTCACAAAGCTGCACTATTACAGTAATTATTATTTGCACACTTCACAGCACAACAGATCAAGCCTATTGTCTTGTGTGTGTGTGTGTGTTTGTAGCTGTGTTTATATTGAATGAATATAGTATTTTTGGCTGCTATGATGACCAGACATCAGGTAGAACTGGTTTTGAACATGACCCTTGGAAGCTGACTGGTCAGCACAGCAGAAGTCAATATTCAGGCCCTCCTTCTCTCACCTTTACCCTTCTTTGTTTTTTCCTCACTCTGTACTGGGTCTGATGGTGTGAGCTTCTGAATACTATTATGGTAACTAAGACCTGCTGCTGCTGTCCAGCTGGGCTCGAGAGGAATAGCTTGGGTAATGAAGTCAGCTGTTAGGAGATATCCCCCCTTCAACACCCCTATGACATCTCTCATCCATCACCCTGCTACTGTCCATACATTCAACCTGATCATATATCCCTGAGGTATATATGCTCCTTTCATTGGCTTTCTTCAAAGTAGCTGCACACTGGGGGTCTTTAGGAAAGAACAACATGAAAACAAATGGGTAAATCATCCATGAGAGGCGTAGTACAAAAGTCATATTTAATATCACAGTCGGCAGTAGTAAGTGTGAACTTACTAGCTTCTTATTCATTAAACTGAACTAAAGAATAATTCTAATAATGTCTTTTAGCATCTTAAACAGGAAAAGTGATGGCCAGGAGGCAGATATTTGTTCAGTGTATGCTAAATATGATATGCTGCTGTGATAATGAAGATTATCCTGTTGTCCCTTAGCTTTATGCATCCATTCATTTGTTAAATTGTTGTTGAAATTGCACCCAGGTGTGCTTTATCTATCTGTGTCCCAAATGTCCAGCTTAAGTCTGATCAATCAATAGTCACCCCATCAGTCTTTTTACAACAGGATTGGCATTGAAGCCATTTGTGGAAGGTAATCTTGAATGTATTGATTCATTTATTGATCCACTTTTTGTGTAAGATGGGAACAAAGAGATTAGGTTAGGTTATTTCCAAAAGGAAAGCAAAACCTTCTCAACAAACCATGAGAAAAGCCTCATTAAGTAATTCAGATCAGTGAAGCAAAATTACATTTAGAGTACCACAGAGTGACAGAAATTACATTAATTATCAAGGAATTGTGCAAGAATGTGTTTGATGAATAATACTTTATAATAAGGTTTACTATGTTAAAATTAGTTAACATACTCACTATAATGAATTAACAACATTACAGCATTTATTAATCTTGTCAATCATTATTAAAAATTATGTTCATTTATTTAACTTAACATTTTAATATTTATCAGTATAGGGTACAGTTCTAAAGTTTGGTGTCAGTATTTTATGATATTTTTAAAGATATTACAAATTTTATTCAGCAAAGATGCATCCAATAGTGACAGTAAAGACATTTATAATTTTACAAAATATTTTATTTATACACAAAAAAATTATAAGCAGCTACTGTTTTTAACATTGATAATAATACAAAATGTTTATTGAGCACCGAATTTTTTGCATATTATTTCTGAAAGATTGAAAAGACTGGAGCAGTGTCTGCTGAAAATTGCCATAAAAGTAAGAAATTAATAGTTAAATTGATAATTAACTGAAATTCCACACAAGAAGAAGATATTTTAGTCATGTTGTGAGAACACATTTGATAACTCAGTCTGTCTGCCTGTCACAAAGGTAAAATCAGCACATCTTAGTCACGTTCAAAGTGAGTGGTTTGTTTACGTCAGGTTATGTTCCTCCAGACTGCTCAGTGTGGATGTGAGGTCTGCACTTTCACACAGTCATGAAGGTTAGGACAGATGCTGAGCCAGGATGTGGACAATAGAGAACAAAAGGAAGACCTAGTGTGCATGTGTATGGTTTGGGAGGGGCGAGGTATCCCCTCTGACCTCTGCCCTCTCATTTCTCACCTTTGACATTGGCCTAGGAAGCAGAGGGGGTGGAGCCTCCTCTGACAGAGAGAACGGATGGTCCTCAAATGAGGAAGGGTGATGGGCCTTCGTGACCCCTCCCCCACAGTTTCCATATCATTATGAGGGCAGTTGTTCTCGTCCCAGCTGGTGGTCAGGCAGCGGGTGACGAACTTCACGGGGGCCTGTGACGTTATAACAGCTTTGTGTTGAGGGAACCCCTTCCTCTATTTTCACCCTGGGATATTTTTTATATGAAAAATTAAAGGATATTGACATCTGGTTCAGCTGAGGGGTTTCATTAAATGACATTTTCTCAATCTGAAAATGTAACACATCAAAGCAGGTGCAGAAATAACATTTCATGTTAAACATGAGGCTCATTGATATAAGCCATTAAATGTGACCTTGGACCACAAAACCAGTCTTAAGTGTCAATTTTTTTCTAAATTAAAATGTATACGTCATCTGAAAGCTGAATAAATAAGCTTTCCATTTATATATGGTTTGATAGGATCGGACAATATTTGGCTGAGATACAACTATTTGAAAATCTGAGGCAGCAAAAAAATCTAAATTTTGAGAAAATCGGCTTTAACGTTGTCTAAATGAAGTTCTTAGCCATGCATATTACTAATCAAAAATGAAGTTTTGATATATTTATGGTAATACATTTACTAAATATATTCACGGAACATGATTTTTACTTAATATTCTAATGATTTTTGGCATAAAAGAAAAATCGATCATTTTGACCAATTTATATGCTGCAAATATACCCCAGCGACTTAAGACTGGTTTTGTGGTCCAGGGTCACAAATGTGACTTGAAATCCACGAATGCGTTCAAGAACCAGTTAATTCAAGTCAGGAGACAGCCATGTTTTTCAATAATATTAATTGATTGCATAAGTCACACAACAGAATTAAATGAATGAGAAATAGCCACCTGATCAGACTCAAGGTCAGGATCTGAGACCCTGCTAAAAGAATAACTGATCAATACATGAGATGGATTGGGCACTGATCCTGTCAGTTGATCCTGACACAGCTGGTTAGCTGTTGGAGTGGAAAACAGACCCCAAAAGCTGATGCTGTTATTTAATTGTACTCTGATTGCTTCATGTTTTCAGGCAGGGGAAATTACATGTCATGAAATTATAAATCCATCTGAATCAGATCAACATGTGCATGTGTTTTAAGTGTGCTTGTATTTATAGCTTTCACTGGGCTTTTACATGTACTTAAGAAGTCCGGACCTTAGTCTTAAACGAATATTACACATTCTAATGTAAAAACAACAACAAATGTTCTCTAACATTTCTGAAAGTTTAAATTGCATGTTTATTCCATAGTTAATGTTTATTATAATATGGTTCAAAGTTAATCGCATCACTTTCGGAAATCAGGTCTAATGTTAAATATCAACTGATAAAAGTTGCTATAGTACAGTCATACTGGTCAAAGGTTTGGAATAATTACATTTTTAAGTTTGAGAAAGAAATCTAATATGCTTTCCTGATTTAAAAAGAAATGCTGTAAAAACAGTAGTATTTTGAAAAAATATTACAGTTTAATATAACTGTTCTATTTGAATATATTTCAAAATGTTAATTATATTATTTTGGTGGCAAAGCTGAATTTTCAGCTGCCATTACTCCAGTCCTCAATGTTGAATGTTGAACTTTTGTGCTGCTTAATATTTGTATGATTCAAAAGTTTGGAAAAGTAATTTTTTTTTTTTAGAAACTATATTTTATTCAGCAAGGGTGCATTAATGATTGATCAAACATATCATGGTTTACACAAAAATATAAAGCAGAAACATATATTTCAGCATTGTTATTAATAAGAACCATTATTCATATTTGAGCACCAACTCATAGAGACTTTTTTTCAAAAACATAAAAATGATTAATATACACAGATGTGTATATCAGTGAGGCAGATGCAGCATGTATCAACTCCCTCTCATGGCCTTTATTTAGTCCCTCCTCAGTTTCAAATATTTCTATTCAAGGATGTCTATTCATCAAAAGTTCTTCTCAGGTTCAAGTGTGACATGCTTCTTGGGAAAGAAGAGAACCACAATGACGTAGCTGATGAATGACACCCCTCCTCACGCACACACATGCACACACACACATACACACACACACACACACACACACACACACACACACGCACTGTGCGACCGCCGTTTATTCAGACTGTGTCTGGAGGTCTGAAGTGACCTCTGTCCTATTGTGTCCTGCTACAGTTTCATTATACACACACCCCTCCAGCCCCTCCCACTTTTTTCACTTTGACCCTAATGCCTGAGCAGAACCCACTGAAGTGTTTTTAAAGGCTTTATTTTTTTCATTGCAGGCTTACTTGCACATACATAATGAATTGTGTGTTTTATAGTGGTACTTGATGTCTTGTTATTCTTGTCATTGTGTATTCTAACCTCAGGTTATACATATGTATAAGCTATATATAAGGTTATACGTATAAACACACACACACACACACACACACACACACACACTTATATATATATATATATGCATATGATAACTCACTTAGATTATACATTGATTCTGAAGTAGATTGAAAACAAATTCTTCATTTTGAATTCTCTTTAGAGAAATTATTCAGGACACAAAGAACAACCAGCTGTCAAACCCAATTAAACAGCTTCTCTGCAGCTCACATTGATCCGGCAAATCTATATTTCTGTCCAACGGTTTCTTCATTTTTTTACCTCATTTGAAGGAAGCTGCGCTGTTTTAAAGATCTCTGCCTGCATTGATTAATAGCTGTCTATTGAAATAGGGTTCCCTTTGGCCTATGACCTTCCACACCTCCGTAGACCACTTCGGACCCTCTTCCCAGGGAGAAGGGGCTCTTGTGGGGGTGTTTGGTTGTGGTGGGTGTCAGTAGATCAATGAGATGCATAGTCCTGGGGTCTGGAGAGCTCTACATATATGCATGGCCATTGTGTGGACATTGAAGGGGAGTCAAGCGGAACGGTGAACCTGCATCTGCTGAGACAGAGGAGGGGCTGCAGGGGTTATTTAGGAAGATACAGAGCGTTTATAAAGAGTTTAAGTTCAAGATCTGATGTTAGTGTCAAGGTAAATTAGTGTGTTTCAAAGAGCCATATAATTAATCATTTTTATTTATTAATATTAATATTAAGGTGTCTTGCTGTTAAACAAATGTATGTCTGGTTCTCATCTCACAGAAACATATATTTGCCTCGCCATCATACGGTCTGTCCTGCATAAAACTCACATTTATTAATGAAATAAAAATGTGGAAACACTTTAGATTAGGAAACACATGCAGTAAGAGTTTTCCCTCTGTAAACTCCTAGTTACTGCTTATTGATTGGTAGTTGTTGCAGTTATGTTTAGGTATGGGATCTAAAATATGGTCAAACGATTAAATCGTTTTTTTATATAATTATATTATTAAATTGGTTAAATCAATATATTATTTGTGTCTCACCCAGTGTTATTTTAGTCTTATTGAGATTGCATAAGTCATTTAAAGTAATAGTTTGATATTTTTCTTTATGTTTTAGTAATTTTGTTGTGTGCGTTTGGTATTTTTATTAGTTTTTACATGCATATATAGTTTTTATTCATTTTTATTACAGTCCTAGATATATTTACACGACTTATATACATATATTTATTTTAATAAATTATTAACAAATCTGTTATGTAAAGTAACATACATTTTATTTCAGGTAAAAAAAAGTAGTTAAAAGTAATAACCATGGTCTCACCCTGTTCCTCTGTTTCCCCAGCTCCCCCAGAGTTCATTCAGTGGCCGCAGTCTGTGTCTAAGCCAGCAGGAGGCAGTGCTGTGTTCACATGTGTGGCTCAGGGTGTTCCTGAGCCTCATATCATCTGGCTGAAGAATGGAAAGATACTCACACCAGGCGATCATGTGAAGCTCACTAACAATAACAGGTACACACACACCAACTATATGAGACTCACACGTATCAACAGGGATACACAAACCTACTGCTGAAATGCACAGACCTTCAGCAAAATGTAGCCAAATCGTAAACAGATAAATTAACAAAAAAGTATCTAAGAGGGTATTAAATCTAAATAAATATATACACATTTCTGTTGATAAATTCCTGTTTAGATTCTGTTTCATTTATTGTTATGTGTATTTTTTCTAGTTTTCAAATGTGTGTATATATACAGATAGAGAGAGAGAGAGAGAGAGAGAATTTAAAATGTATATCACGTGTACAATATTTTAGCTGCAATAATTTGTCTGAAGATATTACCAACTTCTGTCCACTAGATGTCAGTGTTCACCTGTTTAACATTATGTCGTCCAAATGATGAGATGTGCAATATCTGTGAATGTTAACAAGGTTACATAAAAATTTGAGTATAGGTTTAAAATAATAATAATTGTTTGTTTTTAGCACCCTGGCCGTGACTCGTATCACATCAGAGGATGAGGCCATATACCAGTGCATCTCTGAAAACTCAGCTGGCACTAACCAGGCCAGTGCTCGTCTGGCTGTGTCGCTGGCCAAAGAGCTGCCCGATGCCCCTCAGGGCCTGAAAGCCACGGCTCTGTCTAAAACCACCCTGCAGCTCTCCTGGACCCAACCTCCAGCCGAAATCACAGACGGGATCATCGGATATGTGCTACATATCCGCAAATACGGCGGTGAGTGTCTCTGGAATTCAGATGTTCCACTCAACTGGAACATATTTTGCTTTCTACTAATATTTTTGGAGTAATACTTCATAATTGGTGCACTTTTGTTTTCAGAGCCTGAAAGTAAAGAACTACAGGAGGCTGTGAGTAAGACAACATTTCAGCATGACCTCACAAACCTTGATCCCACGACCACCTACTCCATCTACCTGAAGGCTTACTCTCCACTGGGTGCTAGTGAACGGTCCAGTAATGTTGTTTCTACAACACTAGGGGGCGGTATGTAGCTGCATTGCAAGCAATTTGCTTTTATGTTTTGCTTAGGTCACTACAATTTCAAACCCTCTCTCTCTCTCTCTCTCTCTCTCTCCTTAACTGTCGCTTCTCTTTCCCACATCAGCATTTTTGGCTCCCTCTGTCTGCTACCTTGTCCTTTCATACTGTCCTTCCCTCTGATCAGACCTGCTTTGTCATAGATGTTTGAGCATCTGTTTCTTTCATTCTATGGTTTCTCATTTTTGCCCAGCCATCTTATATTTTTAGCTTGAACAGAATGAAGTCTGACAGCGTTCTATGTTCCACTGAGCACATTATAATGGGTTTTCTCTCTTTGCACCCCATCTAGTGCCCAGTCCACCTGCATTTTTCACCAAAGCAATAAACACCACCGCAGTCCAGGTCCTGTGGGAGCTGCCCATTAAGCCAGGAAAAACTGAGGGTTTCCGGCTCTCGTACCACAGGGTCCCCCAAGGAGAGATTCAGGGACCGATTCAGTTGTCATGCCATGTTAACGCTCACACCATTTCTCAACTTGGTGAGGGAAAATTGGATTTCTCGTTTGTATAAAGTATATGAAACTATTGGCGCAATAGACTAGATTCAATATATGTTTACAAAAGCCAAATGGTTTTCTAATCTAAAGCCGTTAAATGTTAATCCATACAAATACATAGATTTGAAATACTACCTGGTCTCATGGCATTTACGTTTCTGGGTGCACTTTTTAGAGAGACATGAAATGTGTACCAATAACTACCTATTACTGCAGTTTCCAAAAGAAACAAACACTGGAGGCAGTAAAACTCTGACATCTTTTACTCCTTTTCACACGAATGTATAGAGTTTTGATTAATAAAGTGTAATTTTGCACAATTACTTGAAGAATATCATGTTACGACTTCAAAACAATATAAAAAACTGGGAGATTTGAAAACTGATGCTTTTGAACGTTAGCATCGCACGTATACAGCCTCGTATCAATGGGTTTTCATAGACGATAAGTTTGTTCGGTAGCTCACGGAGTACGAAGACATACTTAGGAGGCGAGAAGTTAATCACGGTTCGACAAAGCAGTTCAAATCTGCATATAAGGAAGTTGAAATGGCACGGTTGCATCAACAAATACGTTTTTATATCAGTTTTGCATTTGTTAACACTATTGGGTAGGTTTAGGTGTAGGGCATATTTCCAACACAATAGAGCAGAAGAAGAAGATTTTTTTTTTATTTGTCACATACAGAGTATAACCAGCAGTGAAATGTGTTCTCTGCATTTTGCACACACCTGGAGCAGTGGGCAGTCCATACATTTTTCTGAACCCAAAGCAATAAACACCACAGCTATGTCATAACCTGTAGCGCCCACATTTTAAAACCAGGAAATGTGCTGGAAGGTTTACACAGTATGAGACCAGGTTGTTTAAATATATCTTCAGGGGTTTTGAAACTGGGTGCATATAATTGCATTTATTTCAAAATATGTTTTAAATGTCTTAAATGTGTCAAAGCTAATCTTAAAACGGCTTTGCAGTGATATTTAGTGTTAAAAGTGCAACACAAACCAATCTGAAAATGCTCCTTTTCAGGGTTTTTTTCCCCACACATAAAATTACTCTAATAATGGGGAGAAAAATATATACTTTTAATATAAATGAATACTTTATTATTTTAATTAATAGTAATAAATATATAAAATAAATATTTTAAAATAAGCCTCAGTACAATACAAAAAAGCCACCATATTCCATTCAGCCCTCCTTATTTGGATTTTTATGCTGAATACTCTCTCCTTTAGCTATTCTGTCTTCATGACCTGTTGCAGCAGCTCTGAAAAAGTCATTATGTTTGTACAGTGACAGTTGAAATCACTCACCCACCTGAAGAGCAGACCTGAAATAAATCATGAGCACTAGAGAACAAACTCTCTTCTAGTATTTTATAGTATTGTTACATGATAAATGTGTGAATTCAGAGAACTCCGAATAGAGTGTGAAGATTGAGATATTGACAAAAACACATAAGAATAAAATTGCCCAAGTAAAAGAAAGACCATAATATCCAGGAGGTTTTACACTGGACCTCAATCACCATGACTCAGCCAATCAATAGTTCTACTGTGACTGCAAAGTCAACAAAACCAGCTCAATGTATATGTATTAGATTGTGCATGTGTGAGGCAAATGCATGAGTAACTTTGATTGATTTGCAGTGTGTGTGATACTGACCGTTTTCATTTTTTTCACAAGACCCCGGCGCTGTGTATGAAGTCAAACTGGTGGCCTACAATGGCAATGGAGAGAGCGACTGTTCAAAGAAACTTGTTTCACTGGCTGAGGACGGAACTAGTGCTAAAACCAGAGCAGGTAAATTTGCATTTGTTTTTGCACACATGATGGGGTTTATTATTTATTACATAAGTGTACAATAATAATTTTCTTTGCTGCAGGAGAGGAAACTCAATGTAACTGCAGGGGTGTAGAGAGCTCGGTGAGCAGCATTGTGGTTGGCATCCACATTGGCATGGCCTGCATCATTTTCTGTGTGCTCTTCCTCATGTTTGGATATCGGCGCAGGTAATGGACCATTTGGAGAGATGTCCAAAATATATGTGCAAATTCTAAATTGATTCACTTCACAAATATAAAATATCATAACATCATGTTATTAATATACAATATAATAACAATTACATGATATATAATGTGTTTATGTACATATATAATATGATATAATAGCATAAGTATAATAAATACATTTTTTGCCCAGTTTTCTCTGTAGGAAGGGGACTCAGGACAGCTGGTCTGTACCACAGGGTGAAGATGGAGGGCATCCCAACAGCATTCCAAAAGCGGCAGTAACACGACCTGCTCAAGGCGTTGAACTGGTTCCACAGGTAAGACTTCCAGTCAAGCTTCTCAGCACATTATAACTGAGGAAAAGCCATCTTTAGCAAATTTAAACACCTTAATTTTTTATCTTGACCATAGATGCCACAAAATATCACCTCAACACAATTAGTGAATGGAAATGCTACTGTTGATGTTTGAATATCTTACCCCAGTAGTGTCAGTGTAGTTAGCTAGCGAATTTGCTTTGCACGATTGTCGTTTACTATTTAGTCACTGCCAAAACATTTTTCTCAGAGCCTTTTTCTTGTCTGCTAACAGAGTTTATCAGCAGTTAGAACAGTTGTCAGGGCTTTGTAAAAAAGGTAGCTTATCATACTAACAGCTGTTTTCTCTATTTCAGGGTCATAATATAGATCGCCAGGCCCAATGCCAGGTTCTAATTGAGCAGCACTCATCCAGTCTGCCAGGCACAGGCACAGGCACAGGCACAGGCACAGGCACAGGCTAGCATTAGCCCTTAGCTAACACTGCCTCAGTGATCTCTCTCCTTGTGGTTCCTCTCCCTAGCCTGCCCACCAAAACCCCTTTAGTCAATATTTATTATGCCCTGTCTGTCACATAAACTGCTGCTACTGTTTAAAGGTGTAAATAGGCCTGTTTTAATTACGAACATTTTTATAATTGAGCTGGTTTAACTTAGCCTGTCCCATTTGTTTATTTTGCTCCCTCCCTTTAGAACCAAAGCTTAACTCTCTTTACATCGATGTGTCTGCACAAGAGCACCAAATGATAGCCTTAGGAGATACTGTAGACCTTTTATGCTAGCATGCTAAGTTACAAATAGTTACTGCAATCTTTCTGAGCGTTAATACACAATGGAAGCAAAAATAACAACAAAATACATTTATATTTTATTACCAAAGGGCTTTCTGCTAAAACCAAAACTTCCTTTTGCGATGTGTCCTCTGGTAATAAAATGTAGCCTTAAGATGAACTGTGCCAAATATAAAGACCAGCTATTTTAATGATCTCATTATGTGAGATTTAATGAACTACATGATTTACAAAACAAGCTACAACTAGCCATATTCTCAGTTAAAATGATTACAGGGAACAGAGGTTTGTTCCGTTTGTTAGCCTTATCTCGGATATACCCAGATGAATAACGTGGCCTTGCTTTTGCCTTCGCTTGTGGTTGTGTGAGTTCAGATAAATTGATTGTTATATGTTTCACCGTACATGCCTCGAGGCAGGCTCTACCTCAGAGGAACCATAAAGGTGATGGATCCTTCCCACATTTCCCTCTTTCCTATAATACCCACCAAAAGCTGTATAACTCCAAAGATAGCTACCTCAGAATGTTATGTTGGGCTGACATTAGCCCCCTGCTAATAAAGCTTGCCTACCTCAGCCAAAAAAATAGCATATACCCGCTACTCTTCCCACTGCCAGTGCCTGTGCCAGCTGCCTCCAGAACCTGCATTCAGGTACCCATCTGGTCGACTGCCATGGAGAGTGTGACCGTGGCTGCCCTTCCTCTGGCTCCAAATATTACCTTAGCAGACAAAAGCTGTCTGGGAACCCCTCTCTAACTCTTTGTCCAGAGATGTCTACAGAAGCATTTAAGCTGTGGAAGACCTTGGGTGTGATTCTTCATCATAAGTCCATCCATCGTATATTTCGGATATAATGATTAGGATCCTGCCAAGCCGTTCCAAGGATTCCTTTCGGATGCTGCTAAACCTAAACTCCAAAGAAAAAGATGAAACAGCATGTACAGAAGGGATTCGTTTTGTTCGGAGAATGTGATGTAAAAATTCCACATGGAATGTATGGACCCTTGAGAATTGTAATGGGATAATGTTGGGCCTTTCCATGTGGATACCACAAAAAACACGTGAAACCAAAAGCTTAGGATATTTTGCTTTCCACCAACGAATATGTGATGGCATCGAGAGGATGCTTATCCAAAGTGAATCTTTCCAACCAAACCAACTGGTCCTTTCTCCAGATGCCAAATCGGTTGCCATGGGAACTTGAAGGAGCTGCGAGATGATGGTTGATTTTGGGTTCACAGAGAAACCGCTGCGTTCTCTCTTTCCCAAACAAACAGGCATGGCAGCAGATTATCCAAAAAATTTTGATCTGAAAACCAAGCTTTATTATATCCAAAGATGTAAAGATTTTTAAGGTTTTCATTTGTCTTTATATCCATGTCCTCTTTAGATGAACCTAAGCCGTTGTGTTGATGTTTTTGCAGTTTGTGTTAAAAGGGGAATCTGCAAAAAAATGGACTTAATGCCAAACATATTCACACAAATATCTGCAACAATAATATGCTTTAATAGCCAAACATTTTCTGTATTGCCTCTTTTAACACAGAACTGCCATATTTTTCTTTAAAACCTTTTAACATTTAAATAATAACCAAATGAAAATGTGATATATTTTCAAGGAGATTGTATATGTTCATACAAGAGAAGGAACATTTGTGTCCTCTTTATGATAATAGAGATAAATAGTAGAGTAATAATACCAAATACCTCTTTCATATTTAACATTCATACCCTTTATCTTTTGTAACACTTCATTACTAAAGCACAGGAAAATACATGAGTGTACGATATATGTATGCGTTCATGCAGAAAAGTGTGTTTTAACAGTAGGTCAAACCTGGAGTCAGTAGAGGACAAAGATAGCCTTTCAAAAAAAGTCAAGCGAACAATGTGTATACAGTAACATATGAATGGAACCAAAGAACTTGATTTTTTTTTTACTGACACGTATCAAGAAAGCAAAGAGGCATTTAACTAGATCTAGACGAGGATATCGTCCTTTAGCAAAGAAACCTGCTTTCCTGAGGACGTTCTTCTCTACTCCAGGTGGACCTTTTGAACACAATGAGTGTTAAACGTTTACCCACAATCACTGCCCATCCACAGACTAAAACCCCTTTCCTTATGTTGATTTGAAACTGAAACATTTCGAGAAAGATAAAAGGGAGGCATTTAGATTTGTAGCTGTATAGCGTGATTTGAATAGTGGTAAACAATAGATTACTCAAATTTTAAAAACAATATTTGGTTCTTTTTGTAGAACTTTTTTTCTATTCTCTTTCACAAAGTTGTTATGGTACCTACCTTGGTTTGGAAAGTCAACATTTTGATGTTCATTTTTATAATGTTATTATTATTAATATTTGTAATTATTGCTATTACTTCTTTTTCTACATCTTTTTTGATAAACTGCAGTTTTTGTTTTTCATTAATCTGTAGCAGATGAAGGAGAATGTGAAAGTGTTTGTTAGGAACCTAAAAAACAGTGGGTTGAATGTAACAGGTTTGCAGAGATATGATTTGGGATTCATTATGTTTATTGGCCTTTATATTCTACATTTCAAGTTGTGTAAATTGGCCCTATGTTAATGTGCAGATACCCCAAGTGCACTTTCACAAAGGTTTCAAACAGCTAAATAGCACACATAAATGAGTGAATCCCCCATCTGTTTGGATTATGACCCACTGGTTAGAAAATCAAAAAATAGTTGAGAACTAGAGTTTGAGGGCTAGAACCAATGAGGAAAACCAATGCTTTAACATGTGCTTCCTTTTGAGTTATTTGAACCTGAAAACCCAAAAGCTTTAAACACTTTGGGACTGATGTCTCCAACCAAAAAGATTAAAGACAGAGATTGGTGTCTAGTAAATGGACAGTTACAGAGCCACCGTAAACGAAGGGACCAAGCAATGAATGCATGATGCTATATAAATGGACCATGGTTTGTTGAATTGGTTTGTAAATTGGTAACGACTTAATATTCAGACTGTAGTCTCTGAATTGATCTGTCAGCACAACGAAGCTTGTGATTCACATTTATCACGTTGCTATTCTGATCACAGCATTTCTCTAATTGGCTTGTAGATCATTATCAGATCACAAAACTAAAATGTCAAGATCCTTCAACATACACATGTTGTGAGCAACACATGTTAATGTATTGCATTATTAACTTGTGTAGTGGTTGTATTGTCAAGAATGGGCTTTGACTAATTCCTTTCCTGTTTGAAGAGATAATGATGTCTGCCATTACTTAGCAACCGATGGGAATTCTTTAGAAATGCTCCAAGATTTCATTGCTGAACTCTCTCTTGATTAAGGTGACTATTGTAATAGCACTGTCTCAGATCTCTGCTTTTTCTAATTTGTTCAAATTCCAGGGCGCCTGAAACCAAATAAAAACAAAGAACAAGAATATTTTTGTGTGATTACTTTTTAGTATAGTGACAAAACTGGCCAAACATTAACTGCACTGTGCCTCCTGAAGAAAAGGAAACATAGCCCTACTCTACCCATGTGCTGTAGCCTATGTACATTTTTGACTCTACTAAAGCAAAAAAATATATACTATAATATGTTTGCAGATATTTAAGAAGCATACAACGATAACATAATTGTTTATCTAAAAACAGTCAGTTATTCTCCTTTGGAAATGTGGGTTCTGGTCCGGAATGTCTGTATATGTTTTGGTCTGTGTAACCCGCCCACAGCAAGATTACCCAATTGGAATTTATCAGGCTGGTTTGCCAGTTGGCGGAAAACACAGCATATTTAATTTCATTCATCGTCATGTGTGCTCATTTCCTGCAGGTGTCCTTAATCTGGCAACCTGCGTGTGCATCAAGTCTGAGGTGGAGGGGCAGTAGTCTAGAAGCCTGCGTCCCATTGTGCATACTTTCCATCCTAAATTCTATGTGATATTAGTAATTTTCAATACTATTTAGGGCAGATAGGGTGGATGGTATGCACATTGGTACGCAGGGCAATATTTTGAATTTCGACTACAATACCTAGTTCAACCGCCAGGTGTCAATCCTACATACAGCACTTTAAAGAGGCGTTATGTATGGCTACTTCAACAGTAACATACTGCATTTCTATTGGTAGCAGTGTGTTAGCAAAAATAGCATTTTATTTGCTAATTTGGAGGGTTTTGTCTTATTTTGAGCCATAGCTATAAATATGGATAAAAAATTATAATTTAGCAATATTTAGATTTTGTTATAATGTAAAAATAGTTCACAACATTATTAAAACAAAGTGAATTTACTAGAAAAGCTAAACTGTATAAGATATTAAGGCTTGTTTTCAGACAAAATATACTCAAGGGTGTATAATTTAGTAAACTACGAGTCCCAAATAATCCGGAACTACTAAATTGTCCTTCGTAATAATTTTAATCACACTTGTAAAATATATTAATATAACCACTGTTGTACATTTTTGTCTTGTTGTTTTTATTTCATACAATTACAAATAAAAACATTCAAAAACAGAGAGGTTCGCATGCGCATTAAGTTTCACAAACATCTCTAGAAAAACGTGACGCAATTGTTCGCGTGGTCAATCTTTGTCGTTTCCCTTTATATTTCCCCCATTCATAAGCGAAACATTTTAGATTGTCTTGCATGTGGGAAAACTTGGTCTGGTACGCTCATGAATGCTGTTTTAATTTCTGGTTAATGTTACTGTACCAGAGCTATATAGGCTCCGTAGATTTATGCTTACAAGAAGAAATAAAAAACGAATTTCATATGACCGTCTGGCTCGGACTGACAAATGGTCAGCAGGCCAGATCAAGGTAGGTGCTAAACACAAACACTGTACAAAAAAACCTGCTGTTGAATTATATCAGCCACTGTATAGGAGCCATAAATTTATGTATGTCCTTATTCAGTGGTGTAGTGGAGGGTATACGCAGGTATACGGCGTATACCCACTTCTTTATCAGTCGGCATTCCGTATACCCACTTCTAAATCCCATCTGATGCGCATCATTCAGTAATGTCCTGCATTAGCGAAAATCATGAAAGATCAGCACGAGTAGCAAACCCAATCAAATTGTGAATAAATGCAAATATTCCTTAAAAACACCCCCGAGGAGCCGGCTTCCCTTGAAACATGATAGCAACCGCCCCACCCCACGATAATCTACCAATCTCCAACGCCATTGGATCAGAGCACTGTCAATCATTACTTGATTCGCTGCCTGTCATTTTAGCAATGTTCAACGCCATTTCAATTAATGAAATTAATAAGAAAGATGAAGAGAACTATTCAAGCAAAAATTTGTTTTCAGAATTACAAACGACCTTGCAATGCTACATTGGTGCTGTTAGCCAGCAGCTCAGCTAACGATAGCGATGCTACAACGGTGCTGTTAGACAGTACCGCGGCTAACAAGCGACCGTGCCCGCACCCACGCCCGCTTCGTCCACCCTGAGAGAGGGTGCCGACAACAGAGATTCTGCCTCTTCAGCTGAAGAGGTTAACCAAGATGAGCACTTTTTAACAACATGACCTTGTAAATTAGGTTAACATACCTGCATTGGATAAAAGAGTATATATAACTGTGGTTTTCATGAATATGTTGTACAATGTATATATTTTTGTTAATTATATTGAACTAAATATTGTTATTTTTAGAATATTGTTTTACATATATTGTTGAATTCTTTGAACGATGAGGATATTTTAAACCAAATATTGTTTTTTTTAACATTGTTTTAAAAAATACTGTTGAATTCTTTGAATGACGATGATATTTTAATGTATGTTCGAAATAAACTAATCTCTGGCTGAAACACCATGTTTGCGTTATCTTGAATATATCTTACATTCATGCATTAGACCTGTGAAGGACCAGTAATATTTGCAAAATGCCCCTTTTAAGTAGCCCACTGGTGCAGACTACTTGCAAGGTGAGCAAATAGTTGTGAAATTTTCATGTGTGGTGTGGATGGACTAAGGAATAAAGAATAGTTCACCTCAAAATTAATCATTACTGTATGTAGTTGTCTCTTCCTGTAGCCTGTGGGCCAGTATTGATTCCAAAATCTACACGTCTTCTGTGGCTAATATTAATTTCATAATGATCCTCATTCTGTGAAGTCAGGCAGCAGAAGTTAAGTGACAATGTGGAAATACTACTCATTTTGGGGTTAACTAAATATGCACAATTAGTCTTATAAGTCACTGTTTATAACCATGGTGTTCATCCTTTGCTGGACCGCTTTAAAAAAAAATTGGGGGTATAAATTAAGAGTATACCCACTTCTCCAGGGACCACTACACCACTGTCCT
Organism: Gymnocypris eckloni scoliostomus; assembly: GCA_027564155.1. Lineage (NCBI taxonomy): Eukaryota > Metazoa > Chordata > Actinopteri > Cypriniformes > Cyprinidae > Gymnocypris > Gymnocypris eckloni. The sequence goes on along the minus strand of CM050427.1, from coordinate 22,983,077 downwards.
TATTGTTTAGTGAAGATGATAATGAGGTGGAGCAAGATATGAAAACTGACCAAAAAAATCGGACACACATTTATCCAAATCCCAGGGCAGAAAATCTTTAGGGCAGATACATTTTACTAATCACTTAATCAGGATTACATGGAGGCTTAAATTACGCTTGGGGAAAAGCTAATGATCCTCAGGTCTTAGGTGCTGTTCACCTTTTCGATTTGTATTTCACATAGCATAAATTGGCAGGACAAAATCTAATTTTTCAACATCATTTTTAATGCTCATTGTTTCATTCATATTTCTTTTGCTTGCTTTTAATCTCTTATTTTCATGACTGAATGACTGGTATACAATATCACATTCTTTTGAATATGCCTGAACACACACACACACACACACACACACACACACACGCACACATGCCTCGTGACCCTTTTGCTGTTGTCATGGAAACCTCACCCTGCAAACCCTTCCTGTCTTCACCCTAGAGATGTCTCTTGATGTGACACCACATATTTTAGTCCCGCCAAAGACCTATTAGGAAGAGGATTTACCTCCCATATGCAGTTTATTCGTAATGCTATAAAGGGCAACGACTCATCATTTCCATCTTGAATTGAAACAACAAATCATTAAGTAATTTGCTCTATGACTCAAACATTCATAACACATTTATGTCTGATATACTGCCATTATTTTAGTGTGTTTTATTATTGCTTCCAGGTTTAGATTCCAGATTCCAGTCTATTTCGGTATCTTTGTGACAGCGTGTGCATTCTCTCCTGTCTGCCAGGTCAATACTGTCTGTGACTGGTGTGTTGTTTAGCCCTATAGAGCCACAACTGAATGGCGTACAAGCCATCCTACAGCTGTGAGGTGTAGATGCAGTCTCAAGGCAGTGAGAATCAAAACCACAAACCTGAGATTAATTTAATCAAAAACAGGGTACATTTAGGTGCTTATAATAGGCACTTTTACATGGCTCTGATCACATGTGTATAGATCAATGGGAAGTGTTCATGACTGTGATTGATTGACTGTGTGTTGCATATACCACCTTAAACCATTTAGAGGCTTTTGACATTCACACAGTGAGTCTGATTCAGAACAATAGAGCATTTAGAGAAGATTAGACTAATGGTAATTTAACCAAGACCCAATTAACATCTTATCAGATTAGTTAAATCGGCTTAGCTTCTGAATATAGTGAATATATATATATATATATATATATATATATATATTCAAAGTATTTAAAAATATATATAGGAATATATAAATATTGTATACATAGATAATAAAGATATAAAATATTAACATATATAAATAAAAACGATTAAGTGTTTTTTCAAATTAAATATGCATTTAAAATTACACGAAATACACTAAAAACAGCAAGTCAGTAATGCATTTTATCCCATATTATCATATGTAATCTCTCTCTCTATGTATATGTATACATATTCATTGTATCACTGAACTACTTCAAATTAGAAATGTAGTTATAAACAATATTTTCAAGATAGAAAAATATTTATTTGTTTTTACAATCACCTTTGCACTAATAATTCATGTCATTTTTCAAAACTCTAGACACAAAACTCAAAACAGTCATTTTTTGTAACACGTCCAATGTTCAAAACTTTGCATATTGCATTCATATAAAGAAGCCTTGCATTTGCAGAAACATTGGTTCAAAATACAAATTTCTTATGAAATATAGGAACATTACTTTAGATACTTTAGACACACAAGATACCCATAGTTTCACTGTTTAGTTGTTAGTACAATCATTAAATATAGCTGTTTAAAACACATGATGCAGCTTTCATTATGGTTCTACACATTTGTATATCATTGTAGTAGAGAGAAAAGTATAGACACTGGAATCATTAAACATTCGAAAATGATTTATGAAATAAACGCACAACAAGTTTTAAATAAGAAACAACTTTAAATAAGAAGAAAAAAAATATTAGAAAAGTCACAGTTCCTCACATGCTCTTCTATGATTTTTTCCACCCTGTCTTGTGGGTTTGGCCACATGCAGGTTCTCATCCACATCATAATGGATGTTTTCATCCTCTCAACAACAGGCATCTTGAAACTGATCATACCTGAACATACTCAGTCCTCAGTTGCTTTCATAATCTAAACATTTAATATTGTTCATAATTTTATTCAACAGTTACGTAGCACCTTGAACAGTTGTATCGACTGATAGTTAGATCATTGTAATGAAATGAATAAACACTCAATTCAGATGTTATGCGTGAGTTGTATTTTGAAATAGTAATACTTTGATGTTAAGTCATTATGAATCAGTGATTTTAGTTAAATGAACAAAAGATATTTGGTTTATGTGTATTGTATCCAAACATTTGGAAAAAAAAGTGTTACATGTTTTGAAAAATGCATTTTGATATTCAATTATGATTCATGTGTCTAGAGTTTTGAAAAATTACACGAAGGTTCTGTTATTAGTGCAAAAATGATTGTAAAAAACTGTATTATTGACTTCTTTATTGACTTAATGACTTCTTTATTTTGACTTCTATAAAGTCAGTTCAGCTTTCATCACTTTTTGAATACAGCATGTTCCTGATAGTTTCATCCTTGGTTTCATATTTGAATCAAAAGCTCAGCTGGTATAGTGTCCTTATTTCAGCAGTTTTCTGATGTCCTGGAAAGTTCATTGTGACTGTAGTATTGCAGTGAACACACGAGCACACCTGCATTGCATTTGTCACTGGCAGACTAATGTAAGTCTGTCTGGAGCTCTATTCCAAAACCTAAGTTAACAGTGCAATCCTCTAATAAGCATACACATACAGATTCCTGTAGTACACACTAATAAAATAAGATAAGTATATACATATATTATTATTATTATTCTAAACTAGTTTACAGTATATTTCAGAGGACAGGTTGCAGTGCATTATGGAATAACCTTTAACACAAATGATACAGATGATACAAATGGTGCATATGTATATATACAGTATATATAGCTACATTCTTATTTCCATTTCATAGAATTGTGGTGTTAAATTGACAAATGGGGCATCTGATCTGAGCTGTACAGTTTCACTGCCCCAATCAATAACAACCTCTTTCTCCTCTTTTGCCTCCTTGTTGTTGTACCTGCCCTGCATTGATTTAATACACTAAAATTCACATCGTTCTTGAACAGGATCAAGGACAGTGCAGCTGAGATAATTTCCATTGGTAATGCAGCCTGCATCATATATTGTAAATGATTTCTATAATGATTAGTGGCATTTATTTTTGTAAATAATGAAACCTGAATGTGTTAAATTAATGTGTTAAATCATTTTCATATTTATTCTTTTTTGGTTATTATTAAAAGCTTAAAACTAGGGTACTAAACCCTACAGTTTCATTCCACTAGAGTGGATGTCTTTGAATTTTTGTTTTGTTGTATTACTACAGAACAACCACAGATCAGAGAATAACACTCCAGTCCAGTGATCCATTCCGGCCTGCTTTAGCTGTCGGAATAAAAGGGAATACAAGCTTATCTCTGAGGAATACATCAAGGATGCTTCTCTAACCCTCAGTTTGAAGTCCTCACAATAAATAACAAGACATCTCAAGCGGATGAAGTGTGTGGGAGTGTATTGTGTGTGAAGAGGAAGGGGAGGTTTGCATAGGGCATGCTAATCTCCTTCACCACCCCCTATTTCTTAATTTATCTCTCATCAATGCATCTGCGCTTTTCTTTTTACATTTTATGTCTGATTATGCACGCACTTTCCCATTTAATTCTCACTACCCTATTCCATTCCCTATCTAGGCATTATGAATCCTCCCCCGGTCTCTCTAGTCAGGGTCTTTGTATCTTTTGCCCTTTCTCATTGCCTGTCATTTATTCTGTCCTGCGGCAGTTGTTATTATCATCCTCTGTCTGAGACACACCTTTCTCCTTTATAATGAGCCCCTGAGCTGTAATTACACTCATGTTTATACAAAGATCAGGCAGACCGAGGCAAGCTGCTCCTGTGAGCTGTTTTAAGATGTTTTAAGTGCCAAGTGGTTCTCTGTTGTTGTCTTCCCTTTGTATTATTTGCAAAGCTGCTGTCTTTATTATTTCTGCGTCCTATCAGCTCTCCTTCTCCACGTGATTGCTCTCTCGCTGTTGTTTGCGCTCATGCAGTCTATCACAGCATGTAGTTGCTTTCCCCTCTCCTAAATTGCATCATTGCAAGTTGTAACATCTCCTGCTTCTATATGCCTCACAGTGTGTCATTTTCACCGCCCATAACACCCTTTGCCTTCACTGATCCTCTTTCTGTTGTCATTTAATTCTTATGTCATTGCAATCCTGTATGAAGCAGTGTAATTACACAACCAAATTTTAATTAGATTTTGTTACACAATCAAAATCTCTTCCTCTCACATAAGTCTTGAATATTTCATTCGTGCAATAAAACTAAATTGCATATTTAATTTGTCCTTGAGCATCCATAGATTGAAATGCAATTATTTATCTCAGGAAAGCCTCTAATGTCTCATGTCATTAAGCTGTTCTGCTAACGAGATTATTTTTTTCTTTAGAAAAATAGCAGCAGCAGCAGCAGTGTAATACAATATGTGAGATGAACCCTCTTAAATACATGAGCCAATACTTTATGCTCTCCATAGGCTCAGATGAATGTAGCAGAACTGCGTTAGACTGCAGTTATACATACCTACAGTATACACAAAAAAACTACATTTTTATGTTATAGTCAAAGGTAATAGCATGCAATGCTACAATGCAGGTACAGTATAGTTAGGTAGACAGTATAGTATAAATATACAATATGATTTTCTGTTTGCATGTGTTTTTAGTGACTCTTTCTTATTCTTATTGCCAGTAGATGGCATAAAGTGACTTTTTTTATGAGTCGTTTACTTTTTTTATTCAGTCATTTTGTTCAAACACACTGATTAATTCAGGAACTAAACAAATTATTGTTTATGAGTGAGTGTTTTTACTTACATCCAATCAATTCATCCAACGGGTTAATTCAGGAAAGAAGCAAATCTTTATTAATGAGTCATTTGATAATTTACTCAACCGATTCATTGAAACACATTAAATTGTTTAAGAATGAAACACTACTTGTTCATTCAACCGATTAAATGTGTTATTATTATTCATTGGCAAAGAAACTGGCAATAGTGTGTCTGAAATGTAAGTTAATCAATATTAGGGTTTGTGGATTGAACAGTTGTATAAAAGCAATATTAATAGTACATTCGATATTTGTTTGTGTACTTTACATCAGTGTTAATTTTGGCAGGCATTTTTGCTTTAGTCTAAGTCTTTATCTTATGATGAAAATGCTTAATAGTCTTAGTCACATTTTAGTCATTTAAGACTTTCATAGTTTTAAGTCTAGTTTTAGTCTTCGAAAAGCCATAGCATTTTTGTCAACTTTTAGTCATTATTTTAGTCAGACTGTAGTTACCAACATTTATTTTGGATGCTATTTTATATGTAGTTTTCAAACAAAAATAGTAATTATTTCTTCTCTCTTTAGACCAAATCATTTAAGCCTATGAGAAATTGGAATCAAGGATTGAATTTGGAAAAACTGGAATACATTTTCATTTTTTGGTAGAGATACAAAACAACATTTTCAGACACAGTAGGTTTACTTAACAAGCATACATTTATTTGACATCGTTTGTTGGTTAACATGAATGACACAGATAGGTATTTATTTAGGAATGCTGTCCATTTAAGACAGATGCATGCAATATTGACACACTCAGTTCCCTTTCGATATTTCACTCGTACTGCGTCGAAGACGCTTGTATGGGAAAAAAAAAAATTTCCTCCTCAACTGAAGTCTTTTTATAATCACGTAGTGAAACTGCATGTCCATTGGTTCGTGCAGTACTAAAAATGAACCAATGGCTCGGTGGCGGCGCGCAAGCCTATGGCTATGCAGCCTGCAAAAATGGGCGGGGCATCTGGCTTCTGGCCGCCGCATCTCAGATTTCTTCTCTTCAGCGACAAAGACCCTTCCTTGCTGACTCTTCGCTGACGCTGGGATCCGCCGTTGAAACGCATCAGCAGCCGGATTGGAGCTCTCGCAGCGACCAGCTTGCAGACTCGGTCATCCCCTGCAGCCATCCGGCGTCGATCTAAATACCCTCACTTAAAGAGCAAATTTAACATCGTTGTTGCAAATGCCGCGCCATCATTTTAAGACGTGCAGGTCTCCACTGCACGCTGATGACACTCATGCTGAGTGTGTGTCATGCTTGGGGAAATCCCACACTGACGCTACGCTCAGCGGGACTGACTTGCTCTCATTGCGAGCGTTTTAGTCTTGCCTCTCTGCGCTCGTGGATAGCTTTCTTTTCAGAGAGCGACTCCGCCCCTCACGCCCTCACGTATTCTTCCTCTCAGGGACCTGTGAGGAAAAAACAGTGGGGCAGAGAATTTGAGCAGCCGGTGAAGAGGACAAGCGAGCTCACGTCAGCTCAATGCCCGCATGCCTCGCCATCACCACAGAGAGAGCATTCGCCTGTCCTCTTCACCCAACACAATCAGCGTCCTTCTGCGGCTGCGAGCGACATGATCTTGTTCGGTGCGAGTGACAATGAATTGGACGACAGCCTTTCTCTGGTGGCTTCAGACACGGAAGAGTTATCAGGCTCTGTGGCTGACCCCCCCCTCTTACCGTCGTCTGCTTCACGCAACGCCAGAATTGTTGCCAGACTTCGAAATCATGGTGCGCCCCCTACTGATCTCACATTTGTCCTTCTGCTTCCGCTGCTCTCACATCTGTTGACGGCGCTGAAGAGAAAGGATATGAGCACCTGTCTCCTCTGGATGAGTCTGTAGCCGCACATCTCTGCCTGTCTACAGCTATCGGATGGAAGGCTAGGGCGAGTCTTAGTCACAAAAATGGTTCATTTTTTTAACCACAGATTAACCACAGATATTTCGTTGTCGTCTTCGTTGATGAAATGAACACTGCTTTACATGCGCCTTATGCATATGGCCGAATCACAATCTGCTTATACTGACATAGTTGTTACACTTGCTTGCTTACACTCTTGCTTGTGTGATATTGCTTAAAATGCATCACAAATTTGCTTGTTTTTCTCAGCTGCAGGTTATCAGGGCAATGGGGGCTTGTCTTCAAGCATATACAAATTATCAGTACTGTGACTCATCGGCGTTAATTTCAGCCATCACCTAGGAGATATTTATGGATCCATTTATTTGCAGATTTGTTCAGTGGCCTTTCAATGGCACATAGGAAAATATATGCATCATCTGACAGTGTAGCCACTGGATGATTCTTTTTCTGTCTGACATTTCTCCCAAACCTTGAGCTCAGCAGAAATGGCAGATGATATTTCTCCTCAGCTCATTGATATATGCTCTTTTGTCATCAGTGCTGGTGACCCATTGCTGCAGTGGACATATAATGCAGTCAAGATATATGCTGAATTTCTTGCTTCAGACACCGGGATTTACTGTTCGAGGAAATATCTTTTGTTAAAATTGTATTTTGTGTTAGATCATAGTTTTGTAAAATTCTGATGCATTTGTCAACCTAAAAATCTAACTGCAAGCATACTGCTTTCTCTACACTGGGTAAGTAAATCATAAATCACAAATTCAATTACAAGCCTGCTAAATTTAGGAAATAATGATTTCTCTTAAACCCTGAGGAATGCAACATTGACAAGTTCATTAACCTTGGTGTTACTGCTGCACTGTAAAAATAAGGCTATGTTATCAACTAACCTACAAATGTGTTTTTAAAATCCAAAAACAAATTGAATATGACTATATCACTCCAGCTCCATTACAGTCAACCAAAATAATTTTTAAGGATCATAATAAATACCTCTGCATAAATAAAGTGTATTCAGTGTATTCTGCTGAAAATAAATCTGATGCACTGGCTCTGGATATCAGTAAACATCACATGTGAATTGAAACACTAATTTATCTTTCTCAGAGATGTGTGAAGCTTGTTTGTGAGGTGATATTCATGTGTGAGACACTGTTTGGTCATGTTAGCTTTTAAATTCACAGTTATTGTCTGACTCATAACATGCTTGTTCACTTAGTTTAAACATACTTTTGTTATTATCCTGAGACCTGAGGTTCCTTTCTGAAATAAGTATTATATGCTCACCAAGGTGATATTTTTTTTATCAAAAATACAATAAAATTAATAATATCAGGAAAAATATTAACTATCATTATTGGAATCTAGCTATATCCTCCTAGTGTGTGAGATATGAATGTTGCTGTGCCACTTATTTACTATTTCCTTTATATTTCCATATTTTGAATGCCAAAGTACAATTTAGAGATCAATTTTGGACATCTTGTTTCTGCACAGGACATGTGTGGTGTGACATGGCAATGGTTGTGAAAAATGACATTGTCACACAAATAACTTTAGGCCAGTGTGTTTATCAATGATGTGCATGCAAACACATTTGTGAGATACATTGCACAGCTAAATTAACGTAATCACTTCGACATAGCTGCAGAGCTCAATGCTGCATCTTACCTGAATTATGTGATTTGTGCGTGAACTTCAACACATTCAACACATGAACTTCATCAAATTTTGCTTTCAATTTGTATTATGTTACACCATGCTAAAATATTTATATCAGAAGTTGTTGGTGAATAAAAATCCAAATTTCATCGTAATCACCTTTTCCCTATCCAATAGCACAATATGCATTGTTACATTCATATTTAAATACTTTTTAGTAATCAAATGTATATTTTACATATATTTTTCTATCCATTTTATGATATTTGTATATATTTATAATGTTTAATTGTATTCATTATATATATATATACCGGCCACTTTATTAGGTACACCTGTTCAATTGCTTGGTAACACAAATTGATAACCAAAATCTCTGAGGAATGTTTCCAACACCTTGTTGAATCTATGCCACGAAGAATTAAGGCAGTTCTGAAGGCAAAAGTGGGTCCAACCCGGTACTAGCAAGGTGTACATAATAAAGTGGCCAGTGAGTGTGTATTTATATAAAATATACCAACATTTTATTAATTATATAAACATACTCTTTCTGTCTTTCGGATGAGACGTTAAATCGAGGTCCTGACTCTCTGTGTTCATTAAAAATCCGATGACACTAGTAAAGAGTAGGGGTGTAACCCTGGTGTCCTGGCCATATTCCCTCCACTGGCCCTTATCAATCATGGCCTCCTAATAATCCCCATCGACTCGATTGGCTCTGTGACTCTCTCTCCTCTCCACCTGTAGCTGATTGTAGCTGCCGTTGTCCCGTGGCAGCCGTCGCATCATCCAGGTGGATGCAGCACACTGGTGGGGGTTGAGGAGAGACCCTCCCCACATGATTGTAAAAGCGCTTTGAGTGTACAACAATACACAATAAAGCACTATATAAATGCATCATTCATTCATTCATTCATTCATTTTGTATGACACTTGCTATTCTGAGTAGGTTACATGTACTTTTATGCATGTTTTAATGTGAAAGACTGATGCTTAAAAGCTTCTTATATTCTTCAGCTCAACTCCAAAATAGCCCTGTGAAAACAGTGTGAGGAAGACAGAACAAATAGAGAAGGAATGTGAGAAAGAGATGGCGTGGATTTAGCTAGAGAGCGGGAAGAATTTTTATGAGGAAGGAGCAAACAAATGGTGAGAATTAATGACATGCAGAATCAATGGGAAGTGATAATCAGAGCTGAATAAAAATGAAAGCAGAAAAAGCACCAATCTAAAAAGGATACTGCTAACAGAATGCATTCAATAGGCCCAATTGCTTTCGAATGTAGTTTGGTTTCAACCAAACTACATGCCAGAGTGGCGATGCATTCATTCACTCATCAATTATGGAGGCTTCATTCAGCCTGCAAACTACCACGTGGAAAATCCTTAATGAAATGCACATTTTTTAATCAACCTTTGCTACAGATCACAGTAAGGTAAACATTATTTTAGGATGACTAATCTATTAAACTAAGCATATAGCGTTTGTTTTGGCAGTTCATGTGAGTCAAGCTTGCATCAGCTGACGCTCAGCTTAACCCATTCTAGCTATAAATGACGCCTGTCCCAGCATTTCTATATAAGCTCTATTCAGTATTAATCAGCAGCATTTTCGCTTGCTCAGGAGCAAATTACCCTCCTCCATCCCCAACTGCTCCTTTCGCCACAGTCAGGACTTGGCTTTCTGATATTCCTCGTTAAATCAGACTCCTTTTATCTTGAATAATAATGTTGTTGTTTCACTTAAATATCATTAATTACAATAATGATATCTGCTTTGTTCTGTTCTATTTACCCCTGGGTTATTATTGCTGCTCTCCCTGCTCATTGACAGGCTGCATGGATGGCAGGGAGTTTAGCCAGAACAGAACCATACCACCAAACCAAACTGTAAGCTAAGTGTCCTAATATAACTAATGTTAAATCATTTTCGTATATCAACATTTATTAATCTTGGTTAATATTTTTATGTTACTATTTCCCATAAATAAAACTAAATAACGTGCTCAAAGCAACACCATCTTAGTTTTGTTGTTTTGAGCCACAATAACTCAAATTAAATCACTATGTGTAGACACTCACACCTGCGTTGAGTAATTGTTGCCTCCTAATGTTACAGTTGAGCTCATTTAAGTCATTTGTGCTCATGTTTCTTCAAAATTTCAAATAATCACTCTCGTCTGATTTTTAAACTGTAAGCAGGTGGCTGATTGAACACATTGAGATCACAAATTATGAGAGCCTCCCCAATACACTGTGACATTTGTGGTAAATGTCAGCCACTGTATTCAGTGTAGGTGTGGAAGCCCATCGTAGATGTTAAGTTAGACTGCAGGGGAGCTGAATAGGCACCTTTTAAAGAATAACCTTAAGGTTCATTTTAGCCTCAATCATATCATATTGATGAATACTGACAATTTGCTTTGTTTTGTTTATTACTTTTTAGATTTAGAGACATTTTATGAAATACACAAACAAACTTTACTATTATGAAGCAGACTTTTTAGAAATTTAAATTGTTAGCAACACACTCACACTTATAGGGAAATGTCACTCCTTTTATTTAGCACAATAAAACATAAATATTGTTATTGTTTATTATTTTTAAATGTCACTGCTGTGTTTATTTCATAAATTCCTTTAGGGCTTTAAATTGAAATGAATAGTTTACTCGTTCCTTTGTTATTTACGTTTTATTTTCTGTGGGACACAAAGGAGGTTTTTATTGTTTTGTTGGCTACAAAAAAATGACAAAAGCTCCATAAATGTATTATAAATATAGTCAATATTTGTCTTTTACACTCTTAAAGAGTCCACTCCAAAAGGAGTTTTTAGCAGTGATATGCAAAAAAGAACAGTTTTTCGTTCTTTTTTTCCTTTTCCTTTTTCTTTTTCATTCTTTTGAATGAATGAATGAATGATGCATTTATATAGCGCTTTATTGTGTATTGTTGTACACCCAAAGCGCTTCACAATCATGTGGGGGGGGGGTCTCTCCTCAACCACCACCAGTGTGAAGCATCCACTTGGATGATGCAACGGCTGCCACGGGAAAACGGCAGCTACAATCAGCTACAGGTGGAGAGGAGAGAGAGAGATAGAGCCAATCAAGTGGATGGGGATTATTAGGAGGCCATGATTGATAAGGGCCAGTGGAGGGGATTTGGCCAGGACACCGGGGTTACACCCTACTCTTTACTAGAAGTGTCATGGGATTTTTAATGAACACAGAGAGTCAGGACCTCTGTTTAACGTCTCATCCGAAAGACAGTGCTTTTAAGTATGGTGTCCCCGTCACTATACTGGGGCGTTAGGACCCACACAGACCACAGGGTGAGCACCCCCTGTGATATGTCTGTGGCGATTAGTTTCTAAGAGCTATAATTAGTTGGTGTTTGGTGATAACATTTTTGCTCAAGGTCTGCATTTAAAGTCACACCAGAGGTGTTCAGCTGGGATTAGGACTTAGCTTTCTGCAGACCGGTCAAGTTCTTCCACACTGACTCAATCATCATTTCTCTTTGATCCTTGCCTTATACACAGAGGCACTGTCATGTTAGAATAGAAAAGGGTCCTGTTCAAACTGTTGCTATAAAATTAGAAGCACACAATTCCCTAGAATAACATTATATACTTAAACATTAAGATGTGTACTCATGGAAATTACTAAAGCAGTCAAACCTTTCATTAGAAGGGGGTGACCCAATACTTTTGGCAATAGAGTGTATATTCAAGGACATATCTTGGCAAACAGGGACTGAAGAACATGGTCTGTACATGCTGAAAGATGTAATCTGATGTTAAATCAGACAAGCGTTGAATTACTTAAGTTAAACTTCACAGATCTTAAATCTTGCTGCTAGGAATGTGCTAGGTTTTCAGTAGCTTTACTGTTTTTCTTGTTTTTATGCTTTAAATATTCAAAACCTCATGATTTGTAAATCATCAATTCAAATTAGTTACAATTAATAAAAAAAATGCCTTGATTTTATTTCTCTCAAATTCTTTTAAATTCTGTAATGGCAAAGCTGAATTTTCAGCAGTCTCCAGTCTTCAGGGTCACATGATCCTTCAGAAATCATTTTAATACGATGATTTGGTGTCCAGGAAACATTTAATTTTCAGAAATATTCACTATAAAGGAAATGGTGCTATATAGCACAAAAAGTGGTTCTATGGCTCGTAATCATAGGCGAACCACTTTTGGTGCTGTATAGGACAAAATCTGGGTGCTTAAAGGGATACTCCACTCCAAAATGATAATTTTGTAATTTTTCACTTATCCCCCTGTCGTTCCAAACCCCTAAAAGCTTCATTCGTCTTCGGAACACAATTTATGATATTTTGGAGGAGGCTTGTGCCTGTCTCAATGACTGCCAAGTAAATTACACTGTCACGGTCCAGAAAAGTATGAAACACATCGCCAGGATACTCCATCTGCCATCAGTGGTTTAATCTGACTGTTATGAAGCGACGAGAATACTTTTTGTATGGAAATAAAACTAAAATAATGACTTAATTCACAATTTGGCACCGTAGCGTCTCCTCTTAGTCAGCGTAGCGCCATTTTGGTGATAATCCCCTGAATGCAAAATGAGTATCCTGGCGATGCTTTTCATACGTTTCTGGACATTGACAGTGTAATTTACTGGCAGTCAATGAAACAGTCACAAGCCTCCCTGTTCTCATCCAAAAGATCTTAAATTGTGTTCCGAAGACGAGCAAAGCTTTTGCGGGTTTGGAACGACAAACTTCTTCGAATCGCTGGATATTGTGGGTGCGAAGATGACTGATCAGTCCAATCCTCACTCTGAAAGTTTGGTTGCAGAATGGACAGGCAAATGCTGAAGCCGAATTTCTCAGAGATGCGGTGCCGAGTCTGCTCATGGGATGCTGGCGCTTCTGCTGTTGTTCAGCTATGCGACTTTTCTCGTACCGACACCCTAGATCTGACCAAGGTGTGCCAGACAGAACGCTCTTGTGCAAGATCTTCCCAGGAGTCGGGGCTGATGTCACAGCATTTCAAGGACGACTTCAAGCAGTCTTTGCAGCGCTTTCTTTGTCCCACTTTAAGTTTCTCGCCATTGACTATGATCAACCTTGGTTCAGTGTATGGTGTAGTAGGGGCTTGCTGAAAAAGTAAACTGTCATGATCTGGGTTTGCTTCTTCTTTCTCTCTCTCTCACTCTGTTGTACACACACTCACACACACACTCACACACACACACACATGCATACTGACACTTACACCTCTCTCTCTCCCCCACCTGCTTGTTATTTCAATCAGCGTTCGCGCCACTTTGCAGTGCCACCTGTTCTCACTCATTTAATCAGTCCCTCTATTTTACAGCGTCTGCGCTCGTGGCTCTCTGTCGGATTATTGTATATCATGCATTGTATGTGTTCTCTTGTTTTTTCATAGTATTAAGATCTTGTACCTTGTCTTGTCTCGCCTGGAGATGCTGAGAGTTTCTGGTGCTTCCTCGGTGTCCTGCTGCCGCTTCCAGTTAGTCCGGTTCCACGAAGTCTCCCTAGACTGATTTCCTTGGATCATCGTCTTCAAGTTTTGTTTTGTATTTTTCTCAGTTCTGCGTCTTCGCACGACAGACTTGCCTTGTTTTTTGCTCCTTCATTAAAGACTGTGTTTACTATCCTTTTGCGTTTGGATCCTTCCATTCTCATTGTGACAGAATAATCCGACCACCTTCATGGATCCAGCAAAGGAGGAACCACTCCGGTCAGCGATGGAGATGCAGGGAGTCATGCTCGGCAGACATGAGGAGGAGCTGTCCGCTGCCCATCTCGCTGTTGAGGGCTTGACCGCTCAGGTGACGGACTTATCATCGCGTCTGCTTATGCTCTACTAGGATCCATCAGCAGATCCCCGCCGTTACCCACTCCATGAGCCGCGTATTAACAACCCTCCCTGTTATGCTGGTGAGCCTACTGAATGCAGGGCTTTTCTGACTCAATGTGAGGTTGTTTTTTCTCTCCAGCCCCAGGACGTGCGGGAGACCCCGCTCGGATCGCCTTTGTACTCTCACTTCTCACGGGCGGCGTGAATGGGGAACCTCTGCTTGGGAGGCACGGACTTCTTGCTGTGGCCGTTCGAGCTCTTCAAGGAGGAGATGATCAAGATTTTCGATCGTTCTGTTTTCGGTCGCGAGGCTTCGGCCTTCTCCTGGCAACGCTCCATCAGGGCAGAAGGTCAGTCGCTGATTTTGCCATTGAGTTTCGTGCTTTGGCTACTACGTGTGAGTGGAATGAGCCCGCGCTGGTCGCTGCGTTTTTGGAGGGGCTCAACATGGATCTCAAGGAGGAGATCTATGCGCGTTGTCCGCCGGCTCAATTGGATCAGCTCATCGAGCTGGGTATTTGCCTGGACAGGTGCTTGAGCAACGGCGGCGGTTCGAGGTTCCGTTCAAGACCACTGAAGACCTTGACACCAGCCGTAGTATCTTCTCCTCTCTGTTCTGACCCGAACACATGCAGCGGGAGGGGTTCACATCTCTGCGGAGGAACGAGAACGGCGGAGTCGCCTCTGCCTGTACTGCGGCGCTAATGGACATTTTGCCGCTTCATGCCCGTTAAGGGCCAGAGCTCACCAGTAGACGGAGGAGTACTGGCGGCGCTACTGTCATTCCTCTCTACCCAGGTCTCGACTATCTCTGTTGTTATCCGATGGGCTGGCATTACTGTCAACGGTCTCGCTCATTGATTCAGGGGCTGAGGGAGTTTCATTGATGAGAGATGGGCCATGGAACAAGGGATCCCCTGCTGGACCTCAATGACACTACCACCGTCTTTGCGCTTGATGGCAGGGCACTTTCTACCGTTCATCGCATCACCTGCCCGTTGAGCCTTACCGTCTCAGGAAATCACAGAGAGACTATTTCTTTTTTTTTTTCCAGTCCCCTTATACTCCTATTGTTCTAGGGCATCCTGGCTTACCCAGCATAATCCTTAGATTGACTGGGTTAAGGGATCTGTTCATTCATGGAATTTGTCGTGTCATGTTAACTGTTTAGTTTCTGCTGTTCCTGCTGTTTCTTCTGTGTCTGTGTTTCAGGAGGAGCCTGGTGATTTGTTTGGAGTTCGGAGGAGTACCACGATCTGCGGGCGGTCTTCAGCCGTTCGGGCCACCTCTGCCTCCTCATCGCCCTTATGACTGCAGCATTGAGCTTCTTCCGGGTACCATGCCACCCCGGTCGACTTTACTCTCTCTCGGCGCCCGGCGGGGCTTTGGAGAATTACCTCACAGAGTCCCTCGCCGCTGGCATTATTGTTCCTTCCTCCTCCTGCCGGGCGGGTTTTTCTTTGTGAAAAGAAGGATGGGTCTTTGCGTCCCTGTATTGATTATCGGGGGTTGAACGACATAACAGTCAAGAATCGCTATCCTTTGCCTCTTATGTCGTCGGCCTTCGAGATCCTACAGGGCGCAAAGGTTTTCACAAAGCTTGACTTACGCAATGCCTACCACTTGGTACGTATTAAGGAGGGAGACGAGTGGAAGACCGCGTTTAACACTCCCATCGGTCACTTTGAGTACCGGGTTTTACCGTTCGGGCTGGTCAACGCTTCCGCTGTTTTTCAGGCTTTAGTCAATGACGTCTTGAGAGATATGCTCAATGTGTTCGTGTTTGTGTATTTGGATGACATTCTCATTTTCTCACCTACTCTCCAGGTACACGTGCAACACGTCCGCCCGAGTTTACAACGTCTACTTGAGAACCGCCTGTTTGTCAAGGCAGAGAAGTGCATGTTTCATGCCCGGTCTGTCACGTTTCTCGGTTCGGTGGTTTCGGCGGAAGGGATCAGCATGGACCCTGACAAGGTTCGTGCTGTCATTGATTGGCCTGTTCCTGATTCGCGAGTCGCGCTTCAGCGGTTTCTGGGGTTTGCTAATTTTTACCGTCGTTTTATCAGGGATTTTAGTCGTGTCGCCGCTCCGCTTACTACTCTCACCTCTTCTAAGACTCGCTTTTCTTGGTCCGGAGCTGCTCAGGATGCGTTCGAACGGCTTAAGGGGTTGTTTACCTCCGCTCCCATCCTCATCACTCCTGATCCCGAGAAGCAGTTTATAGTTGAGGTTGATGCTTCCGACGTCGGGGTGGGTGCCATCTTATCGCAGCGTTCGTCCCTTGACAACAAGGTACATCCGTGCGCCTTTTACTCCCATCGCCTTTCGTCCGCGGAGCACAATTACGATGTCGGTAACCGAGAACTTTTGGCGATCCGTCTGGCCCTTGGTGAGTGGCGACACTGGCTCGAGGGAGCCAGCGTTCCATTCATTGTCTGGACGGATCATCAAAATTTGGAGTACATCCGTTCCGCTAAGAGACTTAACGCCCGTCAGGCTCGTTGGGCTCTTTTCTTCGGCCGTTTTGATTTTACTATCTCGTTTAGACCCGGCTCTAAGAATCTGAAGCCTGACGCCCTCTCACGCCAGTTCGGCTCGTCAGAAGTCGCCCCGACCACTGAGAATATTTTACCTCAGCGTTGTGTGGTCGGGGCTGCCTCCTGGGGAGTGGAACAGGCTGTGAGAAGAGCTCTTTTGCATGTCACCAGACCAGCCCGCGCTCCTGAGGGAACGTTATTCGTCCCTGAGGTTGTTCGTTCCACTGTCCTTCGCTGGGGTCACTCTTCCAAATTGATGGCACACCCGGGAATCAGGGGTACTTTAGCCGCGATCAGTCAACGCTTTTGGTGGCCCACCAGAGAACGCGACGTTCGACACTTTGTTGCCTCGTGTCAGGTGTGTGCCCAGACTAAGTCTAGTAATTCACCACCGGCAGGTCTTCTTAGGCCCCTCCCCATTCCATCACGGCCGTGGTCTCACATTGCTGGATTTTGTTACCGGTCTTCCGCTTTCGGCAGGTAATACGGTTATCCTCACCGTGGTGGATCGTTTTTCTAAAGCTGCCCATTTTATCCCTCTTCCTAAGCTACCGTCCGCCCGTGAGACCGCGCAAGTCATGGTAGATCATGTGTTTAGGATTCATGGTCTTCCTTCGACATTGTGTCTGACAGAGGGCCTCAATTCGCCTCTCAGTTCTGAAGGAGTTCTGTCATCAGATAGGGGCCTCCCTGCTCTGTCGCCAGGATTCCATCCACAGACCAATGGGCAAGCGAAAGGACCAATCAAATTCTCGGTCGCATGTTGCGTAGTTTAACATCACGCACTCCCGCGTGGTGCGATCAACTGGCCTGGGCCGAGTATGCTCATAATTCTCTCGTCCGCCACTGGGTTATCTCCGCTTGAGTGTTGTCTTGGTTACCAACCGCCTATTCGCATCCCAAGAATCCCAGTCCTCCGCTCCTCTGTAGAGAGGTTTATTCAGAGATGTAAGCGTACCTGGAGGAGAGTGAGATCATGCTATGTCGCACTAGAACACGCACACGCCGAGCCGCCAATCGTCCACCGGGTCCGTCCCCAGGTATGTTTGTGGTCAGAAGGTGTGGCTTTCCACCCGCAATCTCCCCATCCAGGAGGGTTCTCGCAAGCTGATGCCCCGCTTTGTTGGGCCCTTTTCTATTGTTAAGGTTCTCAGTCCGGTTGCGATCAAACTCAGATTGTCCCGTCAGTTGCGCCCGTGTTCACCCGGTTTTTCACGTGTCCTGCAAGGCCAAACCTGTTTTCCGGCCCGACCCGCCTTCCCCTCCCCTCCTCCTATTGACAAGGAGGCTTCTATTTACAGAGTCCGTAAGCTCCTTGACGTGCGCCTCGTGGGCGTGGTCACCAGTTTTGGTGGACTGGGAGGGTACGGTCCTGAGGAGAGGCGTTGATTCCGCCCGACGCCCTGGATCGCCGCTGATCGAGGACTTCTACCGCTCGCCAGGCTCCTGTCTCGAGCGCCTGGTGGCGCCGTTGAGAGAGGGGTACTGTCATGATCTGGGTTTGCTTCTCTCACTCTGTTGTACACACACTCACACACACACTCACACACACACATGCATACTGACACTTACACCTCTCTCTCCCCCACCTGCTTGTTATTTCAATCAGCGTTCGCGCCACTTTGCAGTGCCACCTGTTCTCACTCATTTAATCAGTCCTCTATTTTACAGCGCCTGCGCTCGTGGCTCTCTGTCGGATTATTGTATATCATGCATTGTATGTGTTCTCTTGTTTTTCATAGTATTAAGATCTTGTACCTTGTCTTGTCTCGCCTGGAGATGCTGAGAGTTTCTGGTGCTTCCTCAGTGTCCTGCTGCCGCCCAGTTAGTCCGGTTCCACGAAGTCTCCTAGACTGATTTCCTTGGATCATCCTTCAAGTTTTGTTTTGTATTTTTCTCAGTTCTGCGTCTTCGCACGACAGACTTGCCTTGTTTTTTGCTCCTTCATTAAAGACTGTGTTTACTATCCTTTTGCGTTTGGATCCTTCCATTCTCATTGTGACATAATTTGGCACCACTGCCATACAAAGAACCTGTTAAGCCCCTTTAAAGGTTCTTTATGAGCCAAATAACCACTGTTCTTTTTGTTGAAGAAACACAATGCAATATGGCACCTCTTATGGTTCTACATAGCACCATTTGACAAAGGTGCTGTATAGTACCTTTAAAGATATAGTGCTAGCACCAAAAGTGGTTTCCCTATAATTAAGATCCAAGAACCACTTTCAGTGCTATATAGCAGCATTTAGACTGTTGATTATAAATGTTGAATGTTCTCTAACAGTTGAGCTACTAAATATTTGTAAAAATATGAAAGTATACTGAGGATTTTTTTTCAGGATTCTTTGGTGAATAGAAAGTTCAGAAGAACAGCATTTATTTTCAATATAAATTATTTGTAACAATTATAAATGTCTTTAACTGTCACTTTTGATCAATGTAATATTTCCTTTCTGAATACAGGTTTAAATTTATTTAATTAAAGAAATCTGTCCACAAACCTCTGAACAACTATGTTTATGCTAACTCTTTCCCCCATGGTTTTACTCTTATTTCCCCCCTCTTTATGCTGAAACGTCTGTTCTTAGTCTGTTTTAATGCCAACGATGCCTGCTCACTGTACTTTACAAAAACACAAATTATGTGGCCATAAAAATAAATGTGCTGAAGTAAATTTTCCAATAGGGTCTTGGTTTCACTGTGCAAGATTTATTTTCTTCAAAAATCTCCTCACAAAACTGGATGATGACTTCTGTGCCTCATTAAAATGGAAAGATGATCTGTCAAAGGGAATTGTTCTTTGAGGTTTTCGATGCTTGTATTTTAGCTGTCATCCTGAACAGCAGTGCCATCACCTCATTGAGACAGATTTACAGAAGAGAGGCGATGAATGACGCATTGCAGGAAGAGAAGTGAGAAGGGCAGGTTCTGCTGGGAATAACATCTCATATCCCCATAAATGTGTGCACACTCACACTCTCTCACACACAAGGCCATTCAGTGATCATTCGTTGCATTATCGGATGATCTTCATATGCCGTTGACGCACAAGTCAGCATCACAGTAAGCAGTGTGTTTGTTCGCTGTCAGTAACATTTGGTTGTGTGGGGTCTTTGAGCGAATGACTCATCTTTTGAGCAAGCGCTGTTAGGAAAAAAACTTCCAGTTTTACCACTTTTTCTTCATTTCTCACCTTGAAATAAAATCTCACATGGAGTCAAACACAATTAAAATGGTGTTGTGCACATGTGCAACTTACAGAATCACAGAGAGTGCTGCTGCATGTACAGCGTATCAGCGGCCATTGGTTTTGCTTAGATTTGACAGTGTTATATGACAATATGGCACTGAACAGATGTTTTTCTGTTTCAATGTCATTAGAAGATTGTTTTTCAATCTCCTTAGAAAACCTGCAGTAAAAATCGATTTTCACAATTTCACGAATAGAATTTAATTGAATTACACTAATGAGAATTGAGAGGTAAAAGGGAGGTAAATATGTCACAATGCACAAAAAAATCCTTAAGACCTGGACATCTCTTCACCACTTTAAGTTGCTACTTCATTTTTACCTAACAATAAAACTTGACTTCAATTTCATCTAAATCATCTTTTACCTATTTACAGGGACAGTCCTCTGGGGATTTAATACCTTGCCCAAAGGCACAATGATAATAAAGCATTATTGGGATTGCGAGTGGGACTGAACCTGCAACTATTCTATTATAGCCTAGATCTTAAACCATTAACCGCTACCTGCCTCCCAGCATGCGAATCAATTTAAATGTAACATCTAATTTTAATGTCGCCATCGGATTTTTAAATAGCTGGGTTGCCCTAATGAATGCATTTGAGGCCACAGATAGGGATTTCAGAGACTTCAATTAATTATTAATAGAGACTGCAGCTTAGTGTGGTCCTTAAGAAGACTGAATTTAGCACATATCTTGAGGGAAGTGTGCTATTTTTGCATGAGAGAATGTCTTATGTATGTGAATCTCTCGCAGCTCACTGAATTCAGATAATGGCTTAGTCAGGCATTTCAAGGGTTTATTGTCCAGATATTGGAAATCTTTTCAAGATAGGAATCAGAATTTGTAGTGTTCGCTGTTTTATTGATCTTCACCCCAAATTCAGATGTGACTGAGGACCAAAGCTTGTCCGTTTTTAATAGCTTTGGCTAAAGCCCCACTTGACAGCTTGTTAAAGCTAAAGTCTAAATTAAACAGATCTGCACACTAGTAATTTTGCAGAAAATTAGAACAACGTTCTTTAAAACCAGAGTGATTAAAAATAAAGCTGCCAGTAATAAACAATTAAGTAAACTGTTGTGTTATTTTAACTATTCAAACAATATTACTTTTACAGAATGTACACTCAGATACTGAAGGAAGATATAACTGGACTGTTTATTAGCAACTTGAGCACAAGCAGGCATTTGCAGGCAAGTATGCAGTTCAGAGAAATGTAGAAATGAATGTAGGAGATCTTAACTGGACTTTCCTTATTGCAGACGCTGGAGATCGTGGATGGCAGAGCAGGTGGGATGATGGAAGAACATGCCTGGTCGTAAGTGGTGCTTCCCGTAGTAAACCGTAGATTGAGGCAAAAACATTGAAATAATTTGCAGTTCTTCTGCTGTTGTAGGCTGTAAGGGCATTTGAAATAACTGAAATCATTTTGCGGAATGATAGGGACATGTATGCGGTCAAGATCTACCTGGAACTACTTTTGCCGTGCATTTCCCTGAAAATAAGTGCACACTTTAGGACAGGGGTTACTAGACTTAATCCTGGAGGGCCGGTGTCCTGCAGAGTTTACCTCCAATTTGCCTGAACACACCTACCAGTAAATTTCAAGTATACCTTGTAAGAGCTTGATTAGCTGCTTCAGGTGTGTTTAATTAGGGTTGGAGCTAAATTCTGCAGGACACCGGCCCTTCAGGACCGAGTCTGGTGACCCCTGCCTTAGGACAACAGCAATCAGCAATTATTTGTGTGTGATAGATTGCAGAATGTCTTCGAGTTCCGAGATGATTTGTCATTCTTTAAAAAAATTATCTATCAGCTATAATTGGATAATTCCTTTATCGGAGTGTCTATTTATACTAATTGCAAAAAGCCTAGCCCATGTTTTTTTCTCCCTTTTCAAATTTCAAATCACATCAGAAAAGCATTTATTTTCAATAAAAATGAAGGAAATAATAAAAAGGTTTAAAATAAAGTAATGGGTAGGGTTAGGTATACAGTAGGTCTAGGGAGGGCTTTATTGTCCCAATAAGGTGGCATCCATTTAATAATTTTAATTTAAATTTTAATTTACACTCAAGTTATTATTGCATACTGTTTTATAATGTACTACAATACTGAGGTGCAGATAATTGCAACTATTTGCAATAAGTAGTATAAATAGCTATTTTAATAGTGTAAATAGAATCTATAGCTATTTTCACTTAGTGTAAATAGTCTCTGTCTTTGTATATAGTAATCTTTATCAATCATTGGTACAACCCTCCCCCCTCTCCAAGAACTGTACTCATCCAGAGTGAGCAAAAGGGCTGGCAAAATCACTCTGGACCGCTCACATCCAGCACACTCTCTTTGAACTGTTACCGTCTGGTCGAGGCTACAGAGCTCTGAGCACCAGAACGACCAGACACAGGAAACAGTTTCTTTCCTCAGGCAATCCATCTCATGAATACTTGACAATAATTATGGTACACACACTATTTATACACTTATACACTTTTATCTAACACACATACTTAGTCTACACTTCTAAAGGCTGAGCACATATGTGTGCAAATGTGGGTAAAAAAGCTGTGACATGAGCTTTGCACATGCATTGGCGTGCCCTCTCATTCTCACAGAGACAGTAGTATGCAGCGATGAGCCCGGGAACACTGTAGTGATGTGATTAGGGTGCATTACTATGGAGCACCTGTCAGAGCTGTCAACAGAGAGCATATCTCACACATGGACAAAACAAGTCACGCTGATTTATATGCACACCTAATAACAGCGCTATTGCACTCCACTGAATGATGTTTGAAATTGATGCATCTTCCCATGGCAGCCCCTTCTCAGTGTCAACATTTTAAAACTGCTTAAAAATAGCAGACCTGTTCAATAAATGTTTTCCATTCTTGCTCTCTCTCTCTCTCTCTCTCTCTCTCTCTCTCTCTCTCTCTCTCTCTCTCTCTCTCTCTCTCTCTCTCTCTCACTCTCTCTCACACACACACACACACACACACACACACACACACACACACACACACACACACACACACACACACACTTTACCGCTGAAAACAGTTTAATCAATTTCAGCTCTCATTATTTTTCTGCCTGGATGCCAGATTTATTTAGATGTTAAATGCTTAGCAGAGGCTTATTCTACAATGTCACCACTTGCAGAAATAGATCTAACTGGAATCACACATATATATATATATATATGATGACACTGATAACATAATTGTGATTCCAGTTAGATCTATTTCTGCAAGTGGTGTCACGAAATTTACACGATCAACATCCAGAAACATAACAAGTAGATCGTGAAAACATCCATGTGACATCAGGGGTTCAACCGTAATTTTACAAAGCTACGAGAATACTTTTGTCCATATATATATATATATATATATGTATATATATATATAATCTACTTGTTATGTTACTGGATGTTGATCGTGTAAATTTCATTGCTGGCTATGGAGGGTTTGAGAGCTCTCAGATTCCATCAAGTATATCTTAAATTGTGTTCCGAAGATGAACAAAGGTCTTCAATGCATACCTACCTGGCAATCCGAATATTCAGACAGACCATGGTTTAATACGTTTTAAGAGGCAGTATTAGAGCTGTAGAAAGCTGGAATGCGCTGCTTTATTACATGCTACCATCTGCGCCGGTAGTCTCAAAACTCAAAGAGCTGTGTAGGCTAGCAGTATATTGTCATTTTCCACTTGACGTGTTCTTTGCAAAAACACAATCTTGGGCCTGTCCAAATACCTACACTTGAGGTCTTTCACTTGATCACTTGTCTACTTACATTATGTATTTCCTTTATATTACATGTGTTCAGGTGAAGACCACAAGTCTGTGTAGAACTTTTCATTAACCGATGGGACACACTCATAGTGTTGTAACAATGCAAGTGAAGCCTCGTGGGCAGCACACCGACACATAGTGCTATTGCACTTGCGCCATCCCAGTCCTGGCTCGTGGACCTTTCCCGATCCTGTCCCCCCTCTCTCTCCCACTCTGCTTCCTGTCTAAAAACTATCATATCACAGAAAAAAAGGCAAAAACAGCAAACATAAACCAAACATGCTGAGCAGGGTTAAGCCTGGTCAGTACCTGGATGGGAGCTCAGATTTGATTAGGATTTCAGACCATATTTGAATGTAGCTTTAGATGGATTAATACAAATTTGATGGATTTAATGTGACTTTTTTTGCTGTTCACACACCTATCTATCTATAAACCTGTACAAGTTATTTAGAAGTATTCTTTAAGTAAAAAAAAAAATCAACCCCACTGGACAAGCAATCAGTTCAAACTATAACCTGCTGATAACCTTTTATAATGTGTAGCTCATGTTTGTTTATTAGCCTTAACAGGGAGGGAAAGGCAGCTTACAAGTACACTGTATGTATGCCCTTTTAAACATCACAGTTTATTAACAACAATTCCCGGTATTACATCTCAAAACATGAAGGACACGTTAATTGTCCAGTTAATTTCCTAGACATAGTTCAGCTCCTCAGAGGACCCTGTTTCACGATTTCACACTAACATATAATTTGATTGAGCAATTAGTAAGTATATTTGGCATGCTGTCCAGAGGGAGGGCTCCTAGCTTCGGATAGAGCCTGAAGATATACCCCCCACCCCCATCCCAAGTATGGGACGAAAACAGATTAAGAGTGAGGGAGTTGGAGTGGAGGAGGGATGCTGGAAAACCGTCGTGGAACAGAGGTAAGTTGGCACACACATATTGTGCTTGTCAAGGTGATTAGCTGATGAGCTCCATCTGGGCCAGACTGATTGATTATCTGATCGTGCTCCTCCGAACCTTGTTAATAAAACATAATTTCACGAGTTTGCGCTAACATATAACCTGATTGAGCAATTAGTAAGTATATTTGGCATGCTGTCCAGACAGAGGGCTCCGAGCTCAGTACCCGAACCCAGAAAACTGCTCAAAAGAAGCTAATAGGCATGAGACAGCAGCCAGGGAGAAAAATATTGTTAGTATCCCCCAAAATATGTGTACCATGAAGAGTGAAGGTTGAAGTATGCGAGGACGAGGAGGTGGCAGGGCGACTAGGAGGGGTCATACGCTGCTCAATGGGAGCTGTCACCTACCTGCCGCTGAATGAGGAGCACAATGGAAGACCAGATGAGGGACTCTCGCCGAAGGGAGCTACAGCTCTGCTTTGTCAGAAGAGAGCCCCTCTTGTAGCTAAATACGTGGTGTGGTTTAAAGCATCAGATGGAGGGCTCTCACTGCAATGTAAGGGATCTGCGGCTCTGCTGCACCTGAAAGGAGAGCCCTGTCCAATGCTGAATAAACCTTGAAAATCGAAGCGACAGATGGAGGGCTCTCACTGCGACGAAGGGAGCTGCAGGCTCCTCTGCCCCATAAGGGAGAGCCCTGTCCGATGCTGAATTGGCAATGAGACTCAAAATGACGTAAAGAGGGTTTTAACTGCGACCGAAGGGAGTGCCTGCTCTGCTGCACCGGAAGGGAGAGTGCCCCTTTGCGGCTGAATATGATGCATGGTTTGATTCCCAGGATAGAGGGCTCTCACTGCAACCGAAGGGAGGCCTGCGGCTCTGCTGCACCGGGAGAGAGCCCCGTCCGCCACAGAGTACGCAGAGTAACTGCGACCGAAGGGAGCCACGGCCTGCTGCATCAGAAGGGAGAGCCCTGTCCGATGCTGAATAAGCGATGAGATTCGAAATGAGGACTGGAGCGCTGTGACTTACTGCACTGGAAAGGAGAGCCTCCGATTACCCAAGTAAACAATGTAATTAAAGCCTTAAAGCCTCAGCCTTTCTGAGCTGCTGTGATTGGTACCCCGATGTGAAATGAGAGTCTGGAATTTATTATTATCAAACTTTTTTTGGGGGGGGGTAAGCCTGATTGAGCGAGGATCAGCTTTAAGTATTTTTTGGAACAAAAAACATTCCTAAGTTGGAAATAAGAAAAGAGAGCCTGATAAGTTTGAATTTGAGATGGGAGGTTACAAATATATATGTTTTGACCACATGTTTCTTGATCTGTCTTACTTTGCTTAATGAAGTAAGCGATTGTTTCGCTATCAAGTATGGATACATTAGAGATGGTCGGATGGAGTTTGGAGTTGAATTCAGATGTTATTGCAACTGGCTGAGAATCTCAGAAAACCGAAGAAAGACAATAAAACATGGCATTGAGGGTACGAGCATTATGTATAGAATGGTAACCAGTACAGAGATTTTAGATGCATTTGTAGAGATGTCCAGAGTTATAGGAAGTCTGGAATCCGTGCTTAATGTTTGTGAGCCCTGAATTCCTTTAATTAGAAGAGAAGTTTGAGAATTATTTATTTCAGGGGAGAGGAAGCTGTTGCTTAGTTTGTGAAAAAAATTGAATGAAACTTAATTAACCTTTAATGGACTCGGCTTGGAGCTACTTGATGGAATTGAGGTAGGTAGGGAAAAAAATTAAGTAATAGCGAGGATAGAAAAATCAGGAAATTGCAGGTTCTAGGAGAGGTCTCTGAATATCTGTGAGAATCTGAGACTTGATGCTATTAGGCACAGAGGGTGGTTCCGGAGCTGCAGAATTTGGTGGGGTAGGTAGTGGGACTGCCGTGAATTAAGTGTGCTAAGGTTTAGCTTGGAGAGAAAGGTTAGAAGGAGGATAAGGAGGGGCCATAAAACGTTTGCGGAGGCAGCCTCATGCACAGACTAGCCTCTTCTGCTTAGGGAAGCATGTAGGAAGATGTAGAAGGAAAAGAGGGTGGAGGCCCGTTAGCTTGCGTTGCTGACTGATGATGCCCTACTTGGATATCTGCAGTGGGGGCTGCTGGCCATTGATAGGGAAAAGGAGTAGCGAAAGGGTAAGAGAAGGGTGGTTGAGCTTGAGCGGCTAGTGGAGACAGCCTCACGCTAGTGTCTGCCGCCAGAGGTAGAAGGAAGGGAGTGGGAAGGATAGGAGCTTGGGAGGCCACATCAGCAGGTGGCGTTGCGCTATAGCTGAAGGCGCTGCAGTGATTGTTTGAGAAGAGGAGTGAGGCAGTGCAGTGTGAGGAGCGGCCGAGTCCGGGGACTTGAGGGGAGCCGAAATTTTATCTGGAAGAACACAATGTTATTTTGAATGAAATGGGGAGCTATGAGGGAGAGGAGCATGGGCCGGAATTTTCACGGAGACAGCCTGCTGCTTAAATCGGCCTCTAGGCTAGTGTCTGCTATGGGAGCTGACGGCCACTAAAAATAAAATAGGGGTCATTAGAAACGGGAGGAAAGCCAAAGATGTGTGGGTCTGAGTTGCAAGCGGAGGCAGCCTCATGCTTCTTTCAGCTGCTGTCGGCCACGGGAACGGGGTGAGGTTAGTGACATCCTAAAGAGGCTGTGCAGCCTGCACAGCTAGCGGAGGCAGCCTTACGCTAGTGAGCGAGTTTACAGTAAGTGCATCACATGCAAATTAGGTTGCAATTGTTCCATAATAATATTAGTAGTTTCTTTATGATACACCTTAGTTGTTCATTTGTACCTATAATTGTTAAATATTTAGGTACACTGTTGGACTTATTTTCTCAAAAATCTATCTTTTTCATTTTATCTGTCTGAGTACAATGTGTAATTTAAAATACAGGTAAAATGCTTGTGAAAATACAGAAATTTGAGTAACTTCATTGTGTGTTCTACGCAGTTTTGCGTCAAATTTGTACAAAATGACCTCAATATCCATTGTTATCACGTTGTTTAACAACTTTTAGCAACAAACAACCTGCCTTTAGTAACTTTACCTAAAATGTATTTGCAACACGGCCTGCGCCGCTGGCAGGTTCAGCCTCGCGCTAGTGACTGCTATAAGATCTGGAGGCCCGGCTACATGTGGTGCTGCAGCCGGAAGAGCTGTGGTGAAAAGTTGAGCCGAAGCAGGAAGCGAGCGAGGTTTGCTGAGGTGAGAACTGGGGCGCAGCCCAGGCTCATTTGAGGCCTGCCGCTGCGAAACAGCGCTTGAGGAGAGCCGGATCTTGTGTGGGACGATGGTGGTTTCGCGTGAGTTGAGTTTGGGGCTTTGCTAGATCTAATGGCCGCCTTTGTGGCTGGAGTGGATTTAGGGGTGAGGTTGGCTAATTTGCAGGGTTACAAATACATCGTACAGATCCACTTTGTTTACCCTCCACGAGAATAGTTAGTCGGAATTAAACAGCATTTGCCACAGTCTTGAAAACTGTCCAATTTCTGATTGGAGGATATATTGACATGGCCGAATGATTCGAGGATGTCGGGAATAAATTGAAAGTTTTGACGATGAAGGCGAGGTTAAGCCTCGGTGTTGCGGAGAGCTTGTAGCTGATTGAGCAGAGCGGCAGCAGCAATGAAGCCTGGTGCTCGGTGGCGGTGACTGGCGGAAAAGGAGTGAACCTAAGGCTGGCAGATTGTGACAGAGGATCCGAAAAATCCCCAGTACAGGTTTCATCCTTGTACAGAAAAAGTTGAATCTGTGAAGTAATGGCAAAATGAGCAAAACCAAATGCTGGAATACTGTCGTGGAACAGAGGTAAGTTGGCTGTATGTATATATATATATATATATATATATACACACACACACACACAAACACACACACGTATTGTCAAGGTGATTAGCTTATGAGCTCCATCTGGGCCAGACTGATTGATTATCTGATCGTGCTCCTCCCGAAACTTGTTAATAAAACATAATTTTAAGTATATATATTTTCATATATATATATATATATGAAATCGATAACTTTCATTTGATTTTCCTTCTCTATTTTCTGAGTTGACCTTTTATTATTATTATGACCACTGATTATATGTTGATTGTCTGTCAATACAATAGATACATAAGGGTTTTGTTTATTCTGTGCTAATATACGCTTGACCAGCACATTGTAACAGCAGTCACATTCATTCAGATCCTTAAATAAATGGAAGTGTTCACCCAAAAAGGTTTTCTTATTATTTACTTAAATTGTTCCGAAGCCATATGCTGTTGTTGGAACACAAAATTAGAATTTTGAAGATTCATTACATGTTTTGAATGCAATGACAATTAAATTCTTATTCTCAAATCAAAACATTTACAATTATTAGATGTTTGCAATTTTGAAGTGTGATCATAAAATGTGAAAATCAATCACTTGATATTATTGATGTCCATCAAAGCTATTGCAAGGCTTTGGATAACATGGAATGTATCATAAGTAATATGAAACTTAGAGCAAATAAAGCCTTTTTGGAGCTTGACAGCTTGTGATTACAACAAACTTTCTTTGTCTGGAAAATATTTGAATATTCATCAAAATTATCTCTTTATTTTCCTTAGAAAGAACAACAGCATACAAATGCGATAATATGGGTGAGTAAATAATTGTTTTATTTTTATGTGAAACATCCCTTTAAGGCTGTATGTCCATCCAGATTAATTTTTCATCACAAGTACAGACCACAAAGATCAAGATGGCATATCATGCATATCCTCATGAACACATACACTGCAAACACAACTGGATGAATTCCATGAAGAACGTTTATGGTGATTCCACGGATAAACACAATGTGTAAGCCTGAGCATTTATAACAGCATTTCATTTAAATGAATGATTCATGAGCTAAGGCCAGAGTAAAACATTAAGTGACATTTCTAATAAGGATGTAGAGAGGAAATGTTAGATAAGCAACGTGTCAGAGAAGCTTTTAGCTGGGGTTGTCACTCTGAACTCTGAGAATTAGAGATCTAATTAGAGATCCTCATTAACTGATTCCAGACACATAAGCCGTTATACATGAGGCGCTGTATATTTAGAACCCTGTTCCAGAGCAGCAAATATCTCATGTTCAAGGTGTTGCCTGAGGCATCGTGCTGTCATTTGGTCCTTTACATTCATATTTACCTGTACTTACATCTTTCTAGAAGATATCCAAGCTTGAAACCACAATGTGATACTGTTGCTTTCCGTGTTCAAGTGGATTCAAACTGAGTTCAAGCAAACGGATACTTGCTCATATTATAAATACCAAGACACCATCAGCAGCATATACATGTAGATGTCTCGACACAGAGTAAAAGTCCTATATTTCATGTTTACAGGGCTAAATCTCTAGCTCATTGAGGTGTCTTTATACCCTATGCTTGTTGTCCGCTGGGCTGGTCACCGCTTCCGAGGTCCGACTCGGCTTCTCCGCTTGCACCCCCTCTCCTTGCAGAGAGTCGGTCCAGTGATTTGGGAGAAGAGTTTTGATTCCTTCTGCTGAAGCAGCTGGTTATGTCCGTTCGGAACGAGGGTGTGAAGAAACCATAGATGACCGGATCGCAGCATGTGTTGAGGTTGCCGAAGACGAAGAGAGCGTGATGGATGTATTCTGGCATCACCTGAAGCATACGAGGCTGAAACCAGTACCAGATGCCGAGCAGGTAGTATGGTGTCCAGCACACCACAAATGACGCCACAATGATGATGGTCATCTTCAGGGTCTTCATGCGTGCTTTTGGGATTATGTCGGCTCCACTGCGTCTCAGACAAGGTTCCCCACCTACAAAACCCAATGAAGGTTAGAAGAACACTAGAACATGATGCTGTGTGACATGACTTACCATTTTGACCCATAAACCAGTCAATGAAAATGGAAAATCTAGGTTTTCTGGTGATATATAACACTTGAACACTCAAACTTTGTACTGCTGCTGAATGAAGGCATCTGCATCAATCTGTATTACCACACAAATCATTTTTTAATTCACATCAAAACTGTTGTCATTTGGGATGACTTTGTTTGTTGACTTTGTTTTATCAAAAATAACACATAAAAAATTCAGCCAAATTCACCCGTCTCATTAACTGTAAGAAATAAATCAAACTCAGTACACTATGGAAATCTGGATGCAGTCACACTGTTTATCAATGACAGGTAATATGTCATAAGAGAGCAAAAGTCAATTACCCTTTCCTTTACCACGAGGCATCTGGTGGTTGATTTCCACGAGGATCCGCGTATAGCAGAAGCTCATTACCAGCAGAGGGAACACATACAGGGTGACAAAGTGGAACATGTTGTAGGCTGTCTCCTGCCAGCGCTGCTGGAAGCTTCCATGAGTAACACACTGCACAAAGTCAACTCCTTCAGCCTTAATTGCCCTGAAAATAAATAACTGAAACGATAAAGAGCAATTGATAAAGAAAAGCAATAAACAGGATTGTAATCTTTTGTATTGTTATCTGGGCTTTTGCCTCATTTCTCCTATATGGAACATAAAAGGATACTTTTTTTCGTTTCTCATGCAAGAACACTTTTAAAATATGTTTATGTTGCTTTTGTGCCGTATATAGAAACTTGAAATCTCCAGTCTTCATACATTGCAATTTCATGAATTTTTACCTTTTATGTTCCACTGAAGAAAGAAAGTCCTAGGTTTGGAATGCCATTAAGGTTAATTATTATTAAAACAAATTTGGGTAGACTAACCCTTTCATCACTTTGTAATCTGCTGATCATCTTTTTGCATAAGAATATTTACACATCTTGTACAAATAACATGTGAAATGCAAAGCCTCAAAGTTTGCAAATAGACAAACAGTAAGCCAAAAAGTTTTCATGTCAAGAATTGAGACATGAAATAGGGCATTGCGATGACAAAACTGATTACATGTAATTTGGATCACATAATTACATTCCACAAATTGAGTATTGTAATTAGATTAAAGTACATTTTAAAATACTCGTAAGCAGACTAGTTACTTTTTTATTGATTATATGATTATATTTAATTGACATAACTTAATGATTCTTCCGATTTCCTCTTTTTCATCTTTTAAATGTTCCTTTCTAAAATGTCCAACATATGACATACAGGTAAACAAATAAAATATAACAATTTTAGTAAGTGTTTTATTTACATTGATTAATTTAACATATTTGCAATTGTATTCATTATTAGCTTTTCATTAAACTCACAAAACCCCTACGATTCCTTGATGAACCCCAGTTTGGGAAACGTTGAGGCTTCATGTTGTTAATAATAACGAAGGGGATAGGCCTATATTTCTTTTCTTTCTCTTGGAATTTTTGTATCAAGATTATCCTATTGAAATCAATGTGACAAACAAGTTAGGTCAGAAGTAATCTAAAAGTGATCCAAAAGTAGTCAGATTATATTACCTAAAATGTGTAATATAATGGATTGCGTTATTAAATAATTATTATTATTATATATTTTGTTTGTATTATTTAACTTGGAATCAGTAGTGGATTGCAATTTGTAACTAATCTACCCAGCTCTGATTGTATGTTTTTCTATTTTTGGGTAATTCTAGAATATAGAATAAAGAAAGAACACATTTTGTTATCTCTGTTGAACTTCAATGAAATATAGTAAATTCTTGTCATGTTATCACTTTGTGCATTCAGATTTGTTAAAAAAATTGTTTGCTCCATGTCCACTTTATTTTTCTATTTGATATACTTCTCTATTTTCTGCTACACAATTTATCTGGTAGCACACAATGTGACAGATGAAAACCCTGTTTCTTCCTCTGGGGAGGCACGTGCACAGAATACAGGTGCGGCGAAATATTGATATATCAATATCTATAATTCACCATCCACTCTCTTCAGAATTCTAACTCTTTCCATTATCCATGGATGCCTAACTGACCTTGTCTCAGACAAGCTTCTTTATCTCTTTTTTAATGATTTTAAAAGCCATGGCCACATCTATAGGCTGCTAAAAATGACATTACTGGAATTACGTGTGTGGAGAGTAACAGTTCTATCAGAGGGAAAGACAGGCAAGACACACTGACAAGATTCAACCAGGCATTTCAAAGGTTATAGAAAATGCCCCGGGACTACTGTAGCTTGACAAATAGGCTCTATAATCAATGCAGCAAGAGCTCACTGAAGTGTCACTGACCTAGGGTCAGTTATTGCACCACTTTAAGCCTCAACTAATTACTTTATAAAATGCGCAAGCTTAGAGGGCTATCAGGAAATACATGTTGTAGGCTGAAAATGGAATTGAATTAAATTTGAAACTTTGAAACTAAACTCCACTTTTTTCCCTCAGAGGTGAAATGTGTCATTGTGCAATTAAATTACTGTGAGGATTTGTTTATAGCTTTATCATAGTAGGCTGGAATAGGACGCAGTATTTTGAAAAAGACATGCATCACCGTCAACAAGTGTTTTCTAACACCAACATTATCATCCATCTATAAATCCTCCGAGGCAGTTTTGTGCTGTTTCATAACAAGACAAGTCCCACAGATGACAACTCCAATTAAAATAACATCTCTTTCATTAACCTGTGGAGAGGCGAGCAGGATACTGAGGATCCAGGCAGCCAGCAGCATCCTCCTGTTCCTGCGGCCGGCATCCAGAGCTTCCAGCGGGTGCAGGATTGCATGGTGCCTGTCCAGACTCACCACCACCAGGATAAATGCTGCCGAATGCATGGCAAAAAGCTTGAGGAAGCAGAGGATCTTGCACATGGCATTGCCGGCATACCATTGCACTGTGATATTCCATATAGCGTCGAGTGGCATCACCACAAAAGTCATGACCAGGTCAGCGGAGGCCAGACTGGCAATGAGAGGCCGCAGGTGAGAGGCCAGGTGGCGTCCCCGTCCCCGGGTCACGCTGATCAACACTGAGAGGTTACTGATAGCTGCAAAGACAAACAGCACCAGGGTGGCTGCCACACGGAAATGCGCAGCCACAGTGAATGTGGGCGTCTCCCATTCTGAAGGAAAGCAAGGAGGGGTGGTGTTCGGCACAGAGGAATTTTCCCAAATGCTTGTGGGACTCACTGACAGAAGAGACACGTTTCCTGACATCCTGTGACAGGGGGAAAAATAGGTTTTGTTGCATGAGCAAGGCTTTTTCTGTTGCAAAAATGTATGATTGTTATAATATTCTGTGAGATTTCAGTATCACATGGTCTCAATATTAAGGTTGGATAACATTTTTTACCCTTAAGAAATGACACTTTGCTTCAATGTAAAGTAGTGAGTGTACAGCTTGTATAACAGTTTACATTTGTTGTCCCCTCAAAATAACTCAACACACAGCCATTATTATCTAAACCGCTGGCCACAAAGTGAGTACACTAATTGAAAATGTGCAAATTGGGCCCAATTAGCCATTTTCTTTCCCAGTGTCATGTGACTCGTTAGTTTTACAAGGTCTTAGGTGTGAATGGGGAGTAGGTGTATTAAATTTGGTGTTATCGCTCTCATAATGGTCACTGGAAGTTCAACATGGCACCTCTTTCTGTTGCAAAATGTATGATTGTTTTAATATTCTGTGAGATTTCAGTATCACATGGTCTCAATATTAAGGTTGGATAACATTTTTACCCTTAAGAAATGACACTTTGCTTCAATGTAAAGTAGTGAGTGTACAGCTTGTATGACAGTTTACATTTGTTGTCCCCTCAAAATAACTCAACACACAGCCATTATTATCTAAACCGCTGGCCACAAAAGTGAGTACACCCCTAATTGAAAATGTGCAAATTGGGCCCAATTAGGGGAGGGGTCAGCCTGTCATTGCTCAGACCATACGCCGCACACTGCATTAAATTGGTCAGCATGGCTGTCGTTCAAGGTTCAAGGTTCTTTTATTATTCATCACATACTCAATTATACAGGATATAATCAGTAGTGAAATGTAAATCAGGACAGGTCCACTCAATGGACAATGCAAAAAAAAAGAAACATAACACAAGAGAATATACAGTATATAAATATAGGTAAGAATAAAATAAAAATAAGAAAAAAAAAATAAGAGGTAAAATGTGCAATGAAATAAAATGTGCAATACAGTATACTGTGGACAATACAGTATACTGTATACAGTATACTGTCGTCCCAGAAGGAAACCTCTTCTAAAGTTGATGCTCAAGAAAGTCTGCAAATAGTTTGCTGACTAATGACATGGATTACTGGAACCATGTCCTGTGGTCTGATGAGATCAAGATAAACTTATTTGGTTCAGATGTGTCAAGCATGTGTGGCGGCAACCAGGTGAGGAGTACAAAGGCAAGTGTGTGGGAGTGTTATGGTCTGGGGCTGCATGAGTGCTGCCGGCACTGGGTAGCTACAGTTAATTGAGGGAACCATGAATGCCAACATGTACTGAGACTTACTGAAGCAGAGCATGATCCCCTCCCTTCGGAGACTGGGCCGCAGGGTGGTATTCCAACATGATAACAACCCCAAACACACCTCCAAGATGACCACTGCCTTGCTAAAGAAGCTAAGGGGAAAGGTAATCTGTGGGGCATCCTCAAACGGAAGGTGGAGGAGCGCAAAGTCTCTAACATCCACCAACTCTGTGATGTCATCATGGAAAAGTGGAAGAGGACTCCAGTGGCAACCTGTGAAGCTCTGGTGAACTCCAAAGAAGGTTAAGGCAGGGCTGGAAAATAATGGTGGGCACACAAAATATTGACACTTTGGGCCCAATTTTCACTTAGGGGTGTACTTACTTTTGTGGCCAACGGTTTAGACATCAACAGCTGTGTGTTGAGTTATTTTGAGGGGACAGGAAATTTACAGTTATACAAGCTGTACACTCACTACTTTACACAATACATTTATGCATTTAACAGACGCTTTTATCCAAAGCGACTTACAATTGCATTCAGGTTATACATTGTTTTTTTCAGTACATGTGTTCCCTGGGAATCGAACCCACAACCTTTTGCGCTGCTGACGCAATGCTCTACCACTGAGCCACACAGGAACAATAGCAAAGTGTCAATTCTTCAGTGTTGTCACATGAAAATAAATAATAAAATATTAACAAAAATGTGAGGGGTGTACTCACTTCTGTGAGATACTGTATATATCATTTTAAAATATATAAGTTTTGGGGTCTCATCAAGATGATTTATTTGATAAATACAAACTGTAATATTTTAATGTATTATTGCAATTTGAAATAACAGTTTTCTTTTATCATATTTAAAAATATAATTATTCCTGTAATTGTAACGGGTGATATATTAATAATTTCACTCAGAATGTATTTCCTTGTAATTATCAAATATTTTATATTTATTTAATTTTATATTCTCGAAATTATCCTTTTAATTTGAATTTCTTACATTTGAGATGTCATTTTTTCATAGTTACGTTTGTTTTCAGTGGCTGGTGTATTGTTAATATGGTAGGCTACATAGTTCCTTTAAGTGTTGTTTTCCGGTTCCGGCTACTCTCCATCAGTTCGCGGCAAGCGCGATTGAGGAGAGTTGAGCTGCACTGAAGCTCCGTGTAAAAGTATCATGAGTTTTGTTCATCGTTATAATACATGTAATCTTGTTCTAAAATGCACTTTATACTTATTTAAACATGTATGAAGTTTGTGTGGAAACTATGGAGTATGTATTTTTGGAGAGAATTCATGAGTTCATAAGCATGAGTGTGCAAGCTTCGTGGATAAAATAATCCCTTTCACTGATAGGTTGACGATACAAATGTGAAAGAAGGCCACAGATTCAAGCTTGTTATGATTTGTGTTCTCTTATTCACGCAGAATAAAACGTGGCTTGAGTAATTCCCCTTGTTATTTACAATGTGTGTGTAAATCCATAAAACCTTTTTTGATTATGTTTGAATGTAAAGTTGAAAAGAATGAAAAGCATTTATTTATTTGTAAAAATTCCAAATGTCTGTACTACCACTTAAGAACAACTGAAAATTATTTGTTTTAATAAATAAATAATTGGACCCCAAGCAAATGTAAATTAAGCATATATTTAAGTAGGTGGTATTTGCAACATATCTGTCTATAATCTTAGATAATGTCTATAAAACATTTAAGTTTCAAGCAAGGCTTTGTCAATAAATCATTCGCAGTTTGACTTGTCTTTACAAACCTTCCTCTGCTACCCTTTTTTCATCTTCACTTATTGCACTGATTGTTATTTTGCCAATTTTGTTTTACTTTAATTATTTTACCTTTAAATTCAGATTGTAATTCTGCATATTCTTTGATATAGTATAAAGGTTTAGAGGCAAGACAGACAGCTGTACATTAATGAGTTAACTGAAAGAGAGCCAACTCTTCAAATTTGGTTTTCGCTCAACTGTAGATTCGTGGCAAATCTTCATGCACTTTACTAAATAATAATGCATTCTAAAATTCAGCAAAATGTTCACCAATACATGTATATTCAGATCACATCACTTTAAAAAGCCTGATTACCATTACATTACAGTCGCCACAGAGCCATTCGTCACCCTTACGACTTTTCACCCAAACATCCATCTCCTCTGCAGTGTAATATCCTCTGCATTTATAGCACCCACCTGCCATCTCATCTTTCACGGATAAAAAACTCTTGCCTGGGGCATTTTTTCCACTCTGGGTCTCCTCTAGCAAATAGGGGGTCCTTGGTTAAGTGACAGAGAGATAGATTACACATCAGACGTTTTTTAAAGGTCTATATATAAACCTCCGAGACAACTATCGGGTCTGCGCGGAGATTATGCACAGCAGACTGAGATGCACAATTAAGTAATTCATCCATACAGTAGTACAGATGTTTTAATTGCCTTCATCATTCTTGCTAAAAAAACTAAAATAGTTAAATCATTTCTAATTAAGTGATTATGTGATAAGATAAGAGTTTACATTCTTGATAACATCATGCTGTCCGGAAGACAAAATATGTTTTAACGGTTAATGGTTCCCACCCCAGCTCTGGTTCAGATATTAATGCCCTTATCATGCTGACAAATGGCTGTTGTCAGTATTTCCCTTCACTCTCAAAGTGATATGGTCTTTTGTATAGCTGTAGTCTGGTAAACAACATGGAGGTGATAGAGAACCCTAGTGAACACGACCACTGCACCAGCCTCCCTTGCTGGACATCTGCCCGCGGGAAACATGGCGGATTCGCCCTGCTGGAAAACATTATGCAAATATATGCAAAGAAGAGTGTCAGCCATCATAACTCTTTGTAATATAGCACAAGTGAGGTCATGAAGTTGAAAATCTTACTAAAGTGCTGTTAGAAATGCAGAATCACAAAATAACAACGCTGTTCAGAATACCAAAAAGATTCCATGAATTTTAGGGATCATTGTCATCATAATCTCCAAAACTTTTCCTGTGAATTTGCATAATTATATTCATATCCTTGCTCACATGACGAATGACTTGGAGCCAGCTAATTAAGAAAGAAGTGATGAGAATATTAAATTGCATGGCAAATAAATGTACATGGGCTGATATTTGCCAGAGTGGGATGATATTCACCAAAGTGGCCTTAAACTTTATAGCTGACCCACAAAAGAGATAAATGTATGTGATAATGCCACTTCTCCCACTGACCATATGTCTACTGCACATTTTGCTGGGTGTTTAGTTGATCAGATGTCATGAAGCACACATTTAATAGCAGAAAATTAATTGTACAGATACATCTAAAAACAATTGAATATCATGAAAAAGGTGTCACGGTTCAAGGGTCTGTCTGTTCATCTTGCGTCTATATCTGGTGTGTGTATGTGCGCGTCATCACTCAGTAACTGCAGCTGGTGGATTAATCAGAGTGCACCAGCTGCAGCTCTTTGCGCTGCCTATATAAGGCTGGCGGTTTGTGTGAGTGTTGTCGGTTGGTTAATATTGTCTTGTTTCTTGTCAGCTCTCCGTGTTCCTGCTTCACGTCCTGCCTGCACTGGATTAGTCTGCACTCACCTTGGACTACCTACACAGAGTTGGATACTCTTCACGGATCAAGAGCGTTCTTTATTGTTTCTAATAAACTCCTTATTGCACTCGTACTTGGATCCTCGACTCATCAATATTGTGACAGAATGAACCGACCATATATGGATCCAGCGAGTACGGCGGAACTAAGAGACTTTCTGGCTAGCAGCAACACCCACATGGAGCGCCAGGAGGAACAAATGATGGCCACGGGGCGTGCGGTCCAGGCCCTGGTTACTCAGGTTTCTGTCCATGAGCCATGGACAGCCATTTTTAGGTCTCTCCAGAGATGCTCAATTGGGTTTAAGTCAGGGCTCTGGCTGGGCCATTCAAGAACAGTCACGGAGTTGTTGTGAAGCCACTCCTTCGTTATTTTAGCTGTGTGCTTAGGATCATTGTCTTGTTGGAAGGTAAACCTTCGGCCCAGTCTGAGGTCCTGAGCACTCTGGAGAAGGTTTTCGTCCAGGATATCCCTGTACTTGGCCGCATTCATTTTTCCCTCGATTGCAACCAGTCGTCCTGTCCCTGCAGCTGAAAAACACCCCCACAGCATGATGCTGCCACCACCATGCTTCACTGTTGGGACTGTATTGGACAGGTGATGAGCAGTGCTTGGTTTTCTCCACACATACCGCTTAGAATTAAGGCCAAAAAGTTCTATCTTGGTCTCATCAGACCAGAGAATCTTATTTGTCATCATCTTGGAGTCAAGAACCCACTGTATATATATAAATATTAATAAATTTTGGAATTAATCTAGATTAATCTAGATTAAAATGGCTCATTTGAATTCTGCCGAAGGCATTCAGAATATGTGTGCTACCCAAATAATGACTAAAAAGTAAGTCTTTGAGAACGGGTTTCTCAAGCCAGGTGGCGCGATAGACCAGGGCTCATCTCCTGTTTCCAAAATGCATCACAAACTTTAATCTCTTCCGTCCCAATCCCACGAAAAACTGGGGAAAATCCGTTCCACTCCCGGAAGAATGACTCCCATTCCCTCCACTCCCGTGTTGTTGTTTTTTTTTTTGCCGATAACTGTCAATTACAGTAAAAATATAGTACAGATCACAGCGTGCCCACCTTATTAGTTGAATAAAAACCCCAAATGTAGTTTTTCTTATTATATTGAACTGAAAGCCATCTTATGCACAGTGTTGCACAGATTACATTTCATGTAAATCATCCATGCTAACACACGTCTTCTATTTTTTTTTTTTGACATTTCACTCTCTATAGATATATTTTTCTATGTACTGTATTTTTAGATATATTCGAGTTTGAAGTTTCTCGCTCAAGTTCACATGAGACCTAAAAGCGCATCCTGTTTGCTTAAAAGCGCAACGTTTCGTTGTTATTCTGAGTGCACACAAATAAGCGTAGAGTCTTTACAGATTCGAAAGATGTATTAGGCTACTTTTATCTGTATGACCAAAAATGACGGAGATTTTAAGAGCAAGTGAGCGGACCGGAGCCTGTCTTGCAGCAAAGCAGCTTCCACACAAACACTTCAATAGCACATTTCTCTAGGTTAACATCATATTGAGCGGCCATGTAAAGTTGCTACTACATACATCTTTCAGATGAAAAGCCATATTTGAGGTTGATGAATGATAGGTGAGCGTTTGGATGTCCTGCCCGATTGTATTACCACATAGATCAGCCGTTAATAATCTGTCCATCACGGACTGCGAGCCTCTAGTTCGAAGACTCGTTCTCGCCCCCTACAGTGCAATTCGGCTAGGTATACATCCGCGCTAAAATATCAGGGTGAAAGTCATCATAGCTTGCGTAGTATAGACCCAGCTCCCAACCCAACTTTGAGAATAGATTAACGGCGATATTTTTTATCGCCGATAAGAGTCTCACGTTAACGCAGCACGTTAACGCCGATAACCCACCACTAATATATATATATATATATATATATATATATATATATATGTGTGTGTTATTTCATTTCCATGTAGTATGTTGAAGTACCGTTACTAAAATAAATACAATTTATTCAAACTAAAACTAAAGAAAATACCTATAAAGACATATTAAATTCATACATAGTTTATCTAAAATTAAAATATATAACAAATGAAACGCCAGTAGTTTATCAGTAGTCCTAAAAAAAATAAAAAAATAAAAGAACACTGCCAAACACACATGCTAACAAGCAACAACTTACACACAGTAAAAATTGGTTATAAAAACTAAAACAGAAGTGAAACAAGCAGTAAGAAAGAAGATAAATAAAAAGCGATACTTATATCCTTTGCCGGTGGAGTCGCACGGTAGAGTCGATGGTCTTTACACTTTTCGGTCTTCTCACGAGGAGGGCTTCACGCGACCGCTGCTGCGGTAAACTAAGCTTTTTATACCCATCTAACAAAATACTACTCCAATTCAGCTGAACACAATTTCCTGTTAATCACAACAAATGGCCAAGCAAGCGCCCGACACTGACAAGGGACGCGACACAGTACGAGACCAAACGCGATTTCAGCATGTCTCCACACAGACATTAACACTTAACATTTAGATTTTTATGGCTTACAGATAATGAAAACCCATAATTCTGTGAAAATGTAAATATTACATAAGATCAATAAAAAAAAGGATATTTTAAACAGAAATGTCAATGTTCAATCCTCAAATGTTCTGAAAAGTATGTTAATTTCTATGCACTCAATACTTGATTGGGCCTCCTTTTGCATGAATTACTGCATCGGTGCGGCGTGGCATGGAGGCAATCAGTCTGTGGCTCTGTTCGGGTGTAATGGAAGCCCAGGTTGCTTTGATAGCGGCCTTCAGGTCATCTACATTGTTGGGTCTGGTGTCTCTCATCTTCCTATTGACAATAACCCATAGATTCTCTATGGTACAGGTCAGGCGAGTTTGCTGGCCAATCAAGTACAGTAACACCATGGTCATTGACCCAGCTTTTGGTATCTTTGGCAGTGTGGACAGGTGCCAAGTCCTGCTGGAAAATGAAAGCAGCATCTTTAAAAAGCTTGTCAGCAGAAGGAAGCATGAAGTGCTCTAAAATTTCCTGGTAAATGGCTGCGTTGACTGTGGACTTCAGAAAACACAGTGGACCAACACCAATAGATGACATGGCATCCCAAATCATCACTGACTGTGGAAACTTCACACTGGACTTCAAGCAACATGGATTCTGTGCCTCTCCACTCTTCCTCCAGACTCTGGGACCTTGATTTCCAAATGAAATGCAACATTTACTTTCATCTGAAAATGGACCACTGATCAACAGTCCAGTTCTTTTACTCTTTAGCCCAGGTAAGATGCTTCTGACGATGTTTCTGTTTCAGAAGTGGCTTGGTAGCTCTTTTCCTGAAGATGTCTGAGCGTGGTGACTCTTGATGCACTGACTCCAGCTTCAGTTCACTGCTTGTGAAGCTCTCCCAAGTGTTTGAATCAGCTTTGCTTGACAGTATTCTCAAGTTTATGATCATCCCTGTTGCTTGTGCACATATTCCTACCCAATTTCTTCCTTCCAGTCATCTTTGCATTTACAGTTTTTTAAAAATCGCTATGACAATGTATCCAATACTTCTAACAATTTTCCTAAACTCTTAACGCACCAACAGACCTACAACACACAATTTACAAAACAATTAATTTCATGCTCAAAATCACACATTGCAAACTAAACTCCAACACTAATTTTCAAATTACAATAACACAA
The DNA here is from genome assembly GCA_027564155.1 of Gymnocypris eckloni scoliostomus. Lineage (NCBI taxonomy): Eukaryota > Metazoa > Chordata > Actinopteri > Cypriniformes > Cyprinidae > Gymnocypris > Gymnocypris eckloni. Next base: position 22,940,469 of record CM050427.1, on the reverse strand, counting down.
TACACTACACCTACCAAAACACTGCATAAAACAATATCATAAAAACACTAACATCAAATGGAATTTTAGAAACTGTATTATTTTAGGTGTCAGGTCTGACCTTACAGTAATAGAGAGTATATCGCATTGATCATAGATTCTGTTTTACACTACGGTTTCTTTTTCTTTTTGGGTTTAGTATAAATGCATGTATTTTGTCTTATTGCTGTAAAAATTAAATACGAAATTTAAATAACAGAGTAGCTTTATAGAAATGTTTATGGGAGAAAAAGAGACTGAGGCAGAATTGCTGCAGTAAAGGCTTTACTTGCAACAGGACATTAGAAAAACAAGAAAGAAAACAAGAATGCATGAAAACAAAAGATATGCAATATATCTGTCATTTATTATGTGAAAGTACAAAACATACAAACAGAAAAAGCCACAGAAGGATTATAAATAAATGTAATCGAATCTTCTGTGTTTGGCCCCATGTTCTCTTCCACATCACACCTGATATCTTCTCTGGCAAGGCATCTTGGGAAGAATATTTTGGTATGCCTTATCCACCCCTGCAGTGCTCAGCTGTAATGTCTTGGTATGCAGCATCCATTGCATCCTGGAGGGACATTTGGTCCTGTGGACGATGGACAAAAACCTTCCATATCCAGACTCATAAAAACTCCTCAATGGGGTTGAGGAAAGGGGAGTAAAGGAGAAGAAAAAGAGACATCATTCTCAAATGGGTGTCAAACCAGGCACTGGGAATGACGGAATGCCACATTGTTCCATGTGATCACATATGTTACCTTGGACCACAAAACCAGTCTCAAGTGTCAATTTTTAGAAATTGATATTTATACATTATCTGAAAGCTTAGTAAATAAGTTTCCATTGATGTATGGTTTGTTAGGATCGGACAATATTTGGCCGAGATACAACTATTTGAAAATCTGGAATCTGAGGGTGCAAAAAAAATCAAAATATTGAGAAAATCGCCTTTAACATTATTTAAATTAAGTTCTTAGCAATGCCTATAACTAATCAAAAATGATGTTGTGATATATTTACGGTAAGACATTTACAAAACATGAATGGAACATGATCTTTACTTAATATCCTAATGATTTTTGGCATAAAATAAAATCGATAATTTTTACCCATTCAATGTACTTTTGGCAATTGCTACAATATCCCAGCGACTTAAGGTTTTGTGGTCCAGGGTCACATATATTGACAAGCAGTGTTGGGGAAAGTTACTTTTAAAAGTAATGCATTACAATATTGCGTTACTCCCTAAAAAAGTAACTAATTACGTTACTTAGTTACTTTTTATGGAAAGTAATGCGTTATATTACGTTTGCGTTACTTTCACGTTACTTTTTAAATATGGAGCAGGGCTTGATTGTTTGTTTTTAATACAAGAAGTTCTATTTATAGCAAATGTGAAAGCCCTTTCACACCAAAAAGTGTAATGAATAAACCTCAGCCTGAAGGAAAAGTAATTCACGTCTGTACAGTAGAACGCAGAAAAAGAAGGTTCAACACTTCAGCAATAAAAAAACAACGAAGCACAATTGTTAGTTTATCTTATTAGTATGGTTGAACTGGATCATCAAAGGTCAACAGCAAACACATTGGTTAATAAAATGAGATTAGATATATTTGTGTTGTTTAACATGTTTAATTATTGCAGATTTGCTTCATATTCTGAGTTTGCATTTCACTGTTTAATTCATTTTGATTAATACTAAATCTGTTTTTTGCGAGTGGGATGAATTAATACACATTCACATTTAGTCTAAAACTACAGTAAGATCATGTTCACACAGCGCACTGTCAGTCAATAAATGGAAAAAAGTAACTCAGATATTTTCTAGTAAATTAAAAAGTAATGCATTACTTTACTGGTTACTTGAAGTAACTATTCTGGAAGTAACTAGTCTGGTCTCCCACCCGTCCCCTTTCTCTGGCACAAGTCTTTGGTGCAGATCTTCTAAAATCTCACATTTATGCAGGAGTGCACTTTTCTACAGAAGATCAGCCCAAAGAGTTCCTCTTTTACTGTATATCATACGGTCATGCGATTGAAAGAACCTGGACACTTGAGTGTGTTTTCTAGATGGGAATCACATGTAATTTACATTTAGTAGACACATTTATCCAAAGCGACTTACAACTGAGGACAATAGAAGCAATCAAAACCAACAAAAGAACAACAATATGCAAGCGCTATGACAAGTCTCGCTAACTCAGTACACATAGCACACTTTTTTAATGAAAGAAAACAAGTAGAATAGAAAAAAGCTAGTTTTTTATTTACAGAAAACAAGTAGATAGAATATAAAAAAGAAAGCAAGTGTAAAAGGGTCAGATAGATACACATAATAGATACAAAGTTGACAGATAGATAAAATAGAATTAGAATAGAGAGTGCTAGAGTTAGAGGGACAAATAAAGATGAAATAGATGTGTTTTTAGCCGTTTCTTGAAGATGGGTAAGGATTTAGCTGCTCGGATTGAGTTTGGCAGATCATTCCACCAGGTGGGAACAGTAAATGGAAAAGTCAGTGAAAGGGATTTTGTGCCTCTTTGGGATGGTACAGTAATGCGTCGTTCACTTGCAGAACGCAAGCTTGTAGAAGGCAAATAAGTCTGAAGTAAGAATTTAGGTAAAGGGGTGCAGAGCCAGAGGTGGTTTTTTAGGCAAACATTTATGCCTTGAATTAATGCGAGCAGCTATTAGTAGCCAGTGCAAATTGATGAACAGAGATGTGACGTGCGTTATTTTCAGCTCATTAAAATTATTCTTGCTGCATTATTTTGGATTAATTGTAGAGGTTTGATGGAACTGGCTGGAAGACCTGCCATGAGAGCATTGCAATAGTTCAGTCTGGACAGAACAAGAGCTTAATTTATTATTATTATTATTACTTGTAATTTATATATTTGCATAACTTCAATCAGCTGTTTCTCATTAGCAATGGAATAAAATACAGGGGACATATTTGTGTTTTAGTTCAAAATATATATACAGCTGTTTACTTTGACTTTAACCTACACGTTAGGTTTAGAACATGGTGTAATCTGTTCTAACATACAGTGTGAAAGCATTTGAAAATTTGGCAGCAAAATCTATTTGTTTTGGTCTTGAGTGGGCTTGTGCGTAAAAGAAGTTCAAGCATTTTGAATTTGTGTTAACTGTATATGCATTTTGTGTCAAAGCAACAAGAAATGTGTTAATTGTATAGCCTACGCAGACAGATATTGTGCTAACTGCGTTAAGACTTCAGGAAAATTGTTAAAAGTATTGTAAAAAATTCATAGCAATCGTAAAAAACTGTAATATGCTTTGATACAGCAGTCCTTGAACAGCCACTTCTTTCAGTAATGACCCTCTGTGACTTACCCTCTTTGTGGAGGGTGTCAATGATCGTCTTCTGCACCATTGCCAAGTCAGCAGTGTTCCCCATTATTGTGGTTTCAAAGAACAAGAGATACCCAGAATTTATTCTGTATGGATGGTCATTTATCGAAACTCAGATGCAGAGGTGGAAAGAGTACAAAAATATTCTACTCAAGTAAAAGTACCATTACATTACTGAAATTTTACTTAAGTACAAGTAAAAGTACCAGTCTAAAAATATACTCAAGTAAAAGTAAAAAGTAGCTCATTTAAAATTTACTCTGAGTAAAAAGTACTTAGTTACATTTTAACAATGGGAGGGAGGAAAAAATGGGATAGACCAAAGGTGTCAAACTCAGTACCTGGAGGGCCACAGCCCTACACAGTGTAGATATTACCCTAATTAAACACATCTGATACAGCTACACTAATCATTTAGGCTTATTTGAAAACTACATGGTGTGTGTATTGGAGCAGGGTTGGAACTAAACTCTTTAGGGCTGTGGCCCTCTAGTAACACCCTCCAGAGTTTGACACACCTGGGATATGGGCCTATAAATCTCAAACTAGGTGTTTTTAATTAAAGGAATCAGTTATTTAAAATAATAACACATTTAGGCTGTTACCAGGGAAATTAAATCAGTATCAACAAAATACATCTTTGCAATGCAGAGGAAACGCAGAAGCTTCATCTGAAGTGGCATAGATGTATTTACACTGACATGAATGCATTTAGCCTGCAGTTACAAATGCAGAAATAATGTTTTGATAAATAAGACATAAAATGTGACCCTGAACCACAAAACCATAAGGGTCCATTTTCCTAAATTGCGATTTATACATCATCTGAAAGCTGAATAAATAATATTTCCATTGATGTATGGTTTGTTATGATAGGACAATATTTGAAAATCTGGAATCTGAGTGTGCAAAAAATCCAAATATTGAGAAAATCTCCTTTAAAGTTGTTCAAATTAAGCTCTTAGTTTTGATATATTTACAGTAGGAAATTTACTAAATATATTAATGGAACATGATCTTTACTTAATATGCTAATGATTTTTGGCATAAAATAAAAATTTATAATTTTGACCCATACAATATATTGTTGGCTATTGCTACAAATATACCCCAGCGACTTAAGACTGGTTTTGTGCTCCAGGCCAGGGTCACAAATGTTAAATAGTCATTTGAAATTAAAAAATAAATAAATCAAAAGATACTTTAAATGTTAAATTAGAACCACCAGTAGGTGTCAGTAAGTCACTGATGAGTGAGTCATTGCGATTGAACAGAATCATTTAAACGGTTAATTCAAGGAATGAAACACGTCATTGCTCAGAGTCAGAGACGCAAAACTGTGTATGGTGGCTGTGTTTGGTATTATTTTTGTTGTCGAAATAGAGCAAAAACAGACAATATGGTGTCTAAAACGCAAGTCTCTTAATTAACTTCTTGTTTTTTGAACTGTGTAAAAAGCAAAACTACAGGCCTATGTAATCATGGTGATTTTTTGAGAAAAACGGCATTCTTCATGTGATGTTGACTTACTATATTAAATTATATAAATATATACATTTTCTGCTTCATTCTAAACGGATTTTAACAGACTGAATCATGCAGTGAAAGAAAGCACTCCATATGCACGTGGATTAGTCTAATCTAACGTTACTAGATTTCACAGCACATTGTTTAGAGTGTTTTATTAGTTTTGGGCAAAATACTGATAATGTCAAATCGCATCGTTAAAACAACAATTATTATATTATCGCAGATGATATCGCACACCCTGCACCACTGTCTTTTGGCTAATTTGTGCAAAACCTTTTGCTAAACCGTCAAAGCTTCATTTTAACCACCAATGCAATGATGTAAGTATTATTTACCTTATTTCTACATGCTTGCGACGGCGATGTCGATATATTATAAGCTGCTAGCTCGGTCTCCCGAGGCAAACACAGCTAACACTGCATAATAGAGCATGAATATGGCCAGGGGTTCACTTCATTTCCTTCGAGTTCAACTTCAGCAGAATACACACGGGGTCTGGTTTTCAGCTGGGTCTGCACCATTAACGCCTGTCTTGTCCGTCTGCATCTTTCTTGTGATTTTAGCGCCAGTTTCTTCTTCTGCCCATTATTTGCTGCAGTTGTTTCCACGAGCGATTTTTTTTACTCAGTAACGAATGTGTTTTAAAATGTAGCGAAGTACAATACTTCACACAAAATATACTTAAGTAAAAGTAAAATTACAGATAAAAAATTACTTAAAAAGTACAAGTACACAAAAGCTACTCAATTACAGTAACGCGAGTAAATGTAATTGTTACTTTCCACCTCTGCTCAGATGTAAATATTCTAATAGTTAGAGATACTGATTTTTAACTTTCATTAGCTGTAAGCTCTAATAATCAAAATTAAAACAAAAAGTGTTTTACTTTACATGTAATGAATCTAAAATATATGAAAGTATCACTTTTAAAATAAGTTACAAGAAAATGAACTTTTTCACCAAAGTCAATTTTTTTAGATGTAACTGTACATGCGCTTCATAAGTTTCACCTTCTGTTTCTTTGGTACACCTCTGTGGATTCATATTCAGGATGGCCAGAAAGAAATACTTTCAATATAGGCTGTTTAGAATAGTTTCTAAGGCAAAACCTTTGACTTGCATGGTTTAATCTCTTCAGTAAGCACATTGCAGTAGTTAATGGCTCTCATGCACAACTGGAACAGTAACAGAGACAGACTTACCTGTATGTTGCTGCTGCTGCAATGTGTGATTTGTTGATCAATCCATTAATACCACACTTATTTCCACTAATATACGGACAGTTATTTACATCTAGACATGCTGCACTCGATAAAATAAATGCAGTTCATTTAGCAGTCCGTTATCAGATCAGAATAAGTGCCGTGTTGATACGCTGATAAATCCACGAGGATTCCCCCTCCCATCCCCGCGTGAGTTTGGCGGCACCATGGACTCCTGTAGGGAACAGTTTGCCGCAGTCAACGGTTATTCACTCGTCAGGGTGGTAACGATGATTTCCCGGTACAGAAGTTTAGTTGCTTAACGATGTAGCATAGTAGGTCACTTTTTAAGAAGCTATACGTTGTTTTAGTCACACTTTTTGCCAAAAACCGAAGGTTTAAAGGGACTCTCGGAGCTGTCCAGGTGCTGAGGTGTCTCCGGTGGAGAAAGCAGGAGCTTCACTGTCTGTACAGCAGCCAGCGCAGCAACACACACACACACACACACACACACACACTCGTCAACTGCAACACCCTCCTCAACACAGCTGCACGATGAGGAAATCTCAGCGTCATCGTCCTTTGAATGGGAAAACAATAATAAATGCTACAGTAAAAACATTTTTGGTGGTTAAGTGTAATTTAGCTTATCATACTGTGGATAGGCTACACGATATAACCTACGATATACTTTTATGGTAAAAAATAATAGGTTATGGGAACTATGCGAATGTTTAGGTTTTATTAAAAAAGTGTATTCTTATTTGTGCTTAGTAGTTGATATATATAATGTTTTATTCAGTTTATACTTGTTGCTTTGTTTTAGTCTTATATTATTATTATAGTCTTATTATTTTTGGGTAGCCTACAATTCCATTTAAAAATCGGAATATAGGCTACAAATAATTTCACACTGTTATAATGTATCTGTTTGAGACTGAATATATAGGCTATACAGAATAACTAGTACCAATACACTCAGTAGATTTTATTCAGGGTAAAGCCCTATATTTATTTTTTGACAGGAATGAAAATGATGGTGTGAGGGGTCAAAGTAGGCTACAGTGTTTTCTTTTGGATTGTACATTCAGTAGATCAAACCTCAAAAAAATGCGTGTTATTAGTAGCCTGCAGAAACTGACTTTAGCGTGCATATATGATACGCACGTGTTTGACGTTCATATATGCAGAATTTTTGCGTGCATATGATACTTAATTTGTTGGCGTGCATATAATACGCACATCTAAACCTAACCATTGCGTATCATATACAAATAAAAACACAAAATCGTGCCGTTAAAACACACTTCCATGAGATCGGGTTCAATATTTCAAAATGGCGTCTAATTTAACCTGACTAAGTCAGTCATTATATCTATGTATGAAGTTGAGATGTAGTTGAGAAAATAGTTGAAACGGCTGAAGTAGTTTGCAAGTAGGCCTTTTGAGCTGTTGTAATTTGTCAAGACACAATGGACTCTCCAGTATAATTGCTGTAGAGACCAATTTTGATTAACTTTAAGTCGTTGTGTGATTTTACATTGTACCACGTGTATTGTTATCAGTAACAAACAAATATGAATAGCTTAGGTTTATATATAAATGTTTAGGCTATTTTTATTTCTTCTTAGCACACACGGTATAGCCTACATACAGTCACTAAAATGTCACACACATAACATCATAACTGTATATACTTTAAAGTCGTGCAAGAATCCAAGAATACCAAAACAGGTTTTTCATTTTGAAGACACCATTATTTCTGTGAATACAATATTCATAAAATATTAAATAGTCTGTAAAATAAGATTTACCCAATTAATCTAAAAAGGAGAAATAAAACCCCTTTTCTTTGACATAGAATGACTTTCTAACGACAGGGAGTCTCTTGCCAATTATTTGCAATGCAACATCATTATTGCATTCTCTGTTTTCTTAAAACTCATTTGTATTCACCTCCTTTTGTATGACACATACACTCACCGCCCACTTTATTAGGTACACCTGTTCAATTGCTTGGTAACACAAATTGCTAATCAGCCAATCACATGGCAGCAACTCAATGCATTTGGACATCTAGATGTGGTAAAGACGACTTGCTGAAGTTCAAACCGAGCATCAGAATGGGGAAGAAAGTGGATTTAGTGACTTGAACGTGGAATGGTTCTTGGTGCCAGACGGGCTGGTCTACTGGGATTTTCACGCACAACCATATCTAGGGTTTACAGAGGATGGTCTGAAAAAGAGAATAAAACAAATTCTGAAAATATCCAGTGAGCGGCAGTTGTGTGGACGAAAATGCCTTGTTGATGTCAGAGAAGAATGGGCAGACTGGTTAGAGATGATAGAAAGGCAACAGTAACTCAAATAACCACTTGTTACAACCAAGGTATGCAGAATACCATCTCTGAACGCACAACACATCGAACCCTGAAGCAGATGGGCTACAGCAGCAAAACACCACACAGGGTGTCGCTCCAGTCAGCTAAGAACAGGAAACGGAGGCTACAATTCGCACAAGTTCACCAAAATTGGACCATAGAAGATTGGAAAACGTTGCCTGGTCTGATGAGTCCCGATTTCTGCTGCGACATTCAGATGGTAGGGTCAGAATTTGGCATAAAGAACATGAAAGCATGGATCCATCCTGCCTTGTCTCAACGGTTCAGGCTGGTGGTGGTGGTGCAATGGTGTGGGGGATATTTTCTTGGCACACTTTGTGTCCCTTAGTACCAATTGACCATTGTTTTAACACCACAGCCTACCTGAGTATTGTTGCTGACCATGTCCATCCCTTTATGACTACAGTGTACCCATCTTCTGATGGCTACTTCCAGCAGGATAATGCACCATGTCACAAAGCTCAAATCATCTCAGACTGGTTTCTTGAACATGACAATGAGTTCACTTTACTCAAACGGCCTCCACAGTCACCAGATCTCAATACAATAGAGCACCTTTGGGATGTGGTGGAACGGGAGATTCACATGTGCAGCCGACAAATCTGCAGCAACTGCGTGATGCTATCATGTCAATATGGACCAAAATATCTGAGGAATGTTTCCAACACTTTGTTTAATCTATGCCCTGAAAAATTAAGGGAGTTCGGAAGGCAAAAGGGGGTCCAACCCGATACTAGCATGGTGTACCTAATAAATTGGCCAGTGAGTGTATATGTTAATGAAGGCATTCAAATGCAACCACCTTTTAAATCTGATTCTGTAGACATTTTAATTGCAAAGAATGTGTTAATGAACATACTCCATTTGCAGTTTGATCTCTGCTGTCACATCTCGCCAAGGTTTACTGATTCAGAGATTAAATGTCCTGAAGGTTGAGGATTTCACTCCATTCTTTTTGCTCTGCTGATTAAATCAATTGAGAATTATAATTGAATAATAAAACGCCAGTTTTTGTACAGAGTGAATATAAAGAGTCTTTAATTTGCTAATGATCCTGGTGAAGGACACAGAACAAATTTCCCAAGACATTCATTTTATTCTTTAGTCCTGCACTTAATAGAATGTACAAGGTTTCACAATTAGAGGTAGATGTACATGCCAGGCATTTTGCAGGCCGCTATGCACAACAGGTAGCACTAAATGAAATTTAGTAAGTAATTACTTATAGATAACTTATGTAATATTCACATATTTTGTCTATCGTCAGTCGTGGATCAGAATCAAATGCATGTGAAAACCTGATTGATCATGGAATAATCACTTATAAATATAATCTGCTTATCTGCTTAAAGGTGTTATGTGGATGCCTGCATCATCTATGCAGAGGCATAGGAAGCTTCACCAAAAAAAAGAAATGCTAGCTATGCAAATAAAAATGAATTATTAAAACAAAAAATATATTCACATATAATAATATATATGTTTTTATTAATTTGGCTAATGTAATTATACAGCATATACCTTCATATAAACTAAGTACAATATTTAATCACATGTTTTCATACAAACATTTTTTGCAGAGCCATTCTCATTTTAGGTTGTACTGCCCTCTGCTGGGAAGATTTCTTCATTTAACTTTAGTGTCCTACCAGCGACAACCAACATACATTCTCAACATAAATTAATATATGACCCTCCGGATTTTTTTTTTTTTATTATTATTATTAATTTTATTTTAAAAGAGATTTTAAAAATGCACTCTATTATTGTGTGTCTTGTCTGAACAAATTAGAATCCAAATGTTAAACAAATCAGAATAAGTTATTTCCAATAAAAACCTTAAATTGTGCGTTTTGTGCATAAAATGGTTCTAGCTGGTATACACAATTGTAATGCGTTGGGCTCTGTTTGTGCAGAGTTAAAACTTGAAAATTCATAATAAAAAAGGGAATCGAGAACGTCCTCGCTAATGCTCTTTCTAGAGTTTAGATATTGTGGGTGAATTGTTGATTTGGTTATATGTTTTTATTTCTTACAAACAATATATTTGTTCTTAAATGTGTGTGTGTTACGTCCCTATATGTGACGCTGAGTTGTTGTTTGAGTTTTTCTGGGTTTCCTTTTTCTTTGCCGCACTCACGTTTTTCCTTTCTCTCTCTAATACTTTTACTTTCGCAGGTGGCGTACGGATTGCAAAGACCAGCGGCCGCCTCTAATACACTGGCGTTTCCCTTTTATAGCACTGCTGGACATCCATCAGCGAACGCGATTGAAGAACACTCCCCCCTCACGTCATCACACCCAATCAACTCGTCCTGAATGATTGACAAGCAAGACGACCAATCCGCACGCCACCTGCGAAAGTAAGAATATTAGAGAGAGAAAGGAAAAATGAGAGGGCGGCAAAAAAAATGGAAAACCTGGAAAAAGAATACAAAAACAGAAAAATACTCAAACAAAAACTCAGCGGCACACATAGGGACGTAACAATTGACATCAGGTCTATAACATAATTAGCTATAAAAGAGATTTCTTAGAGAAGCAGAGGCTCTGCAATCTGTGAAAGAGTGCGTAAAAAGATTGTGGAATACCTTAAAAATAACGTTCTTCAACTTAAAATTGTAAAGGCTTTGCAAATGTCATAATCAGTGCATAACATCATCAAAAGATTGAGAGAAACTGGATACATTTCTGTGCATAAGGGACAAGGTAGAAGATCCTTGTTGGATGACCGTGATCTTTGGGCCCTCAGACGACACTGCATCACTTATCAGCATGATTCTCTCATTGACATTACTAAATGGGCCCAGGAATACTTTCAGAAACCACTCTCAGTAAATATGGTCATGGATGTGAACATGGTCCAGAAGCGCCGTCATGTCCTGTGGGTCAAGGTTCATTTAAAATGGACTGTTTCAAAGTGGAAAAGTGTTCCATGGTCAGACGAGTCCAAATTTGACATTCGTGTTGGAAATCACGGATGCCGTGTCCTCTGGCCTAAAGAGGATGAGGACCTTCCAGCGTGTTATCAGCATTCAGTTCAAAATACAGCATCTCTGATGGTATCATACCTGTCAACACTCCCGTTTTTCCCGAGAATCTCCTGCATTTCACACCCATCTTCCGCCCCCTCCCTTCTGTTATTTCTCCCGGGAAACTCCCGTAATTTGTATGGCCCAAACCTAGTTACATGAATACTCGCATCAATATTTTATTCCAAGGTTGTCCAGTCGCCAGATCTTATATGAAACACATCACCTCACACAATCGACACAATACACAAATTTCAAACCATTTGTGACCTCAACCTGGCAACCTGCAATGTGCGCTGTTGATTTCTGCGCAGGTAGTAGATGCAGGAAGTTGGATATAGCATCAGTGGTGGACATGGAAGAAGAAGAAGCAGGTGTTGCTCCGGCGAAGAAAAAAATACATTTTTCTAAATTTAACAACAGCTGGACGGAAGAATTGAATGTCTTTTCTCAAAGCCATGTAAACAACGCACATGCAAAGTGTGTCGCACTGATTTTTTTATATCGGACACGGTGGGGAAAATGCCATATCTCAGCATATTAAATCACAGCGGTACATTCGTGCATCCAAGGTACAAAAGGGCAGCACTAAACACACAATGTTAATGTTATGTACAATGTTACAATGTAATGTAATGTGTTCCACAGTGTTTAACTGCTGTGCAGTGTTTCTGTTTAATTTGAGTAAAAACTAAGTAGGCTAATAGTAGGCTAATAATAATAATACAAAAGAAACATGAGTAAGTCACGTTACTATTCTTTTTATTTGTATTAATAATTATTTATAATCTATGTAGGGTGATTGCAGGTAAACTGGGCCACTTTTAGTAAAATGTATAATATATGGGTTTCACTTTCTGAAATGAGAGACAAAAAATATTGACCTTTTGTCACAATATTGATGAGTCGAGGCCAATTCACCACAACCTGAACCTTTTCAAAATCCAATGGCACCCCCTCGGCCGAGGCGGTGTATCCCAAAAAGGGAACAGACTGTGCATGAAAAACACATTTCTCTGCCTTGACAAAAAGCCCATTCTCTAACAGCCTCTGAAGCAAAAAAAAAAAAAGATTAAGCTCAGATGAGCTTTATTTGTCACAGACACAATTATACAGAGTATAACCAGCAGTGAAATGTGTTCTCTGCATTTAACCCATCCAAGTACACACACACTTGGAGCAGTGAGCAGCCGACACTGTGGCGTCCGGGGAGCAGTTGGGGGTTCGGTGCCTTGCTCAAGGGTCTCACCTCAGTCATGGACAATTCCTGGTTGACTCTTGCCTTTTTGTGACCTCGTCTTGGAATAAAGCTAGCAACTGGATCTGTCGGCTCTGTCTGTTACACACCCGTGTGTGTGTGTGTGTGTGTGTGTGTGTGTGTGTGTGCGTGCGTGCGTGCGTGTGTGTGAGCACTGCAGTTTTAGTTGACAGATTGCATAACATTCACAAGATTTTAATATGCACTTGAAGTCTTTACATAACAGCTCCACTGTCGGTGAGTTTAAGAACATATTTGATGCTGCCTCTAATATTGATGATACTTATACTAGCATCTTAATCGTCTCGTGTGCTGAATTTGATTCCAAATCCATATTCGGCATCAAATTCAGCACACGATTGTTTTTTTTTCATAATCAACATTCAGACCTTTGAATGAATTGACAGCTCACACACCAGAGGAACCCCTTCTCCAGTTGTGTCTAATCCTTAATGTTATTCAAACCTTACTGAGCTGTAACTAATTAACATGAAGCTTAATTACTCCCTGTCTGCTGTCTTCCTACCTCTTAATTTTGAACATTAATTAGCAATGATAAATAATCTCTAACATTTGATAAAAGAACAATCATACATCAGTAATAATAAATCAAACTTGAAGTTACAACAAACAGAAATATCTGTCTATGTGTTAAAATCTTAAAATAAAATGCATACTATATTAAAATGAGAACACGGAGTGTTTGAATAAAATAACATAAAATACTTTTCATTCTAGGAAGCAGTTATGGTTTACCCTAGGCCAAATCAGTGCTTGAAAGATGGAAACTGCTCTTGATGTGTGTGGATTACAAATGACTGCTGTATTGTCTTTCAGAATTGTGATACTTAGAGTTTAACATTATGACCACCAGGTGGAAGACTAGTTCCTTAAAAAGGATTAAAATGAAATGGCATGTAGTGTATTGTACGTTATTTATAGGTATGGCTAGCACAACCACAACTACTATATAACCAACACAAAGTCCACAAAATGTACACTGATCTATAGTTTAAGTTAAGCTCAACTAACATATTTTTTGGCACAATATCACAAAAAATTTAGACTTAAAAAAGGGAATGATTACTACTATAAATTACTTACTATGAGGACAGTTTCTGAAGGATTTAAAATCAGAAATGTGAAGCAAATAATTTTACAAATCGTATAAATTGTCAAATCTAATAAAAAGTTCATTTAAACATGTATTCTTCTGTTAAAATGTGTGTATTATTTGAGTTGTGAATTTGTGTGTGTTTAAATCATTTTTAGTAATTTTAAGGTAATTTGAGCTTAAGGTTGATGTTGTCCTGTTTTGTTTTTTATTTTAAATTGCATGATATATCAGTTATCAGTTTTGAGGCCAATTTACTTCCACTGTAACCAAGATTTGTGCTTTTGCATTTAAAGAATTCACTTTAAATAAAAATAATTACAAATCTGTAAAATCTATAGTAAAAAACTGGCAGCTGTTGTAGCCGTTAATAATACAGTATTGGAATATTTTAGGATTTCACTTAAATTTACATTTAAAAAACCATACAACTTACATAATGCTAATATACCAGCCTACTGAAGTACTAAAATAAGTGTTGTACCTTTGTAATACACTGATAAACACCAAAGGCATGGGGTGATGAGAAAGTCACATGAGGAACCAAAGCCAATCATAAACAGCTTTTTTAAATACTAACTTATATAGGATGTGTACATAGTCATTCACACAATCACTAAACACCGTCATGCAATAAACATTCATTTAACATCATTAGATGTAACAAACAATCATAATGTACACAACTGATAAGCCTAATGTATAAAAACACAACTGATTTTATACCTAATGTATAAAAACTAAGAAGAAAAGTTATTTCAACGAAAAAAACATCAAACATCAAATGTAACGCAGGTAATTTGGGGATTGTCAATTTACATTTTTTCACTGTAAATTATACATTATTTTTCCACCTCCAAAAACTCTACACTACCATAAAATTACATGTAATGTCCAATACAATTTTCACCGTAACTTTCATTAACAAATGAATAGGTTTTTACTTTAGCATTTTTACAGTCTTTTACCAATAAAATCATAGTCATTTTAACAGTGAAGAGGAAAAAGTAGTGGAAATGAATGTGGATTTAGCTCAACTGTCGATTTAGCTCAACTTTTATTGAATAGTCTTTTAAAAGCTTAAGAAACTCATGGAAGTATTCGCAGTTTTTGTTTTCTCCATGATTTCCAAGTCAGAGATTTTAATCAAGATTTAAACCGCTTGATGGCTTAGTTTTAGTCTTTAATGCAGACCCCCTGCTGACTTGTCCAGTTAGATTGTGGGTCAGATTTGGGACTCTCTAATGAACCACATACTGAAGCCGACATAAACCTGTTACCATCTCGTAATGTGTTTCTTCACATTTAATGTGGGATGTGGGATTACGGGAAACATCACACATAACAGTGGTGCAAAAACTAAAAGTCTGAATTCACTGATATGAAGAAGTAAGGCAGTTCACACCATTTTAATATAAACACCATATAGAAAGTTTATATAATGTGTCAGTTCACACATTTCAGAATCTCTGCATACCACATGCATGCCACACATCTAACAGGATACTCTTAGGAAAAACAGAGTTTAAGATGACAGGTTTCAATGTGAACCTGGTTCGGAAGTTACCTAACATGTGACTTTGCACTCATATACTTGGCACATGACACCATGTGACAGCAAGACCCTAGAAGAAAGATACAGAGAGAAACCGAGAGACTTGAATATGGTTTTAATCACTGAAGCTAAACAATTGGGTTGTTGATATTTTCATAAAGTTTGTGCTATATTTCAGTGGACTACCGGTGATGATGCAAGTTATGACCAATCCGTGGAGGGAATGCTGGATTAGCCCAGAGAATCACTGCATGCAATATTTAGCACTAATCTGTACTCTTAAATCCAACAGGCCCTGCTTATTGAAATGAGTTACACATAAAATCTGTTCTGAGAAACACAGTGGAAGTAAGTCATCGAAGTTAAGCCGTCACCTGACTCCAAATAATTGCCAAAATAATGCTGTTGCTTGATGAAACGTTTGTCACATACTCGGTTTTCACCACTTCGACTTTATAAAAGTCACTATGTACTTTGTTTCAGTTCCGTTTGAATCATTACATTGGTCGGTTTTGTCTATAAATTAGGTATTCACATGAAATATAAGGAACTTCCTTTGATTCTTGGTTATTTTGAACATGACTCAGAAATCCTATTGAAATCTACTGTTTGTTTGTTTTTTTGGACAAGGGAAATTCGTAGTTGTTTATAAGGGTGAATGCTAAGTAATTTAAAGTGATAGCTCACTAAAACAAAATTAAAACTCTGTTATCATTTACTCATCGTGTCAAACCTGTTTGATTTTCTGAAGGTCAAAGGGGTCCAAAACAACATTGGAGCCCATGGGTTTTCATTGGATGGACAAAAAAGCTTTAATAAATTATTCAAAAATCTTATTTTGTGTTTCCACAGAACAACGAAAGTCATATATTGGTGACTAGCCTAAATTATAACAGAATTTTAATTTTGGGATGAACCAACCCTTTTAAGATTAATTTCTTTATGAACTATACAATTTCCTTATGGCATTTCGTGTATTTAATGAATCAGCCCATTCAGTTCAGTGCTAAGATGTGACATGGAGTAACTGAGGCCCTTGTAGGTGTAGAGAATAGTGAGTTATTTAATGTACTCCATATTGCAGTGACTCGTGCGTTGTAAATCTGCCGTAAACAGCACAAACCGCCGCTAGAGGTCTCAGTGTTGACAAACAATAAAAGAGTTCTATGTGAATTATGATCATCAATACATACCCGCCTTCGGTTAAAACGCTATGCGGGTTTACGGTGGACACATTTTGCGATTTGTCACCAATCTTCCCTGTTTATAACACAAAGACAGCTCCAGTTAGCCAGAGAGCTGCTTCTGCGCGACTGACGGAACAAAGCCGCTGCGTTCCCACATATCCGCTACAGTACATGACGAGCGAGATACAGTAACACAACAGTGAGTGTAAACAATACCCGGATGAAAAAACGCTGCATGTAACAATGATTTTACGGGGTCTGGTTTTACTCTATATGCACATGCAAACGATAAGAGACCTTTTTTCGTGAACCTTTAGTTACAGCGTTTTACACATTTGTTGCACTCTTAGTATTCTGGCTGCAACAACGCATGCATGTGTAAGTAGGTCAATAGAATCGTATTGTTCAGTCAGTGTGTGCTACTGCCCCATCAGTATGTCGATTATAAGAATGAATGAGAGCAAAACCAAGAAAAATGATTTCAGCATCTCTCACGGGCACTGCAAATTATGGATATCTTGCAGCAGACAACTATTGGAAAGTTGATGCTAATATCTGCTTGAGATCAGTGTCCGTTCCGATGGAAGTCACTTTTCTCGGATGTCATCTGGTGACAGAGACTGCTAAATCAGTCTGTCATTCCACACATTGTTTTGAAAGCATGACAGTCTATGGCACATGGCATAGTTCTAACTATTATATTTATATTAATATTCTACATCAATAATAGTTTGTTTTAAAGTGAATCTTAACCAACACATTTGAACCAAATATTCTGATTCTGATGAAGAGAGTCTAAGCTCGAAACGTCACCTGCAGTGAGAACATATTTGTATATTTCTGCAGCTGTGGTGTGCCCAGTCTGCCCACTTTGATTTTTTTGGTTCAAATTCTTGTGTTGTAGAGCACCGCATGTCCTGATTTTGCTGAGTTAGATGTGAGTTAGATGTGTTCCTGGCTGGAACAACATTTTAATCCAAAAATGTAATCTTGACCATTTCCCTACACCTAAACCTAACCTTACCCATGAGTAATCCCTAAAATATGAAGAAATTATAGATGAATGACACTGATGTACAAGCACCAAACACTGATTGTAAGCCTAAACTTCACAAAAATGATAAACGTGTTCTTCAAATGTTCCTGCTGATCCAGGAACATGTCACACTTGGTAAAATTAGGTTTTGCGTAGAGACCCACATATAACTAAATAAAAGTAATCAAATATTAGTTTTATTATTATTTGATGTCCATTGTGCTGTTATCAAATGGAAATTGAGTTTGCAAGAATGTGTCCAATAAAACAACAAGAAGGCCATTGCATTGTATTGACATTTAACTCATCTTTCTGGAAACATGCCAACAAGTTGTTTTGTTGTACAATCTGTCACACTGTAAAAAAAATAGAAAAACAAAAGTTGAAGAACAATTACTATTGTACCCTTGAGCACGGGACTTCCCTGTCCCTGCATATACATGCATAATTGTTGATGCAAATATATTTATTATTGTTTCTTTGTAAGTGCAACATGGTAATATAAATTGTTTTAATATATATTTTATATATATATATATATATAATTATGTTATTAGAGTATTGGAGTAGAAATAAAGCATGATCATATGTTCGAGTCCCTGCAACATAAACAGAAATGAACAATAAGCATGGTTTCGTTAGTATTAAAACAAATGTCTAACCCTTGATGCTTCAGACAATGGCAAACCAAATCTCGTGCGAATCACCCCAGTCCACATATGCGGCCTAAAATCAAACCTCTTAAAAACTGATCATCGCGAGAGAAAAAAGTACAGCCTGTTTTGTTCGTCTGCAAGTTTGGGAAACGGCAGGAAGAATGTCCAAATGTTGAAAGGAATCGCCGCGGTTTCACGCCACAATGTGCCTCAAATGCTCCAGTCGATCGGAAAGAAGAGGAGTTAATATGGCTGTCCACAATTTATCTGTCAGTGTAGTAAGCTCGCCTTGTGCTGCCGACACGACGCGCATAACAAACCATTTAGTTCCCATCATTTCAGAGCTTCTTGTCCCCTCCCCTCCAGACACAGACAACAACATACACCTTAATAGGGGCGCGTCTCCGACACAGCCGCCGACCAATAACCCGTCTGTCTGGGCAGAGACCAAGGGGATGAGCGCTCGCCGAGGCCCAATCAGCGCTTTTGTGTTGCCTGCCGGTGCCGGGGACTGGTCGTGAAGAGCTACAGCAGCGCTTCAGGATCGGAGAGCGAACCCGGAGCCAGAGGAACCTGAAGGGTAAAGGCGAGTCAGGTGAGTCCGGGGATCCACGCGCGGCCTAGCCGGTTTTGGATCGGATTGGGGAATTTGGGTGCGATATGGTTTATAATAGTATCCGCATGCGATTCGGCCGTCGTTTGCTGTAAATGAATGGGCTAACGTTAAACGGTTAAAAATGGTTTTGAGGGAGCCTGCCGAGCAGCCAGACAATAGCATAGCGGATTTTGCGTGGAAAGCAAAGCGCCTCTAACACGCAGCAGCAGTTCAAGTGGCTGGCTAATACTATTAAAATGAGCTCGGGATTGCGCCGTGGCGTATCGCACATCGAGCGGCTATTTCAAGAGCGATTCCGCGAAAAGCCCGTCATATTGAGCAAGCAACTTTGACAAGTTTACTGGCCGAAGCAGCATTTCATGTGTGAAACGGCTTTCATTGTTTCATTTGGTGTCTCTAGGGGTTAACTCAGATTGGCGGAGAAAGCTTCGCGTCTTCCCGGCTGTGGCTGTAACGTTAGTGCAGTACCAGCTCAGACACAATGAAAAAGCCCAACAAATACACACATGCAACGCCATCAAATTAATCCTAACGCTCGTATTCCGACGATATCAGCTCAAACAGACTGTTTAGTGAGTATTTTGGGGCTGTTCGTGGAGCGGGCTTTCTCTTTAATGTGCCGAGGGCACATGGATGGTGTACGGTGAGCCTGTACAATTAGAAAAAAAAGATGTCGAAAATGCATCAGCCATTTACGTAAGTGAGGACGTTCTCTCAACTTGCTCCATATGCACGCAAATGGCTGCCCAACACTTGACAGACGTAAGAGTGAAATCTAATTCCAGCGTGAATGCAGGTATTGATCGAAGCCAGCAGGGAGTCACTGATAATCGGGGGAGATGACGTTTAGAAAGCAACTCTGATCAATGATATATGCTCTCATTCTCTGCAGACACGTCCAAAGTGAGACTGGGTTGACTTTATAGGCTTTATATAGTCCGAGGCTCACTCTAGCAGTCTGATTTGCAGAGTTTGACCTCACAAGAATTTTCCCTATGCATTTAGTAACCAGATGACAGTAGTTAGTTAGTGAAGACTTAGTTGTTTTTTTGCATTTTACTTTTTTGTTTCGTTTTAAAGTAAACATGCACTTGACAGATAGTTCCACTATATAGGCAAATTCTTATTTTGCTACTATCCAAAGTGTTTTTTTTATACTGGCACTGAGTAATTTAAAACAACAAGTTTTACATATAAAGAAATTGACTGCACTAAATCAAGTGGGTCACCCGCTCATTGGTGTGTTGAGATAACATGTCTTGCCATATCATGCAGTAGAGTCCAGTTCTAAAATAAAAAGTTCAGGTTATTTTTTTTAAATTGGGGAATTGATTGTTAACAATAACTAAAATACATTTAACTCTCGTTCTTGTTCCTGTGGCTCAGTGGTTAGAGCATTGCGTTAGCAGCGCAAAGGTTGTGGGTTCGTTTCCCAGGGAACACACATACTGACAAAAAATGTATAGCCTGAATGCACTGTAAGTCACTTTGGATAAAAGCGTCTGCCAAATGCATAAATGTAAATTTAAAGGTCCCATATTGTCTTTTTTCATGATAACCGAGGTCTAAGGGATATGTAACTACAATATAAGTTTCAAAACAGTCAGTCCACAGTAAAATGCACACAGCCTGCATAACGTAGCTGTGCCTTTTCACAAGTCCTTGTGACTTATGTAAAAACATTACGTCCGAACTACTCGGTCACCGCCTTCAGTCACCATCCCGAGCACCACCCACCATCCTTTTGCCAAACCCCAGACAGCATTGCGTCCATGCCATTGCTGAGCAACAACAACACTGAAACATGTTGAAAAATGTTAACTATAAAGGATGAAACCAGATTGGCCGAGTCCGACCTGCAATGTTACACTCTCACTCAAAGAATGGACGATCTGACAGGATTGTTACTATGAGGTGGATCACGTCTAACGTGTATAGTAAAGACAAGCTCACCGTGTCTATCTAGTCATGATGAAGATAGAAATACATTTCAATTTCAGCTGGCAACTAGTTTTACAGCTACATTATTATTCCAGCCACAATTAATCACAACACTGTATATACAATTACAGATGATTAAGCATATACATCGTCATTTTGTTATTTTACACACATGCATGCAGACATTATTTCATACAGAGCATAGTCGTGAGGTCCAAGAAATCTTCAGATGCGCCCATAACAACAAAACACATTACTTTATTGAAACTTTTCTGATAAGAGGTGTCCACTGCAAACGCAATACTTTTTTACGATTGTTTCTGTCCGCTCGTTTTATCACATTTAACCACCGCTGTTGTAGATTTTTTTTGTCTGGCAGTGGCAGCAGGTATACGATTAAATTTCTAATTTGAGGCTGTATTATGTCGATTCTGGCACCCAACATCACAACAGGATGATATTTTAACCTTGTGTAGCCGAATCTGCGTTGGTTCGAATGGGCCACCTTCAGTGTTTTTCAGCCAGCGCTGTGATGTAATTGTGACGTTGGCCCTACATGACACTAGTTACCTGTGGTTGGCCTGGCAGTGCATCAGAAAACATCAGGCCAATCAGAAGAGAGGCTCATGAATATTATTTAGACAGGACAAATCAACCTGTTTTTACAGAGCTCCTGAGAAAAGAGCTGTAAAAATATATTGAAATGTTTTTTGGTACTTATACTGCACATATATATATATATATATATATATATATTCATATTCTTAAGGACATCAACACCTAAAATAAACCCCCAGAAAGGTGTACAATATGGGACCTTTAAAGACCGGCCTAATGGGAACTACAAGATTGTTAATCCATGTTATGCTTATGCCATCACTTGGCATTATTTCAACCAAGGCTGTGCAATTAATCAAATTCGATTAACATCGCATCTCGACAGTAAAGCTGGTTTCTTGATTAGCAGTTAATACACAGAGCCGTCGTTCACTGACAAGCTATGCAATATTGTGTTCATAATCGAAGGCGATTCGTCCTTTACAGTGCTTCACCATGGATTGTAGTCCTTTTGCTCAAAGTTGTTGCGTGCATAGACATTTGGTTTGATATTTCTAATACTATTTTGTTTCAAATGAATGTTTGTGGTATTTTGATTCACACTGTTGGTTTTTAGTTTGATTCATGGATTTTGACTTTTTAACAAAGACTTTAAAAATCCCAATGGGAAACATATTTTTTGGAACCAAGGCTTTTGCAAAAGTGACTACTACGCTACTAATAGACATAACATAGCAAACTGAATTAGTTTGAATTCAAGAAAGACAAACAGGAATAAATTAAAAGAAAAACCAGCAGCTTAGGTATGATCTGTCATGGTTTAGAGTTACCTGTTCTACCTAAACCTGTTGCACACCAGATTTTATGTTAGTAGTAGTGATGCTTTAAACTACATTGGCATTCTCATGTTGAATGCATGGATTTTCACTTTAAATATAAGCCTAATGCATATTTTCAAGTGGTTCACGATTGAGTGCTTACGCCTTGTGGATTACCTGGATTACTATCTATGTTCAGGTGATTCTATGTTAGATCATATTTTGGCTTAGCACTTAACTCAACCTGGATTCAATCATGGGTTCATCTATTTGCATCCACGCAAATAGGTGTCAGCATAAAGTTTAAAACCACTTAACATGAGCCAGCTGAATGTAAACACAAATTTACTGAGTGCGCCTTTTAAGTTCAAGGAATTATTCAAGAAACGAACAGAGTTATGTACTCCTAGATATTTTTATAGCATATACAAGTTTCCCACTTTGACAAGTCACAGAGAAAAAGCTTTCCACCCACTGTTATTAAATTAATTTGTACTTATTGTGCAGAGAAATGTCTGCATAGAAGTCACCGAACATGTACTTCTCTAGGAATTACCCTGGTAAAATCATACTAATGTCTTATGCAAGTAATTTGTGTCAACAGAATTTTCTGTGAATTGTTTTAATATATTTTTTAGCAAGTAGCACATATAATAAGAGCCAATTGGAGTGTTATCTGCTAATTTTGAAAAAGGCTGCTGCATACTGTGAGGGGCGCCCCACTAGTATTACATCCTCAAGAGGGGTCCAAACAATGTTCTTATTGACTCTTTTGCTCAAAGACATTTTGTGTGGACTGTTCCCCCTCCTCCCCTTCAGGTGGAAGATCCTTGGCAGCGTGGTATTTATTTTTCTACCTTTTTTGGGCTATTCATCACTTTAGTTGGTGCACCCAAGCTTATGGCCATGGCCTGTGAAAGGATTTTATGCAGTTTGTTCTCTTTAATTTCCATGGTGCACGGGCACCTATTGCTGGTGACTGTCTGGTTTTGTTAAGCCCACAAAACCTGTGAAGTGCGGTGCCAGGTGATAAGACGGAACAAATGAGATGAGCAAAGACTCTAAGCTCAAGTTATCAATGTAGATTTCATCATAGATCAGTCATGGTTTAGAGTTACCTGTTCTACCTAAACCTACTGCACACCAGATCTTATAGCTTCTTGTGCTTCAGCACAACATTGGCATTACCATGTTGAATGTATGGATTTTCACTTTAAATATAAGCCTAATGTAGATTTTCAAGAGGTTCACAATTGAAGGCTTAAGGCCAAAAAGTATTCTACTTTTTTTTTATGCGTATGTTAGTGTATGCGCACAGTTGTACGCGCAGCCTTGCAAAGTATACTTAATTTGACTTAATTTTACGCATACACAGACGTTCGACGCATGCGCGTTGCGCGAAATTGCAATACCTCTCCTGGCCTAGCGGGGCCCGTAGGGAGCAGTTATGAAGATTACAGTGTGACCAAGGACACGAAAAAAAAAAACTCCTAGAAGTCCGGTAAGCACAGCGGAATGGCTAGCCGTGACAAGTATTGCTGCAAGCTACCGTTTGGGAAGCCGGACAGTGTCTAAGCTTATTCCGAAGGTGTGTGAAGCCATATGTTTATGCAGTTTTTCTTTGGCTACCTTGTGAATCTATACCCCCACAGCAGCGTTTCCACCTTATAAACTAATTACTGCGAGAGTGGATAAACTAATTACTGCAAGAGTGTTTAATGCGCATGTGCGGTTATAAAAATCCGGGGGTACGGGTACAGTACTATTACAGCATGTACTATTCTGATGACAAAATTCGCATCACGTGCACTGTACGCTGTCCCTTGCGTACACGTACAAAGTGAAGTATACTTTGGCCTTTAAGGCTTGTGCTGTGGATACTTCACCCAAAATAAAAAAATCATCTTTTGTTCTCTCTATAAGAACAAAAGTCACATGAGGGTGGGTAAATGATGACAGAATTACATTTTTGGATGAACTATTTTTCATAAGCATTTATAAGTGCAGAACTACTATTCACAATCTAAAAACTATCTATATTCAGGTGATTCTACGTTTGATCATATTTTGACTTAGCACTTTACTCAACCTGGATTCAATCATGGGTTCATCTAGAAGATGAGACCATGCCATTGAAGAAGACATTTGAGAGGGAAATCACATTTAGAACTGGATATTGACTCTTGGATCAGAAAGAGTACTTGACTTGGCTGGGTTTCAGGACTGCTGAATGGTCAGAAAAGGTAGTGTTTAGAATTTGCATTGCCCCTTTGGCAAATGTATTGAGTAGACACAACAAAACGACTTGCTCTGTATATATGTGCCATGAGATTTACGGCAGTGCAATATGATGACGTGGACCTAAGTTGTGCTGGCTTTGTAAAACAAACCCTCACTGCGACAATCCTGAGAGCAGAGAGCGGGGCATTGACACTCAGATGTCCTCCCATTGATCTCCTACCCTTCAACGCACCTTCAGTGTTGTTAGTGTTGCTTTAAAGCTGGTTGGAATGAGAGGAAAATGCTCACATCCGGTAGTTTTTTGGTTTTATGTGATAGTGGGTTTAAAAAAAAAAACTCAGGACGAAGTGTCAGGTCCAAAAGAGTTTGATTCATTGGCTCTTGGGTAAGCTAGGGGCTGCAGCTCGCCTTTTCCCAGATAAGCCTTATTGGTCTAACAATATGAGCACGTGTCTTTTGGCTGTATAAAGCAGTGTAATGGACAACATCATTACCTCAGACCTACCCATCAACCTCATGGAGAAATTAGTCTGTCATATACTCAGGAATGTTTTTGATTGT
This sequence comes from Gymnocypris eckloni scoliostomus, assembly GCA_027564155.1. Taxonomy (NCBI): domain Eukaryota; kingdom Metazoa; phylum Chordata; class Actinopteri; order Cypriniformes; family Cyprinidae; genus Gymnocypris; species Gymnocypris eckloni. Next base: position 22,915,356 of record CM050427.1, on the reverse strand, counting down.
ATTTGCGGTTTGAAGTTTAGTTACAGGGTTACAAATCTTAATCCCATATAGCCTACTATATGTTTAAAAAAAAGAATCATGTGCACTGCAGTTTATCATTTAGCTTTTTTAATTCAGTATTTGAACTAAAGTTTCCAAGCGTTTCCTTTTATAGAGAACATTTGTAATCAAGTGGTGTTCATACTAGTTATTGTCAGCCTGTATCAAGTCTTCCGTTTTCATTGACTGTATAAGAAGGTCTGATTGATACTACTCAAAATCAGTGCTTATTTCATGACCCATGGTTGTGTAAAATTGAGACCTGAATGTTTTGAAAAGAAAGAAATCAGGATAATTACCCCTTAATCAGAAACATGACGTTTATTTAAAATTTCCCAAGCAAAAATCCTTTTGAGGGTGAGAAGTCTTGTCGGTGGCTTGTATATGCTACTAATTGATATGGATGATGTTAGTGATACATCTAGATCAGTGAAAGAAGTGCAAATAAAAAGAAAAGTATGTCATACTGTTTTTGGGCCTGATGCCAGTCTTTGTCAGTAATCAGTAGTAGTATACAGTAGAAAGTGTTTTATAAAGGATTAAATCAAAACAAAAATTAACATTCTGTCATTTACTCACGCTCGTGTCATTGCAAACCTATATGACTTTCTTTTTTTTCAGCAGAACACAAAAGAAGATATATTGGAGAGATGTTTTGTCCACACAATGAAAGTCAATGGGGTCCAAAACAGCATCTTTAACTGTGTGGAAAAAAACACTTACATTCTGCAAACTATCTTCTTTTGTGTCCCACAGAAGAAAGTAAGTCAATTAGAATGGATAATGTTGTTATCATCATTTAAAAGTTTTATTAAACATTGTTTTCATTCATTAAAATGCAGCTGAAATAAACTATAAATATTAGATGAAAATTAGAAATGTTGACTGAAATAACTGAGGTAATTGCAATAAAATAAAGTTGATTGACCGTCTCCAAAATAAAAATAAAATTCAATGAAAACTAAATGCACATTATAATAGCATAAATAATAGTAAATTCGTTCAGAATTGTGAGAGGGGTAAGTAAATGATTTTCAGTTCATTTTAGGGTAAACTGTCTCTTTAAATCTTTACAAAATTCATTTCAAATTGGAAAAAGGGTGAATCTGCAAATGTGGCCTGGTTTATAGATCTGATTTTTTCTCTTAGCATTGAAGAAGTGCGTACGGCTAAGCTGAAATAAATAACTGATTTGTAAAGCAATCTGGGCTAGATGTCAGCCTCTGTTTCATTTTCATCACACTGTTTTAGAGGTATCTGCATCCCTCTGGTGGTCTTCAGTTGCACAGGGACCTTTGACTCCTCAGCTTTTTCCGTTAAGCTCTGTCAGTTGCTGATTAATTATTCTCCACCATTTTAGTTGTGAGATCTTAGGTGGGCACAGTAAGCAGGTAGCGAGAGGGAATGTTTCAGTCGACTGTAATGCATCGCATGTATGTTGGTGTGCTGGTCTTGTTAACACCTGAATAGGGAGGCTGAGTTCTGCAGACCTCATGCAAGGCTTATTAAACCCCACGCAGAAACAATCAGCCCAGATGAATGGCTTCCTGTGAAGTTTAATTAGAGGGCCTCCCTGATGCTTTAGCTGGATAAACAGCAGCAAGAAATGACATGACTGGCCTCTTACGTTGATTCTTGAATAATGCGTGAATGTGAAGAGAGAGAAGCCCGACAGAAGACGAAGATGTTTTTAGCTTTAGGAATGTTGTCATTTTTTCTTTTTCTCTCTTCTTTTTCCCAATGGATGATGTCTGGCCATCCCAATCGCGAAATAGATGAGTTTTTCAAGCTTCACGAGTCTTGGCTATCACGAGAGCTCCGGATTGTTGTTAATTTGCTCAACGTCTCAAGTGGGATTTCTCTGAAGATGAGGTGTGGACTGCATTAATTGCAGCGGGTCCAGGTATTGGCTCTGGTTGAAAAATTCAGAAGTATTGATTCAAGCCAAGCTGTTTTCATCATTTCGCAATGTATTACAATGTCGCGAGACGGAAGCTGTGAGTGAATATGAAGCGCATAGACCCGTTTTATGATTACAGTAAGAGTTATAGGCGTATAGTCCCCAGATGGGTGGCTTTTGTAGTGCGATATTCTCTGGCTGCACTCGTTTCAGGAACGAGAGAGCTGTGTGATGGGTTGAGTTGATCGATGGACTGTTGGAACTAGGGCTGGGCGATAAATCGATTTTATCGATTAACTCGAATGTTTAGTTTACATTGACTTGTTTGAATGAAAATCGGTTTTCTCTTTGACATCCACCGACGCTCACATGCTTTCGAATTGCTCTCGCGGTACTTTTGATGTCACACAGTGATCATTCTGCTCAGCACTGCTTTAAGCCAAACACACCTGATGCCATCGTCCATCACCGATCGATGGCTGATAGACAACACGATGTTGAGCCGGCATCGTGACCCCCTCCCATACCCCCTGCAATTTGTTGCATCCCAATACCGTATTCTGAAAGAAAATGACGTGTTTTTTGAGAGTGCTTAAACTCGCACTAGACTTAAGTCAGCCATAATGTTCTGTGACAATGTGAGTTCTGTGCTCACATTCTCTGTATTCGCAGTTTAAAAATAACTGTGAAAGGTACAGATAATAAAACAACTAATCCATTACCTCATCTGTCCTCCTTCATAGCGTCATCAAGCTTTACCTTTGTTATTGTTGCGACCTCTTGTGGCGAAAATGTACATATTGTACCTTTTAATACTATGGAGTGTAAGTAATTGCCACACATTTTACAAGATTAGATGTTTGTCAGGGGTGCTCAGGATCTGCAAATCACTCATCATCTTCCTGCCAAAAATTAACCTACATTCACTGATATGTAATGCTATTGAATGTTTTGTTTGCACTTTATCAGAACTACCTCCTATCTACTGAATAGCAAGATGTTAAACTTTTGTTTAAAAAAAATAATAATTATCAAAAAGTATTACATAATTTTATGTTTTGTTATGTTACATTTTGCTACATTTTCACAGTTTACAATGGCAGGGCCTGCCTCCCAGAAGGGAAAATCAAAACAAAATAAAGTTAAAACTTGTTTTGAAAAATGTGTTTGTCGTATGCATATTGATTTTAAGTAGGGGGGAAAAATCGATTCAAACCATAAATCTGAAAAAAATAATAAGGATTTTTTCCAAAAGAGCAAGCGGAACTCATCCGAAGCATTTCTCTCTGAAACCATCTTAGTTTCTATGACCTAGGGGCTAGTTTGTCTATTAAAGTTGATGAACCTGACATTGTGAGTCTGAGAATGAGCTTTATTGATCAGGTATGTTTACACATACGAGAAATGTGTTAAAGTGACAGAAGCTCTACAGTGCAACAGGACAAGACACAAATAATAAAATAATAATATACAAATAGGCTATGTACAAAAAAGCAAAAACACATTATATAATATAGACAATTATGTGTGTACAGGTCTGATATGTTCAAATTTGAAATTAACAAATAAGTATGTGTGATGAATAAATAATAGGGATGTAACGATTCACTCAACTCACGATTCGAATTCACCATTCGATTCACGATTTTATTTGAACAAAATGAGGTTTAAGTCAAATTATACATTTAAATGTGTCTTTATATTTTTAAAATGCTGAACATTTCTTTGTGAAATTGAAATATAACACTATAAAAATAATATACTAATATAGCACTTTATTGCATATTGTTGCTCTTTTTTGGTTTTGATTGCTTCTATTGTCCTCGTTTGTAAATCGCTTTGGATAAAAGCGTCTGCTAAATAACATTTAAATATAATGTAAATAACAAAACTAAATTGACATTTTAAAACAAGCCCCAAATCAAATAAATAAGTAATACAAATAAAATAAATATCTTTATATAAACAAAATAAGGCTTTGTCTGTGGTATATCCATTTAAAATTAGAGGCATTTTAATCAGGATCCAAACAAAGATTCATGCATGCAACATGAGCATTTGTTTATCTAAAATAAGACTGTAAAATTTGTGAAAATATGCATACAAATATCTGCAAGAAACAAACAGCAGACGAGCTGAATGAGATGCGACTTCACTCTCTGCCAGCAGGTGGCGCTTAAAACCTTTTCCTGGTTTCCGCTGTATCAGCTGTTCTGCTCATGCTCATTTCTCTTTTCACAGCAGTTCAGTCAATTTACTATTGGAGTAACTGAATAACTCAGGATAATGGTTTATTTTGATTCCGAGGGATTGTCAGGTACGTTTATAAACTGAATAATTGAGACGTGAATCGTTTCAAACGATTCAGTTCGATTTGTTAAACTGGTTCAACCGGTTCACTTAGAAAGATCCGGTTAAATTGAACAAATTGTTCGCAAACCGGACAACAATAGTAAACAAGCAGCACTGCCCTTATGAACTTTAATATGCATTATACAGAGGCAAGATGAAAAGAAAAAATACCATCTAAACCTTTCTAAAGACACTAAGTTTCCTCAGACATTCATATAAACTCCTACCCCCAATTTAATCGCAATTGGTTTAGCATCTCAACCGATTTGAATCATAACATGTTTGAATAGTTTTTCAACCAGCTCGCGGTTAATCGTTACATCCCTAATAAATAATGTATAATAGTGTTGTGTGTTCTATGTTTAATGTCAAGTGTTCATGAGATGGATTGCATGAGGGAAGAAACTGTTCCTGTGTCTGGTCGTTCTGGTGCTCAGAGCTCTGTAGCGTCGACCAGACGGTAACAGTTCAAAGAGGGAATGTGCTGGATGTTTGGGTAGGGTTGGGAATCGAAAATCGATTCCGATTCCAGAATCGGATACTTGTTGTCAAATTAAAATTTTGATTCCGCCTATCGATTCCTATGCGCTTTTTTTTTCTTCATCTGTGAGGACCGGTGTGACCTAGCGATCTGCCAGGACCTTGCTCGCTAATCTAAGTGCTCCAAAGTTTGGCTGCATTTGCGATCAGAAGCCAAAAAAGCTAAGTATAATATCTGTGAAGTATAATATCTGTGATAGCTAAACATGTTGCAAGAGAGGTCATTAATTGAATAGATCGTTAAAGATCGCGAACGTGATTCAAACACCAACGTGATTTTATTCCTAAATTAAAATTATTTGTCTGTTTCATTCCTCAACCTTTGAGGTGTGCGATCACAATGTTGTGGTCACTTAGCTCATCCGTGCAGCAGTGCCACCACTGATCTAAGCTTGTCCACCCTGCTCAAAACTGAACCTTTTTCTTGACAAGAAATGCCTTTTATTAAGACGCGGAACCGGTCTGTTTTTTTGCATCCACATCCAACGAGACTTTTTCAGACGCGCACTGCAGCTTTGCTTCAGCGCCAGGCGCGAGTCAAATAAGTGCGGAAAAGGTGCATCAGCCAAATGAGCTTCGGTAGAACAACGCGATGCTGTTAGGCTATATGTCAGTAAAACAATCTTTCCTGTCCTGTCAGCCGTCACTGTGTTCACGGCGCACGCCCTGATCGCGTCATCATAAATAAGCGCACAAGAAACTGCATACAAGTCTGTCGTCAGTTAAGTCATGAAATTACCAAAAAAGGCGATTAAAGCTGCAAACTGTGCATGCATGTGTAACGGATGTATGTAAACCTCACTCCTCTGACCTCAAAAAGAAGTGCGCAGTAGCCTTTAGCCTCCTTGGTAGAGCGCCTGCCTCCCGCGCCGACATCCCGGGTTCGAAACCCGCTCGGTGTGATGGTGCGGACCCGGGGGGGTTACACATGCATGAATGCATTACATTTCAGAACGTCTCTCAAATGCATACTAAAATATAGGCGCTCGTGCAATGGTTTGCTAAAAAGAGACACGGGATAAATGTTTGATATCATTATTTAATCACATTGGAATCGAAACTGGGAATCGATAAGCAGAATCGGAATTGAAATCGATAAAATTCAAACGATACCCAACATTTGGGGTCCAAAGGGATTTTGCCAGCCCTTTTACTCACTTTGGAAAATTACAGTTTCAGTCAAGCTTCAAAGCGCTATAAACGATACCAGACGATGAATAGGAGTCTTATCTAGCGAAACGATCAGTCATTTAAAAAAATATATATATATATATATATACACTTCGGCTGTCCGCAATGTCATTTTCGTCATCAAGACGGCTCGAGGACAGCCGCGCACCCCATCCACGTGCAGGCAATTTTTTGAGACCGCGCAGACGGTGCTTAAAACAGCGCATGCGAAAGGTGAATGTTGAGACAAGTCAAGTTGGTAGTCCTGCACATGTATCGAGCTCGTCCGTCCGCACTCTTCTGCGGCTGAGTATACTTTGAAAGCTGCGCGAGACCAAACGGAACGTGGAAAGTGAAGTATACCTGGTCCTTTAGGCTTCTCCTCCTCATTGGAAATGTTTTAAGGACTCTAAAACTGAGCCTTTATCAAAATTTAACTGCAGGGTGATAATCTTTATTTACAAATTAGTCTATGTCAAGAGTGCAAAAAATCTTCTTGAACAGCTCGAGCTATGAATGAACATGGCAAAACCGCACTGGCAGCATTTCGTTTTCTTTAGAGCACATTAACAAAAAACATTGATGCTTATTCTTCATCATTGTTATTATACAAATATGCAGTTAATAAGATATCAGTCTAAAACAGGGCTTGTAACGGGGTGTGCAGTCCGGAGTGCTGTATGACTGAAATAGCCTATTCGTTTAATTTAACTTTACTCCAAAAATATGAATTGAAAATCCATCTCTGCAAGTCTGTGTGTTGTTGTGAGTTTGGGTTTATTATAACGTTCATCTGGGAACACAACGTGTGCCATTTCATCAGATTTGTAAGGTAGATAATTTATAAACCCAAGCAAACACAGGAGAATACATGCAGCCTTGGAAAACAGTCTAATAATATGTTTTATGGATTCTCGTCTGTGAAATGCGCCACTTCCGTAATTTTTCCGGGTTAGTCGACGCAAGAAAATTAAGTCGCCGCTTTAAAAAAATCAACTAGTCACGACGAATCGCAATTTTTAAATGGGTTTAATATATCATACAGCCTTGGAAAATACTCTAGTATTGTGTTTTTTGGATTCTAGTCCGTGAAATGTGCCACTTCCGGTATTTAAAACTTTTAAAAAAATTGACTCGATTTTTAAAACTTGACTATTCGACTAAAATTGACTAATCGTGACAGCCCTAGTGCTGTTCCATGACTGCGTTTGTTATGCTTCTGTCAGCTGGCTTTCTGATTGGATATTGTTCATTGTGATCATCTGCAGATCATGCGTGCATTTGTCCTTGGAGTTCCCCCACACATCAGTATTTCTGATCGTAAATATTCAACATGTTGAATATTTAGGGTTTGCGATCGGGGCATCTCCGATGTTCTTCCGAGCGGATTCAGTCACTCTTAACACACCTCACACCACAGAAAAATCTGAGAAGATAATCTTTAGATCCACCAAGATAAACAGGACATTGCCTAGGATTGTCGGAAGGGGAGAAATCTGCCCAAAATTACCCTGATTGTCTGTCAATCAACTCTGTTCCTCTCTCGGGCTTGAACTGATGGTAAAACTAAGGACGTTATGTCTTTACATTTATTTTGAAAGCTGAAGCTCGCGATTATGGAAAGGGGAGTTATATTTCCGACGTGGCTTTTGGTGTTTGGCCAATCACAATGCACTGTGCCAGTTGGCCAATCAGAGCAGACTGTGCTTGTCGGAAGGAGGGACTTTGTAGAAAACGATGCGTTTGAGAGAGGTGGGGCACCTACAAAAGTGTACAGTATTTGAAAATGAATGTGTTTTTTGAATATTAAAGCATGTCAACATAGTCTGTTACACCAAATACACAAAATAATGATCCAAAGAAATAATGATTCTAATGAAAGCATCATGTGAATTAAACCCTTTAAGTTATATTTGGAAATGTAATATGAGAACACTTAACCTGCAGCTACCTGATAGAACACTTGATACATGCAACTGGTTGCTTTACCTTAAATTAAAAGTAAAACAATACTATAACTTTGTTAACTGAAAAAAGTTGAAAAGAACAAATATATAATTTGTTTGTTTTACAAGAAAATGTTTAACATTTCTTTGGGATTTAACTGAAATTAAGAAGTTTAAATTAAAACACTTAAGTTCCGAAATCTGAATAAAAAATAAATAATTAAAAAAGTAAATAGAAATATTTATAAAACTAAAAGTAATAAAAAAGAGAAAATCTCAACAAAATTACTAAAACTTACTGATATTAAACTAAAATTAAAATGAAAACTTATGTTTTTTGTTTGTTTTTACAATAAAAACTAAAATAGTACAAATATTACTTGAATAAAACCTGATCTGACCTGGTTTTACTTTGTTTGATCTCTCATATCTTCTTGGACCCCTTTACTGGGTTAAAGTTTGCTTATTTTACATGATATTGCTGGATCCTTAGAGTAGCTTCAGCGGAAACTAACGGCTAACTAAAATGTATAAATAAACAGAAAACAACAATAATTCAGCTGCATGGTACCTTTGAGTAAATCTCTGAAAGCTGCCGTACCTGTGGTAGTTAACCTTGATAAGAATTATAGCTGACTCTCTGTACATGCGCAACCGCAAGATTCAATTCCCATAATCCCTGCACAAATGCCTCTTTGTCGTACTACGGTGTTTAGCAGATTAACAAATTGAACCTTAGCGCATTTAGGCATCCTCTCCATATCCCTCCATTCAGCTGCAGGCCTTTGTTTCTTGGGTCATTCTGTTAGAAGGGCTGCGTGATCTCCCTTCAGCCGGTATGGATGCAGCTTGTGCAAATGCAGAAATCTGGCTTTTCTTGAAGTTTTGGTCCTGTGTGCACTCCCTGCAGCCCATCGCTCCATGCCTATCTGCTTTTCCAGAGCGCCGGTTCCTTGGTAGAAATCATGTTTTCCCAGAGCATATGTCTACTTTGAGCGTCAGAAGGGAGCCTCTGCAGATTTTATTGAAACTTGATAAAGCACTGTTCATGTCGGTGGGTGTAAAAGGTAGTGGTCACGGATTGTGTATTTAGGGATATTTGTGTATTTTTATTTAGAGATGCACCGATTGACCGGCCAGTGATTGGAATCGGCCGATTTCTCGCATGACCGGCTGGTCAGTCTCACGTCTTGCCGATTCCGAGCCGGTCCTTTTATTGCCAACGGCGCAGGCAGAGACGTTACAGCCACGCGCACACTCACAGTCGCGTGTAAACACGTCGTTTTCACGTGAGAATGATTCTAATTTTAATGACATTCAGTGTAAACAGGGACTGATAATGTATTTATGTCGTGCCAGATGAGGCTTGCACAGCCTGAGTGAGTGTGTGAGAGAGACAGCACACAAAAGTAACTCACAGAAATGTATAGATGCATACTGCGGTAGAAAAAAAAGAAGAGATTTACAAAATATGATTTAGGTAAGCAACATTAGATGGCCATGATGTTTCCCCGAATAACAATATCAGCACGATTGCAATGTGACACTGATTTTATACAGTAGTATTTCAATAAACAAGAGGTGGAAATTAAGTGACTTTAGACAAAATATTGACTGTTTTTGCTCCATTTCGCTGATGAAAATTGTTACGATCAAAGCCACAGCAGAACGGTTGTGCATTTTTTTCAACATTTATTTGTATGTTTAAAAAAATATGTAAAACATTAATCTTATCAAATTATTTATGCATTTTAAATTTTGCAGTGAAAATGCATTTATGGCACCTCATCCTCATCAAACTGTCTGAGTAAATGCATCTAATACCACTTCAGATGCAGCTTCTGTTTCCTCACCAGTGGAAATCTAGAGTTTGTTAATACTAATTTAATTTCAATGGTAACAACTCTACAGTTTCTTATTATTCTAATGGAATTAATTGAAACAAAGTAAGAATTTGATGTGAAAGATTACACATTTAATAAGGTTAGGGGAAAGAAATGACCATTTGTAAACCGTTAGAAATTAAATCTGGTTTGTTACATAAAGCAACTCATATTAAGTTAAATATTTCTTCATCTTTCCAGTCACAGAGCACTTTATTTTGAGTTGTTTAAGTGAGAGAAAATCTGTAACTCAGTCCAGATTGGGGGAATTGTAATTTTTCACAATTTATTTTATGTAAATAATTTTTTTGTTGATATTTGCATAGATTTTTGTTTGTATATGCTGTCAATTATAGTTCTTAGAAAGAAAATCGGAATCGGCAAAAATCGGTACCGGAAGGTCACACTTAAAAAAAATCGGAAATCTGAATCGGCCAAGAAAATTGCATTCGGTGTATCTCTACTTAATTTTTTTTTTGTGCTTTGTATATGATTGATTTGAATACGGCAGTTTTTCTATCGCCTGACTCTCCTCCCTACCTCCTTCTCAATTCAACCCCATTTTAAAATCTTTTTGCTACCTCGCTTTCTCCAGATGGCTCACGTTCCAGCATTTTCCCTTTTTTTTTTTTTTGTTTAAACAACATATGCTCCACCCTGTGGTCTAAAGTTCCGCAATGAGCCGTCTTGACAAGGTGCCAGGTTTTAGATTCAGCGTCTCGTAAGAAGTACATTTTCCTCTTACTGCCCCCTTTGGCCCCCTCCTTTTTGTCTTTTCTCTCTCTCTCTCTCTCTCCCTCCCCTCTCTCTCTCTCTGTGTTCATGTGACGTTCTGACCACTAACAGCTACATATTAAGAGATAATTCCATACCCTGAGGTTACAACCCGGCTTAGACTGGTTCTCTCGCATTTTGACTCCACTGGGTACCCTGGGTAAAAAAAAAAAGATATTGTAAGTCTTGTTTTTTAAGGAACAGGAGACTAATTCGCCCTGAGAATGACATCAGTTCTGATGGCACTGCTTAAAACAATGCATTTATGCATGCTACAAGGATTGTAGCAGGCTAACCATACCGCACAACTTCTGTTCTGCAATATGATTATTGGAAAGATTCTTATTTTTTTGCATAATTATTAGGGGTCGACCGATATGTGTTTTTCAGGGCCGATACCGATTATTACAGATCAAGTAGACCGATAACCGATATTTTGAACCGATATACGTGTCTGGTGTAAAAATTCAAATGAATGCCAAAATTAATAATAACAAGAGCTCTGACAAAAAAACTTTCTTTAAATGCTTTTAAACATGTCTTTAATTCTGAAAACTGTTAATAACAACAACATTAAATAAACAGTAATATTAATAATAATTAATTATACTTTTAATTTAATAGTACAAGAAACTTCATAATAATAATAATAATAATAGGCCTAATAACACCTACATTAATTGGAAATACCAAATCAGGACTCTAGACTCATTCTTCCCACTGGTCGCTCCTTTGCAACTAACTTTCTCATTTGGTCTCACGAGCACATAATTTGGTTGCAATTTCATTATTGTTTATTTATTTTTTGTTACAACATGGGATAAATCAATGCATGCTGATTAACTTTTATCATAGTTTATAGTTATATGGGAACGAAAGTAATTTTTAGTCATTAGTAGTAGGCTATTTGTGATTTGAATTTTGTACAGGGGAATTACTCTTTTGCTATATTATAAGCCGGACTTCAGATGCTTTTGCTTTTGAATTTGCGATCTTGTAGTCGTTTTACAAGAAAATATAATTTGTTTTGCTTACATCTATACACCTTTCACTTTTTAAGACCAAAACAATTTTTTTTAAATTATTATTCTTAATTAAAAAGCACAACAACAATAAAACAGCAGGCTATGACAAACTAGCTTGAATCAATTATTAACAAAAGATGAGGCATGACATACACCACATGCAGTGTTATATACGGACTATTAAATTACAGAAAGTTTAGCAAACACTGAGTAATAAAAAAAAATCAATAAAAGAAAGCCTTAACGTGAGGTAAACAGCAAAGATAAGCTTTTTAAAATGAAAACAAAAAGAGAAGCAAAACTAAACTGGCTGTCGGTGACCGTGCTTGCATTTTTTCCACAAGAATATCAACATGTTCACCTTCTCTGGTTTTAAGAAACTGACTTTTACTTTACTTTAGTGTGAAAACCAAATCCTCCGTCCGCTATCATTTCCTCAGTATTCGCATTATTTTGGTTGCGCGTTCGCTCTCGTGCTTACACGAGGAGTATAAACCAGTCTCTTCACCCGAACCGCTCGCATTGAAAGCACTTCTCTTTATGTGATCTGTGCAATGACTCCTTCTACAATGTGCTGCGGCTCTGCAACGCTGTATGGAACAGACGCTTTGGAGCAGGCTGCGTTGTTGAGCGCAGTGGCACTGATATTTCACACACTTTAAGCTCTTTTATTTTCCAAACATAATAGGATTAGTCCGACGAATCATTCGGTTTGTAATGCGTACCAAACCGAAAACCTCGTACCGAATGGTTCAATACGTGTATCGTTACACCCCTAATATATGTATATGTGTATATATATATATATATATATATATTAGTGGTGGGCGTTATCGGCGTTAACGTGCTGCGTTAACGTGAGACTCTTATCGGCGATAAAAAATATCGCCGTTAATCTATTCTCAAAGTTGGGTTGGGAGCTGGGTCTATACTACGCAAGCTATGATGACTTTCACCCTGATATTTTAGCGGATGTATACCTGGCCGAATTGCACTGTAGGGGCGAGAGCGAGTCTTGAACTAGAGGCTCGCAGTCCGTGATGGACAGATTGTTAACGGCTGGTCTGTGTGGTAATACAATAGGGCAGGACATCCACACGCTCACCTATCATTCATCAACCTCAAATATGGCTTTTCATCTGAAAGATGTATGTAGTAAGCAACTTTACATGGCCGCTCAATATGATGTTAACCTAGAGAAATGTGCGCTATTGAAGTGTTTGTGTGGAAGCGTTTGCTGCAAGACAGGCTCCGGTGCTCACTTGCTCTTAAAATCTCCGTCATTTTTGGTCATACAGATAAAAGTAGCCTAATACAACTTTCGAATCTGTAAAGACTCTACGTTTATTTGTGTGCACTCAGAATAACAACGAAACGTTGCGCTTTTAAGCAAACAGGATGCGCTTTAGGTCATGTGAACTTGAGCGAGAAACTTCGAAACTCGAATATATCTAAAAATACAGTACATAGAAAAATATATCTATAGAGAGTGAAATGTCTAAAAAAAATAAAATAGAAGACGTGTGTGTTAGCATGGATGATTTACATGAAATTTAATCTGTGCAACACTGCAAAACACTTTTATTCAACTAATAAGGTGGGCACGCTGTGATCTGTTCTATATTTTTACTGTAATTGACAGTTATCGGCAAAAAAAAAAAAAAAAAACAACAACACGGGAGTGGGAGGGAATGGGAGTCATTCCTCTGGGAGTGGAACGGGATTTTCCTCCAGTTTTTTCGTGGGATTGGGACGGGAAGAGATTAAAGTTTGTGATGCATTTTGGAAACAGGAGATGAGCCCCTGGTCTAATCGCCACCTGGCTTGAGAAACCCGTACTCAAAGACATACTTTTAGTCATTATTTGGGTAGCACATATATTCTGAATGCCTTCGCAGAATTCAAATGAGCCATTTTAATCTAGATTAATCTAGATTAATTCCAAAATTAATCTAGATTAATCTAAAAAAAATTAATCTATGCCCACCTCTAATATATATATATATATATATATATATATATATATATATATATATATGTATATATATATATATATATATATATATATATATATATATATGTATATGTGTGTAAGTGTACTAATTAACAGCCAGTGTGTTAATAAACAACTAGGTAACAGTGAAAATTGGTTCCTATACCAAAATGATTGCCATATAGCGACAACAAGCCCCATTCTTCTAAATAAAATTATCTTAACTTGCCTAAAAACAAGGGCAGTGTATTTCTTTCTCATAATGGCTTCGACTAAATTACGTTACTATTTTGTGGCCATCTTTCAAATTGTCATTCAGCTTCATCGGGATATCAGAGCGATTCATCTCCAGTGCTTTTTTTTGCTCCCTATTTTTCTTCCACGTTTCTTCTCTTTGTGTATTTTCTCTCTTCTGGCAAGAGTATTAGATTGTGTTCCTCCTTAACCCTGAAGTCTGTCTGTATTTTGTATAAATAGGTCTGTAGCTTTATTCAGATCCTCTCCATTCGTCTCTCCACAGTCGCTGCCTCTGTTAGAAAACCTCCTGTTGAGGGTTTTTCTCATCCCTCTACGTATTTGAGCTGAAGTTTGGATGTTAGGATATCTGAGGAAGAGCCGCAGCAAAGAGGGAACCAGGGCCTGTCCAAGAGACGATTCCTATCGGTCCATGCGGTCTGGATCCAAGTGTTAAGGTTCGAGTGAAAATTAAAGTTCAGTTTCATTCAGTATTTCTTCCTCGTGTTTGCAGCCTTGTGTGGTTTTGGTACCTGCGTACTAGTATGGGCCTCTGGTTAGCACTGTTTCTCGCAGGTCTAATCGAGGAGGAAACCTGGCTTCACATTTCCTCACTGTAGCGGCTGTTTTAACCGCTATTGCATCTACCACCTCTTTCGGTATCTTAAAGATCTTGTTGCTGTCTTTATTTGGTCTCTTTGTCTTCAGCCTCACTCCCAAACACACTTCCTCCCCTTTGCCCCCTGCTACTGCCCCCACCCTCCTCCTGAACCGCCCCTCCCTCCCTCGGGCGACAGCAGAACAGGAATTGATTAGTGGCACGGCTTAAAAATAGAAGGGCCTGTTGTCATGGCAACGGCCAAAATGAGCTGTTGTCTTGTTTAATGAAGACCGAGATTTTAAGTGTTGTGGCTGAACAGTACAGAGAGCGGGAGACGCCATTTCTGGATAGGTGCACGCAGATGCCGGGAAGGAGATATTAGCCGTGATCTCATCCCTTTTGTCATGTGGTATGCAGATGATCGTGAATGTTTTTGTGCGCATATATGTGCACGTGCCAGACGGTCTTCCGCTTTTGGCTTTGCAGGTACGACTACAAGTCTGTTTTGTCGCAGTCTCATCCTGGTTGCTTTACCCTCAGGTACTCGCTGAATCTGCAGAGGTGCATTAAGGTAAGGCATCAAATGCATCATGCGCTGGCAGCTCCAAAACACATTGACTAAACCCACATCCTGTTACCCATACGTCCTGTATGCATCAAGCCAACCAATTACAACCCTGTTGCCATGGGAGCCATCGGCTTAATTGGCCTCATTAGTATCAGAAACTGGCCGTTTGCAAATTTTGGTCATATTCCCAGCAGATCTCTCTTCTGAGTAATATACAATAATAGTTAGCTATTGTTCAGGTCGTTGGCGAGGACAACGGTCTAATTAGCGAATTAACCATTAAGCTTTAGATACTGTACTCAACTCAACCTCCCAGAAGTGGTTTTGAAATTCCTATCGTGCCGTTTGGTGCCGGTATGCTAATACGCCTGTCCTGAAATTCCCCTCAGCAACCTACTTTTCTGACATCACAGCACAGCTAAATTATAACCTCTCAATTACGCTTGGATCATATTGCGGCTGGATTGTGTGTGATGCGAGAAATGATTTATAATGATAAATGTCAACAAGCTTTTTTTGTTTTATTTGAATTTTCATTTGCATCTTATGAATACAATTGTTGTAGCACTCCAGTGTGATTCCTTGAATGTAAGTTGGTGGGGTTTTGCTTTGAAAAGGTAGTTTTAGGAAGGTTTTTAGGCCAGGAGTTTTCAATACCAAGGGTTCCCAAATGTTATGATCCCTTTGCAAGGGATTCCCTTTCTGAAATATAGAAGCAGCTTTGTATTTTTATGAAAGCAGACCTGTTTATATTATGTTATGAAGACAAAGTCTGATTGTTAATTTACTTTTATCAGTTGTTTCCAATGTAATTATATTTTTTAAGAAAATAAAATAGCTGTACTGAGTCCAGAGTAAATTGTTGAAATAATATAATAATTTTATAGTTCAATTATAATTTTTCTTCAGTTAAGGTCTCTGTTTGAAAATGCCTGTTAAAAGGACTTAAGCTGTGAATTTTTGTTGGTTTATTAGTTTTTTTGTTTGGGGCAAATTTCAGATTCAAGAAATATGGCAAATATGGCAGTTTTAGATTGTATTGCCATTCTAAGATTAGTTTCCAAGTGACTTTTTTTCTTTTGCAATCCATTTTTGTCAAATGATTTATCAAAAGGCTTGCTATTCCTTGATAATATGGGAATGCTCAAACTAAGGTAGAGTTTATCATCAACATCTTATACAAATGTGAAGATGCTTTGATTAAACTGAGCTTTCCTGTAGCTCAAACATTATAGCATAGCAGTGGTATAGGTTTGAATCCCAGGAAGGCAAGGACTGATAAAATGTAAATGTGTACCTTCAGGGATCTTATCTATGCATAATCAGCTTGTAACACTCCAAAGAGAAAGGAAAACTTGAAATTGCATCATATGACCCCTTTAAATAAATGATGCAACGCCATACACAATAAACTGACACAGCTCTCCGTCCCCACCTCCATCTGTCAGTGGATCACCAGCAGCTAGTGAGGCTGGGAAAATTATCATCCAGCACCCGTACGATCAGCACTGGAGCTCCTCAAGGCTGTGTTCTCCCCCCACTGCTCTTCTCCCTATACACCAAGGACCCCCCACACACACACACACACACTCACCATCATGAACAGCACTGTGACTGTAGTGGAGTCATTCAGATTCCTGGGCACCACAATTTCTCAGGAACTGACGTGGAACATTCACATAGACTCCGTTGTTAAAAAGGCCCAGCAGAGGCTGTACTTCCTTTGCCAGCTGAGAAAGTTCAACCTGTCACAGGAGCTGCAAAAACAGTTCTACTCTGCCATCACTGAATCCGTCCTCTGCATGTCAATAACTGTCTGGTTCAGCTCAGCAACCAAATCTGACCTCTGAAGAATGCAGAGTTTAGTCCGGACTGTTGAGCGAATCATTGTTACAACCCTCCCCACTCTCCAAGAACTGTACTCATCCAGAGTGAGCAAAGGGGCTGGCAAAATCACTCTGGTCCTCTCACATCCAGCACACTCTCTTTGAACTGTTACCGTCTGGTTAACTCTACAGAGCTCTGAGCACCAGAACGACCAGACACAGGAACAGTTTCTTCCCTCACGCAATCCATCTCATGAACACTTGACATTAAACGTGGAACACACAACACTATTATACATTACTTATTCATCACACATACTTATTTTTTATTTCAAATTTGCACTTATCAGACCTGTACACTAGGGTTGTGACGGTGAGGAAATTTTCCCACCGGATAATCGACGTGTTGTCACACCGGTTATACCGGTATCACCATGGTGGGGGGGTCAATTTAGTTTTCCCTCTTTTCCTTTGCTTTCCTTAGATTTTAAATACCCTGTATGCGCCATGAGCGTTTTACTTTGACTTTCATATCAGCGGCAATTCGGCATCAAGCAGTTGTTTGTTTTTAGTTATTTTTTAGTTTTCCCTAACTTTCCTTTGCTTAAATAGCTTATAAAAGCACAGTGCAAATTTTACGTTAACTTTGAAGAAATTCAATACAAGCAACAACAAAATACAATGTAGAACATCAAACTTTTATTAACAAAACGAATAAAAATACACCATGCTATATGCCTAATATAAAATTACAAATAACGTACACGAAGTTTAAATATACAAAACTTAAAATCAGTTAAGAATGAGGAACAAACAATTATGAAACGAAGAATGTTTATTTACAAAAATTCATAAGAAAGTTTGCAGGGACAGCATACGCCCTGATGTAAAATAATGGAAAAGAAATCACACTGTTTAAATAAAATCAGCAAATACCGTGGAACCAAATAAATGAGAAACAATTTATTTATTTTTTAAACATCACTTAGATCAGGGTCGCGAAGGCAATGGCGCTAGATCGCGCTTTAGGTCAGTGTTTCTCAACCAGGGGGGCGAGAGATACAACTCCAATATAATATATTCAGCAAAACGTTTCTCATCATGTGTAATACAGATTGAACAGTGGCTCAAAACCTCTGTATGAGCACATGATACGCAAACTACAGCTCTTGGCTGGATAAATAAGCCAGTGTCACACTAGTAGACAAGTTTTGATGGACGACTATTGTAATCAAGGTAAAGCTGATAACAGTGACATGATTGTGCATTAGGCGTGCGTTATGTCCGTTATAAACAATGCTCAAACGAACTGTGTATGTGCGCTCTCGATCACTCATCACTATAACATAATATTTCTGCTTGAATACAGCTCAGTATATTCACGTAGTTGAATACAGCGAGTGTTGACATTTGTGAGGATCAGTGGTGTTTATGGGCATACGGGCATCAGACGCTCCAAACAGCTTGTTCTTACAGAGGAACTGCTGATGGCATCATTAATAGTGAATAATAATAATAAAACATTTAATTTTTATTATTAAATAAATGCAATATAAAGATACATCCCAACAAGCCTTTTTAATTATTTATTTAATATGTATTTTATCATTTATTTACTTCTCACTTGGTAGATCTCGGTGAGTTTCTCATTTTAAAAGATTTTGACTAAGATTAATGTCAGACTCAGAAGTCAACCGGCTTAAAATGTGCGCTTTTACATTTAGTTTTGAAAGTCTTCCGCCATCGTCTTGTCTGTCTCACCTCACTTATCTTGTCAGTTATCTCTCTTTACGTGATAAATGAAATCTGATCTGTGATGTAAAGGTCTGCGCGGGAAAAAAAAATGTAGTCCCGCTCCCGTGAGGTTTTATTCCACACCCACCCGCTCCCGCGATATATTCACTGTTTGTTCACATTTCTGATGAAAGACAGAGAGATAGGCCAACAAATAAAAGTTTAGAAAATTGTATTTATTTTATTCGTCTTGTCAAGAGTATTGAATTTATTGACAGAATAATGTCAACATTTAGCTGCCAACACGGAATAAAGTGTCACAAAAAAAAAAGTTATACAGATATTGTAACCCTTATTTTTATTCGTCTTGTCAGGATACAATTCGTTTAGGCTAACATTCAGCCTACAACACAATAGGAAAAAAATGTTGCAGAGGGAAATAAAATGTAGGTTTAGCCTAATAGCTATTTTATCAGTCTTGTCAAAATACTAAATTTATTTAACATCTTGCTGTTAACAGTGAAAAGTGCAGCAGAGAAAAATAAATAAATTCGACACAGTCTGTCATTTAAAATGATAGGATAAGCATAATACAAAAAAAAGAAAAAAGGAAAGACGAGTTGAACGTCCTTCCATCCACACTTTGCTCCATCCTTATTCTGCTCTGTCACTCATCACAACCTGCCTGTTCTGTCTGATAGCCGTATATTATATCTGCTAGCCTGCTCTGAGCATCGTTGCACATGCTGTGCTCAGACAATAAAACGATGCACTGGTTCGTGCATGCAGCGCGCGCATAACACTCCGAGTGCAGGCTGTACCGGTGCTCGATTAGAATAAAGCGCAGACATGCTGTTCTGAAAGGACGTTAGGAATGGGATATTGTTAGACCGCCCGCTCCCATTCAAATTGCACCAGAGTTACCGACCATTACCGCGTTGTATTCGGGAAATTCATTCCGTGGCGAAATCTGGTCGGGACAGCCGCGGCAATGCAGACCTAGACTGCTGTGATGGAAGACTCTCCTTCATTCGGTGCGCTGCATTGAGCAGCAGTGCATTCAATTTTAATTGTAGTGTCCTCTAACTGAACAAAATTATTTTTATTACTATAAAAAAAAATTAACTACGGTGGGGGACAGTGCTTTGGTGGGCAAGTGACGTAACGGTGTTACAGCCTAACACCGGTATAACCGCCAATACCGTCTATCGCGGCAAGCCTACTGTACAAACATAATTGTGTATTATATATTGTGTTTTTGCTCTTTAGCACATTGCCTATTTGTATATTATTGTTTATTTTCTGTGTCTTGTCCTGTTGCTGTCATTCTGTTGCACTGTAGAGCTTCTGTCACTATAACAAATTCCTAGTATGTGTAAACATACCTGGCCAATAAAGCTCATTCTCCAGATACACTTTACTTGTGCATTTGTGTTAATGTAACACTTTTTTAAATGGAATTTCCCAACATTTTTCCCATATACTGTTGGTTGGACAATCCGATAGTCCTGTCCCAAAGTCATGCCTTTGGTTAAGTCAGTGTTGTGTTGTGCTGGTCAGGATGCTTAAACAAACAGTTTTGTTTTTATAGCGACACAAGAGGAACATCTGAGCTGGAAACTACTCAGAATTGTGATCAAGTTCTGGATCACTCTATGTTTTACTTTATTTCAGATGCCTTGACCCATTTTGCTAATAAGTTTGTGTTCTAAATTGCATTTTAGAAAAGCAGATGATCAGTTTTGTCCAGAAGTACCTGAAATATCCGTGGCCTAGCTTTCAGAAAAGTACAAAAAAGCTTCTCTAATCTAAGGCTGTGTTCTTTAAAGTCATTTGATTCATGTTCTTAAGGGATTTAGGGAGCTGTTCTGTTGACATCTTTCACACGTTTAAGCGCAAGTGTTCTGCCAGTCCATATTGATCAGAAGGCTTACTCATTCGGAAGACTAATTTGAAAACAGAAAGGTGACAAGTAGCTGTTGTGTACTATTCAGCCCGTAAAGCAACTCTCTGGTTCAGAGTGCATGTTTTGTGCTCAGGTGTGCTGTTTGTTCATTTTCATCTTTTCACATTTTTCACCACTTTGTTCAGCTGTTTTTATCCGCTTAAACCTATTCTCGGTTCCTCAGGTGGTGGATATCAGAGCAAGGAGCAGCGAGAGCCAAAGTGACAGCTGAATGAAAGAAATCAGGCAGGTCTTGACCAAACAGGTGTTGTTACCTGCGTTTGCGTCTCTACTGGAGTCAGGCTGCAGAAATGGCTGCGGCATGAGATCATGAGGCCCTGGTCTTCTGTTCAAGTCATATTTCTGCTTTACGTGCCCTGGGGGAGGTCACACTCTTGCTGGTGCTTTGTCGCTTGTGAAAGCGAGTTCACGGAGTGGCAGCCAGCTGCTGAGGAGCTGAAGATAAACCTCCTAATGGCAAAAGGAGGGTCGTCACCTTGTTGACATTTCGTTCTGCAACATGCCAGAAGGGCTCGGGTGTGCCGCAGTTTTGGAAGCGGTAATCTAGGCAATCCAAATTTAAGGCTGGAATACACTAACGTGACTTTTGCCCAGTTTTGTTTGTCCCGATTTGCAGTCTGTTGATCAGAGTTGCCGAAAGCCAATTTGCAGATTTTAGGCAGTCAGAATTGACAGATTTCACCAAGACCTGATATTGAGCTGATTTTAAAACCCATTGTTTTAATTTATTATGTGTCTCCAAACAACAAATATATTTTTTGCATGAGTCTGTCATGTTCAGAACAACTTGAAAGTCTAGTAGTGCGTAATATACAGCCCCCCCAGTACCCATTTACGCAGTCTGGGTAAAAAAAATATGTTACTACATTGTCACCTTAAAAGCAAATACGGCCAAGTCGTTCATCATTTCCCTTAGTTATCTTAATATGATTAATAGAAGATTAAAGATGCCATTTTTTGTTACTCGTATCCCTTTCCCTTTATTTTAGAGATTCATATATATTTTTGTTGTAAATTAACTTAAATATTTAAGTCCACTCTTGTTATGGTTGCATTTTTTTCTTGACTTCTACACACTCTGTCTGTTGCGATGAATGTAAGGAGAATGTTTATTCAGGGTATGAAGCGTTTATCCAGGACCGAAAATTCTGACATGATAAATGTCAAATCCGAACCCCTCTTCACAAATAATATAAACAGGAAAAAAAATGATCCTCATCTACTCCAAAGTCAACAGAGATCCGCTTAAAGAGACCGAACACTCAAAAATGAGTCTTCATTTACTCACCCTTATGTTGTTCCAAACCTGTAAGTTGTCTGTGTGTGTTCTGTTTTCTTTTTTTCATACAGTGAATGTCATTGGGGTCTAGTGTTGTTTTGCTCCACATTGACTAATTTTATGGACAAAAACATTCTTCAGCATATCTACAGAAAGCAAGTCATACGGGTTTATAACAACATAAAAGTTATTTACTTCAGTTTTGCGTGAACTATTCCTTACCATTACATCCATACTGTTAACTCCTTAAAAATAAAATGGATCCTACTGAAAAGTCACCCAAATGATTTCTCAAACAAATTTGAGAACATTACTGTAAAGTCTGCATTTAGAAATCAGTCTTTGCTGCCATTTCCCAATCGTTCATGGCTCTCACCCTGTATGACCCTATGCCAAGCCCACTCGCTCCAGCTTTAACTAGGTTATTGCGTCAACGCCTGCCCATCACTATAAATCACTCTCCTTGCATTTAAACCCCAAAGAACTGCGATTCCATCCAAACGGATACTTCGGAGTATAAAACGAGTAGCAGGACCTGCTCTTGCCCTATGCGCCTCGGTTTTTTATTATTATTTTTTTATTCATCAGGGTGGGCGCACACACCTTTAGCGATGATGTAGCAGCCATTTTGAGGACTCTGTGCTCTGCATCAGATGCTGCAAACAGGAAAGGCTTAATCTAGCCAATTGAGCGGGTGGGTGATCCGAGGGGCTTCATGCGAACAGGCAGATTTGGGAGATGGGCCAGGCTCCTAGGGTGGGGGATGGAGGGGTAGAAGCGAAGATGGGTGCAAACCCCTGTTCTTTCACGATAAGTGCTGCGCCTTAGAAAGGAACTTGGGGAGGACGCATCGCTGCTCTGGGTGAGGGATGCGACGCCACCAGCACTTTGGTCAGGGAGGTGGGGCAGCAGGTTACGTCAGCCAAATGAATTGTCATGATGCAGATCATGCGTGAAAAGAGCTGCGGATTCCATTTGTGCATTTGCAACCTGCCATATTATTATTATCATCACTTCTTTTAGCTGGCAATTTGTTTTTGATACACTTCCTGAATTGCTTCTCTTTTGTAGGGGGGGCAAGGGTCTTTTGATTTTGCGCGTGTGTACCGGTTCAGGGGGCTTCAGTGTGTGATGGTGTTTGCAGTGGGGGCAGAAGGAGGAGGACATTTTTGTGCTTGCAGTGATCTGTTTGACAGGCAACAGTAGCGTGTGCATAAAGAAAATGGTGTGCCGGTGGGGGATGGGCAGAGGGGAATTAAGGGTTGGCATTATGACAGGGTAGCGTGTCAGGAGAGTGCTGTTGTCTTTTTTTTCTTCCATCATTTAATTTTTTCGACAATATCTCATCCTCCGTCTGCCCTAACCCCCAACTCTGCCCCCCACCTGAACCTATTGAGATCCCAAACATGCGTTGTATTGGTTTACAAAAATTATAAGAACTGAAAAGTAGTTTGCGGTCATCCATACCTTTAAGGGGCCCCCAGAAAGTGAGCGTGTGTGTTTATTTTTACAACGCAGGGAGGAAAAAAAGGAATACTTTTTTGGAAGGGAGTGGGGGGGGGGGTCAGTTTTTGCTCTGCTTTGTGGAGTGTGGCACAGCTGTATTAGAATGGCGGGTCTGAAGGGCACAAAGTGAGTCTTGTGTCGGTATGGCCCATCAAACCACACACACGCACAAATGTTTCCTCATTTTTAGGCCCTTTCCCTACCTTGCCAAGAAGTCCTGCACGAGTAACTATCCAGGGACCATCTGAAAGGGATCAGTGGAACAAAAGGTTGATTAGATAAAATTATCTTGAAAGTTGTGGTTTAGGTTGTTATGAGGGTCGCTGGGTGAGATCGCCAGATAATCTCATCCGGAGTCAAGTGATATGGCTCATCTGTGGTGTGCTCGCGTACACCATTTCACTCTCTATCTCTGTTATTCTTTTCATCTCAAAGCTGCTGCGTTGGCTGGCGTAGTGCCCATAGCAGTGAGTCTGTCATGGAGTGCGCGTGTGCCGGTTTCTGGAGAGGAGGAGCAAGAGGGGGGTGGATGAAGGAGAAGTGAGCCAAGTAAAGAGAGTCTGGTGTTTGTAGCAGCTGACTGAAACAGTCATTATATTATGTAAAGGGGGACGGGGTGTGTGATAGTGTGGGGGGTCAGACTGACGTGCACTGAACGGACCTTCTGATTGGTTGGCTGGTGCCATTGTTGGTTATGTGTATGCTTGTGTGTTTATTATCGCTCACTCGCTTTGTTTCTTTCTACTGTCTCAGTCACTCGCACTTTCCCCCCCCCCCTCGCTCGCTCTTTACCCTCTTTTTTCCCCCTCACACACTCATTCGTGCAAGGTGGGTGGTTTGTAGCAAGGATATTACTTTATATATCAAGCTGTTATGTGCTTGCTTTTCAGTTCTTCAGTCGTTGTTGCAAAGGATGACATGAAAAATAATGGGATGATAGAGAGATGATGAAATTATCAGGGAACCAATTACAGCTCAATTGAATTTGTAATTGGGGAAGTCCCTACAATAAGGCATTTTAAATCCAGTGGCTTGTGGGTCTCGGGAGCTTAATTGGGTTTAGGAATAACTGCAGTACTGCATGTTTTATAGGAACTTCAGCTGAACTGGACTATAAGGTCAACCGGGCATAGTTTTAGCGTTTGATAGGCTGAGGTTTGTCAAGCTCCTAATTTGGCCAATTTAAAAAAAAAAAAATACTTTAATCCTGGGTCTCAGATATCGCTCAGGTATAATGTTTTTATTCAGTAAGGATACATTAAATTGATCAAAAGTGACAGAAAAGACATTTACAATGTTGCAAAATATTTTTTCCAAATAAATGTGGTTCTTTTAAACTTTCAAAGAATCCTTAAAGTATTACATTTTCCACAAAAATATTAAGCTGTGCAGCCATTTTCAGCATATCAGAATGATTTCTGAAGGATCATGTGACATGGAAGACTGGAGTAATAGCTGCTGAAAATTCAGCTTTGGCATCACTGTAATGAAGTCATAATTTTTCATAACTGTATTTTTGATCAACTTAATGCACCCTTGTAGGGGTCGACCGATTATCGGCGCCGATATTAAGCATTTTACCGATTATCGATATCGGCCATTTTCAAAACAGATTTGCCGATAATTTTTTATAATGCAAACAAACATACTATTTACAGGTGACATTATTTATTGGTGAATAAATAATACAGGTGAAATTATTAATTTTTAAATGCACTATTTGGCTCGAAAATCTGAGATCAACAGCGAGCTTTTGCCCTTCTGCTCCATATATAATCTCAAATTTAAAAGGTCCTCATGGCATTTACCTGTCAAAATATAAGTTCGGTTTGAAATAAAGAAATGCTACAACAATTATTACAACTTTTGTTGAGAACTTTACACCTCCGCCAGGTATGAGACATAATTATAAACACATTATTATTCTTTTAAAATGATTATTTAGTTTTTATTTCAGCCATTATCAGTCTTTTTACGGACAATAAAACATTTACCAAGCCACATCCCAGTATACATTTAGCCAACTATTATCAAAAGCATTTCTAAATAAAATTCAACAAAACATTTTCTTGCGAGCTCTTAGATGAAGTATTACGACAAAATGCATAATGAAGAAGAATTGGACTTGTTCTGTAGCTGCATTAGAACTAACATTAGCATCACCCTTGCTTCATAAAACAATTTATGAGATTAATAATACACTTTTACTCAGAACTCACTTCAAACCACCATCTAGTGTTTGTAATAACTTTTGCAATCACATGTGGAATTTGGTTGTTAAAATATGCTATTTATAGCTTTTATATAGTTTCACAAATTAGCATTTCAGATGTACACATTCATCTCAAGAAAATCACATACAAGTAGAAACCATATTCTAGTAATCTTGTTTCTTATCTTATTTAATCTGTGGCTGTTGTCATGTTCATTTCTGCTGTGATTTTAAAAGCTCTTAACATTATGCTCTGGCTAAAACTCATGTTGTTTGTTACAACTACAGCTCTCCGATAAGTAACCAGGTATACATTCCTAACGTATAATACACATTGTAAAAAGGTAATTTCAGTTTTGTCTACATACACTTTGCGGCCGTGGTACATTTATAAAAAGTAGCCCAAAAACGCAACCCATGGCTCTGTAATTTTTACAGCGACTGAATTGTCAAAATAGTCCGCTTGTTGTGCTGCAAGTTTGGCAACACTGGTTCGCTGTACCCTCATCACACAATGACCGATAACCTTCCGGCGCTGCTATGAGGGCAAGAAGTTGGGGTCAAACCTTATAATGCGATTAAATCATGCAATGAATAATAAAAATCACGTGCAATTTTTTTTTTTTTTAATGCAAATTAATTGTATTCTAAGGTTTGATCCCAACTTCTTAATTATTTCAGCTATTTACACTCCTATTTTTTTACCATTGTTTATTTTATAATAACCGTCTGCTGGTTATTCCTTATATATTTAAAATAATCTTGCCGTGGAGACTTGGAAATAGTTGGAAAATTCATGTTTTTACCTTTGGTATTTTTACTTGTTGCTGTCATTATTTGCTGAAAGTAGTGGTAGACCGATTAAGCGGTTTTGCCGATTAATGGGCACCTATAGTTGATTGCCGTAACTATAAGTTATCGGTAAAAATCCATGCCGATAGTTTTCCGTTTTGCGTCCGTTGCTGGAGTGGCTGAGAAGGGTCCGCTGGCATTATTTCTAAGCCGCCTCTAGCGAAATCACTGACTGTTGTTTGTTGTTGTTTATTTTGACATGTGACATTGCGCACTGCACTGAGCTGGAAACTTTAAATGCCATTTAAATACAGCCGACAGAAAATCCTGCGTCGGAACAGAGCATCATTCAGATAGTTTTCTATTAAATTACATTATATTTGTCCTAAATCATTGTGAATGTACATAATGACTTCACTCTGGCTATACATTTTGTATTGTGCATTTTTAGCAAAAATTCATTTAACATCTTGCTGTTAACAGTGAAAAGTGCAGCAGAGAAAAATAAATAAATTCGACTCCTTAAAATGGTAGGATAAGCATAATACAAGAAAAAAAGGAAAGACGAGTTGAACGTCCTTAAAGGACATCGCATCCACACTTTGCTCCATCCTTATTCTGCTCTGTCACTCACCACAGCCTGGCTGTTCTGTCTGATAGCCGTATATTATATCCGCTAGCCTGCTCTGAGCATCGTTACACATGCTGTGCTCAGACCCCGCAAATAAAACGATGCACTGGTTCATGCATGCAGCGTGCGCATAACGGTCCGAGTGCAGGCTGTACCGGTGCTCGATAAGAATAAAGCGCAGATATGCTGTTCTGAAAGGACGTCTGGAACGGGATATTGTTAGACCGCCTGGTCCCGTTCAAATTGCACCAGAGTTACCGACCATTACCACGATGTTTTTCGGAAATTAATCCCGCGGCACAAGAAATCTGGTCGGGACAGCTGCAGCAATGCAGACCTAGACTGCTGTGATGCATGGCTGTCGTTCGTTCGGTGCGCTGCATTGAGCATCAGCGTTCAGTTTTAATTGTAGTGTCCTCTACCTGAACAAAATTATTTGTATTACTATAAAAAAAAATCTAAACGACGGTGCCAGTGACGTAGCGGTGTTGTCACTTGCTACGAGCAGAATACAAATGCATCAGACAGATAAAGAGGTTCCAGCACAAACAATAGCCTGCATAGAGTCCTGCACATTCACTGTCCAGACAATCCCTGTGTGTGTGTGTGGGAGGGAGAGTCTCTCTCTCTGGCCATGAAGGGTCCGCCCAAGCGTGCTTAACTAATAAAGACGAGCAAATCATTTAGATCTGTAGTACATGACACATATCCAGACTAGTGCAACAGGGTCTTATGTGTACACACAATCAAATCTGAACTTGAGCACGCATGACCCTGCAGTGTATGTGTGCACTTTGCATGGGAACACACACAATCACACACACACGCACGCAGAGCGATTCAGTCACGTTATAGACTGGCTGTTGGGCTCCCGTGTGGTGTGTTGTGCTTTTGTCCGGAGGGGAGAACAGGAAGTTAATGGCTGACTGGAAGAATGCAGCAGAAGATATTGGCTCATCTGGCGCGTCAATAAACCAATGTCACCGCTGGTTTAAATCGTTTATTGGGTAAACCGTGTGTTAAAATCAAATGCGCATATTACACCGTTTTACATAAGGCATCGTTTTATGCGTCCCATCATACCATAAATTATATATTTTAGGAGACAACACTCTGTGTCAGACGGAGAGGATGTCTTCCAGGCATTTCTGTTTTTCTAGCAAGACTGTGCTTTTTATCAATCTACTGCATTGTAGTTTTCTCACTCTGTCTCCCAAAACAGACTCTTCGTGCTTCAAAACTAGGTTCTTGGACAACAAGCCTTCTTTTAATGTTTAAACTGAACAATTTTATCTGACTTGTTTCCCGTGTACTAAGATTTTGCTGCACATGTACCTTATTCACTTTGTGTCAATGAAATAAGATTCTGAAACAGTGAAAATGCTTCATCAGAGAAGTGCTAATTACATTTGGTTAGTGGGTCTTATTCACTAATCATGCATACCCATTCATTTTTGCATGAAATCTGCATATGAACATTTTCACAAACAAATCATGATTAATCAAGAACTATTAAGTTATTCTTCATTTGCAGAAACTACCACCACATGTTCGCAAAAAATCATATAATCTAGGTGGCCTCAAAAATGTTTTGTGCAGCTGTTTCATCATATATTTCATATATGATCAAAGATCTTACTTTGTGCTCTCAGACGAGCATTTATTTTCAACGTCATTGTGTATTACTTGAAGTCTGGGACGCACATCGCAGAACAGGCGATCATTTGTGTTTATGATGCAAATATATATATATATATATATTTTTTTTTTAATGACCGATTGTTTCGCTAGATAAGACCCTTATTCATCGTCTGGTATCGTTTATAGCCCTTTGAAGCTGCACTGAAACTGTCATTTTAACCTTCAACCGTTTGGAGTCCATTGAAACTAACTATATGGATACAAATCCTGGAATGTTTTCATCTTGGATGACATGGGGGGTGAGTAAATTATCAGGAAATGTTAATTTGAAAGTGAACTAATCCTTTAACTTTAAAATAATGACTATATATATATATACATCTATAAAATGGAAACAAGGAAAATGCATATATTTTTCAGCTGAAAGCGTTGCTGTTGATTCATGAGGGAAACTCCACTTCATCAGAGAGAAAAATCCTCTAATTATAGTATAATTATAGGGTGTATTCACACCTGTCTTGTTTGGTTCGATTAAAATGAACTCTGGTTTGTTTCCCCCTTTGGTGCGGATCTTTGGGGCAGGTGTGAATACTGCAATCGCACTATGGTGCGCACCAAACACCCGAACCGAGACCCAGCTGAAGAGGTGGGTTCGGTTCCAAACGAACTCTGGTACGGTCCGTTTAAGGTGCGAAAATGAACCGGCCTCTATCCCACCCAATTGCAGAAAGCATGCTCCGAAACAAACAGCTTGTGCATATAGTGCTGTTGTTTGTATTTAAATTGCTTAAATCACTTGTTTTTAAAAACGCAATGCTTAAAAACGCGTGCAAATGATGAGTTTTCGTGACCATAGCACCCACAGCAATGTGACATGAGCGCACTAAATAGGCTAAAGCTTGCTAAATATGTGTCTGGGGAAAATATAATTATTTATTAATAACCTAATGTTTTCTGTGTCTGTGTCACAAAGATGAAGTTAAAAATCCTGACTCGCCATCTCCTCATTGGATGCTTCTTTTGAAAGAAATGCATCTTTACGGATTATAAGAGTTTTTGTTTTGGATATGAATAATTTTTTGTTTTGTAGTAATTCAAAGCATTCTATATATATATATATATATATATATATATATATATATATATATATATATATATATATATATATATATATATATATATATATATATATATATATATATATATATATATATATATATATATATATATATATATATATATATATATATATATATATATATATATATATATATATATATATATATATATATATATATATATATATAATATATATTCATCATGTCTGTAAGGAAAATATTCACAGAATTCAATATTGTTCAAGACTGGGACGGCAAGCACATATTAGTTTTCTTTATTTTAGAAAAGCACTATGTTTTCTTGATGTTGTGAGTGCACACAAATAAAAATAGACCCTTTACAGTTCCGAACTATTTATTATTCTTACCTTTTATGAGCAACAGTTACGAAGTATTTAATTTGCTTCCACTCGCCGCATAAACGATTGGAAATGTGCCTAGCGCACATTTGTCTGGGTTAAATGTTTAAACTAACATTTTGATATACTTCAAGTATTTTATATCTATAGATTTTATTTTCGGCAAGTCGTAATTACATCATATGACACTTAATTTGAGCACACATTTAATGCTCATAAGTTTCTTCATATTGCGTTAGTATCTCATAACAGCAAATAAGTAAAAGAATACAAATTGCCCTCTGAAATATCTTCATGTTTAGCCTGTTTTTGCACTTCCTGTTTTCCCTGCTTGAGAATTTCTGTCCAATGAATGGATGACCTTGGCTCACATGTGGTTTTGTTTACAATTTCTGGTTCACTTGCAAAAAGGGCAGTGTGAAAGCGAACTGCACCACAAAAAAACATTCTATTTGGTCCGGACCAAAGCAAGTGAACAATCGGACTTTCCTGGTGTGAATACACCCTAAGATATGAATTTTCAGTCTCCTTAATCTGGTGGCAGAAAGAGTTTTGGGAAGCCCCGTTCAGCTGCGTGTCTGCACTCTTGTCCTAACAGGAGCTGAATGTGAGTTAGGGAGACCCTCTCTACTAGCAGCCCAAGCAAATGT
Source organism: Gymnocypris eckloni scoliostomus (assembly GCA_027564155.1). Classification (NCBI taxonomy): domain Eukaryota; kingdom Metazoa; phylum Chordata; class Actinopteri; order Cypriniformes; family Cyprinidae; genus Gymnocypris; species Gymnocypris eckloni. The sequence goes on along the minus strand of CM050427.1, from coordinate 22,884,617 downwards.
CCTCAGTCAAACCATGAAAGTTACACTGATTTGTATGTAATGATCATGTAATTTATCAATTAAGCCTCGAGAGGCCTTGGTTCTCGAGCACTGTAGTCCATAGCCTCAGCACGAGGCAGACTAATGGCTCTGTTAAGTCTGTGGGCGTGAGGAGTCATAGTAGATCTCTCTCACTTGCTCTCAGCTCTTTCACTGTAAAAGAATAAAGTGATTTGCGTTGGTCTCAAGCAGGGGAATTTGTACTGATTCCTACAGATTAGGGCTGTCGAGATCCCAAAATTTCTGTATTTGATACCAGTAGCAGGCAAATCTCTTGATACAGCCGTGAAAATGAATGTACTCTTGAACACAATGCATGTATTTTTGTTTAAAAGTTAACTTTCTATTAATGTTTATCGTGTAAATATTGTCCCAAGTTGTTTAAAATTCAATTATTGTATTATTTATTTATTTTCATTTTATCAACTTTGCACCTGCTTGGCTACTATGGGTGATTTAAAAGCATTTGTTCACAAATGTTCTCTCTCTGTGTCGCTGACAGGATGGAGCGGATGTCTGAGGAGGCGTTAAGGCTGAACCTGCTGAAGCGGGGTCTAGAGGCACAAGATGAGCGGGACGAGGCACTGGCCAAGCGCTTGAAGATGGAGGGTCACGAGGCCATGGAGAGGCTTAAAATGCTTGCCCTCCTCAAACGCAAGGATCTGGCCGCTTTGGAGGGGGCGGCGGTTGCGGCAGCCATGGCGGAGGGCAAAGGCCCCGGGGGCAGCCAGGGGCTGATGGGAGCTGTGGCCTACGAGGAGAAAATGAATGGAAGTTTGAGAGTCGGGGGCCATGGAGGTCCAAGTAAGAATGGGAAGGAAAACATAGTGGATGAGCCAGTGGACATGAGTGCCAGAAGGAGGTGAGGTTTCAGGAAAGCGTTCAACATCTGTTTGTTGAAATGAGTACCGTATTTTCCCCGGAAAATAAATTGCACATGACCATAAGCTGGGTGAAAATGGCATTGTTGAATGAAAAATCTGCATCTGTGTGTAAATCAGGTTTTATTACGTTCAGAAGTACTGGTAAATAAAATGCAATGTTTACAAATATACTAAACTCTATAAAAATGCATGATTCCACAAAACCTTTACCTGTAATTAGGGGTGGAACGGTTCAACTTTTTCACGGTTTGTTTGGATCACGGTTTTAGAGTCACTGTTTCGGTACGGCTCGGTGTGTTTAGGGAAAAACTATACTGTCAAATAAAAATAAAGAAAATAAGATTATTCAATCTAACTACAATACATCTAACTAAATAAATACACTATAGTAAAAATACAAATAAAATAAACAGTGATTTTCAGGGTTTTTTAGGTAGGTCTAGCGTTAGTTTTTAGGTACAGAAATTGGATAAAGTAGTCAAATGTAAAACAGCATTGCATATTTGACTGTATAAATTAAAGATGAATCTTTATTAAAGTTAGAAAAGCGATTCAATCAAGAGCAGTGAGTGATTTATTTGTTGTTGCTGTTTGATTAATATTAAGAGTGCGGTCACTTTAAGAGAATGCACTAGAGATGCACCGATTGCAATTTTCTTGACCGATTCTGATTTCCGATTTTTTGGGGGGGAAGTGTGACCTGCCGATTCCGATTTTCTTTCTAAGAACTATAATTGACAGCATATACAAACAAAAATCTATGCAAATTTCAACAAAAACATTTTTACATAATAAAATAAATGATTAAACATTAAAATTCCCCCAATCTGGACTAATTTACAGATTTTCTCTCACTTAAACAACTCTAAAATAAAGTGCTCTGTGACTGGAAAGAGGAAGAAATAGTTAACTTAATAGGAGTTGCTTTATGTAACAAAACATGTCATTTCCCACTGTTTATAAATGGTCATTTCTTTCCCCTAACCTTATTAAATGTCATTTTTCACATCAGATTCTTACTTTGTTTCAATCAATTAAGTTAGCATGATAAAAAAACTGTAGAGTTTTACCATTCAAATGAAATTAGTATTAACAAACTCTATATTTCCACTACTGAGGAAACAGAAGCTGCATCTGATGTGGTATTATTACACTGCAACATTTCAAATGCATAAATTGTTTTATAAGATTAATGTTTTAAATATTTTTTTATAAGCATACAAATAAATGTTGAAAAAAATGCAATGATACTTTTAAATATGACTAAACCACCTGTAGGCAGCAGCAAATGTCTGTTTTAATGAGCGAGTCATTTATTAATGAATTCAACCGATTCATTCAAACGGCTGATTCATTCAGAAACCAGTCAATTGACTGTCATTATGAATGGGCAACTGAATCAATTGACTCACTTGATTCATTCAAACACCTGGATTCATTCAGTAACCAAACACCGCTGCTGTGTGTTGCTCGGAGACACAACAGTTCTACTGTGGCTTTGATCGCAACTAGTCAGTATGTGCTATCTCTCTCACACACTCACTCAGGCTGTTTAAGCCTCATCTGGCATGATATAAATACATTATCATTCGCCGTTTACACTGAATTCCATTAAAATTAGAATCATTCTCACTCGAAAACGACGTGTTTACATGCGACTGTGGGTGTGCGCATGACTGTGACGTCTCTGCCTGCGCCGCTGGCAATAAAAGGATCGGATCGGGATCGGCAAGATGTGAAACTGACCGGCCGGTCACGATCCAGGCCGGTCATGTGAGAAATCGTCCGATTCCGATCACTGACCGGTCAATCGGTGCTTCTCTAGAATGCACTGATACGGCCGGCTATGTCTGCTATAGGATACTAACCAAGACAGGCATTTTGACATAATATTTGTGTGAATTTGTCCATTCAAACACAATACTTCAGAGAGATCTTAATATTTGCGCGCGATCTGAGGCGTGGGTTTGTGTGCTTCTGATAAGTGCACACACAAATCTTCTCTATCAGCACCCGGGTGATGACTGAATAAATGCTTGTATTCCAGCATACACCTGCATTGAACGAGTGAATGGTTTGTCCACTTTTTTTCCCCATCGCTGTTGTAATATACTGGGAAGCCAGAATGCACATCCATCAACAGAAGCATACATTAGCCAAACCCTGTTTGTTTTACATGTTATTTATAACAAACAATATTGCAGATGCATTGTCATATTTAAGTTGAACCGCGGTCCTAGTGGATGCCGAACCGTGTGTGGAGAACCGTACGGTTCGGGGGGGTTTTCCGCAAACCGTTCCATCCCTAAATGTAATATTAAGTGCTATTTTCGTATTTTTCAGGTATTGTTGTATTTGTTAATACGTTTTTGTTTCTGTATTTTTTTTCTTTCATTTTCAAGATTTTATCATTTTGTTTGTCTTTTTTTCTGTTTTCTATATTTACATAAAATAACAATTTTATATAAATATATAGTTATATATTTATAACATATTTTATTTTGGTTTTATTTAGTTTAGTACATGACGCTAAACTAAATTGTAATGAGGAAACTGTCTTAGCAGCTAGCTAAAAAAATTATATTAACATTTATTTTATTTCCAGTAACAAAAATTTTTTTTAGTTTACCTACAATGACCCTGTTCAGAACATAACAGAAATAAAATATATTATAAAACAAACATACATTTTAGTGTCATTCGTTGTAAACCAAATTGATTAAATCAATTAGTTTAGTCCTGGCAGTTATAAAGTAAACCTGAATCTACTAGCGTGAGGAAAATTAGTTATATAAATAAACTTTGACTCACGTACCTTGGGCTCAATAATTTTTGCTTGCTTGAAGTTAATTGCGTTATGCAAGTCGCTTTGGAATGTAAATTGTGGCACATTTCAGATTCTAAAACAACCGATATTCTGGGAAGTAGAGTATGTTTTTCCCATGTGGTGTTAAATTAAATAATGTTTTAATGATTTTATCCTGCAGGTGTTGCTAGGACTTGTTTTTTTTTTCATCTGGACTCCCTTAATAATTACTATTTACGGTGCCCCTAAAAATCCCACTATTTTTGCTCTTCATAGCGATATAGTTCGAGAGCGACGCACTCCATCACCCGATGTTATCATTTTGTCAGACAATGAGGCATCTAGCCCCCGGAGCACGCCTCGCCCTGAGGAGAAACAGCATCAGGCCAACCTTGAGATGTTTAAGGTGCAGTATCCCATGGAGGAATCAGATATATTGTTGGTTACCCACCATTAAACCCTTAGAATGAGTTTAGTGAACCTAATTGCTGATCTCTTGTGTGTGTTTGTTCTGCAGGGGAAGACTGACGACGAGCGGCAGCAGATGATCAAAGCTCTCCGAGAGGAGCTCAGGCTGGAGGAGGCCAAGCTGGTGCTCCTAAAGAAACTGAGACAGAGTCAGATGCAGAAGGAGAACGTGGTGCAAAAGGTCAGAACCCTACACAATGTCCTGTGCCTTGCTCTACGCTTGATGCCAACTGGGCTTGTAACTCTACACTCTCTCGGTTGAGAATTTGAATTCTGTCAGGACCACTATTGTCAAAATGATAGATACTTAGCATAAAGTTTTGGTTTGGCGGTATGGTTCTACTCTGTGCAAAAATCTCTGCCCATCCATGCAGCCGATCATGAATGAGCAGGGAGAGCAACAATAATAACCCCCTATAGGGTAAACAGAACAGAACAAAGCAGATATCATTAATGTACTTAATGGTATTTAGTGTAGCATTATTCAAAATATAGTAGTCCGAATCAGCAAGGAATATCAGAAAGTCAAGTCCTGACTGTGCGAGAAGAGTTGGGGATGGAGGGTGATTTGCTCCTGAGCAAGCGGAAAAAGCTGTTGATTAATACTGAATAGAGCTTATATAGGAATGCCGCGATAGGTCTCATATTCCTATAGGTAGATGTGATCAGCTCGACTCAAGTGACCTGCCAGAACTAACTCTAATGCTTAATTTCTGTCAGGACTACTATCGTCAAAATGACTATGGTCTGCTCTGTGCAAAAACTCCCTGCCCCCCCAAACACAAACAATAGGCCAGAAGCTCCCAAACCACAACTGATGGCATTCTGAAGGAAGCATATCCTTCTGAAATAGCAGTGACTGGGCAGCAGCCCCTTACAGGAGAAGGCAGTGAAGGGGTGCTCTTCTTTATAAGCTGCTAAGAAGAGCAGCAAGCCCCTTTAATGCAATACCTGAAAAAGATGATGAAAAATTGACAGCTAGTTGACCCACTAAAATTGGCAGCCTAATTTGCAGCAAACACAGCGTACTGCAGCCATAGAATCGAGCAATGAACGGTTCAAAAAGAGATCGCAGATTCTACCTGGCCTAAAAGCTTCAGCATCCATTTAAAAACTCAATAAAAACAGCATAATAACTCAAATCAACTCATCAGTTTACAGGTGTATCGTCTCCCATTGACATTGTGTTCGTTATGTTACGTGTCCTCAATCAGACTACCCACGTGTGCGAAGACAGAAATCCTTACCAATGCACTCGATAGATTTGCATGTTGCTTGCTTAATCACAGCATGTTGCAGTAGTCAGAGAAACTTAAGGAAATAGCAGTCCCAATAATTAGATGAGCCATTAGCAGCAAGCATATTTCAAGAACAAGCAGATGGCCTAAACAACAACTTAAACATTAACTTCTTGCTGTTGCAAATTTAACCAAGTACCAGCACTTGCAGTACAACCAATAGCTTAAAGCAACAAGCAGGTAAGCAACAAACATGATACTGAGCACTAGATAAGCCCTAAAAGCAAGCAAAATCCCAATACCCTTACAGCTTTAAAGCAAAGACCTTCTGAAATAGCATAGACTGGAGAAGCATGCCCTTTAAGAAGAGAAGCAGCGAAGAGGTGCTCTTCTGTAATAAGCAGCTGAGAAGCTCAGCATGCCCCTTTAATGCAGTACAACACATGATCAATACCCGAAGTTTAGGCAACAGGATGTTGCCCTTATCCAGATAATCGTCAGCATTAATAACCTTTGGTAACAACATTGAAATACTGCCCGTTAAGTATCAAGCATTACAGGTACACTGATTAAAGGAACAGCATATCACTAACTTAAAACACAGCAGGGTTTTTATTTTGGGGGTGGAAATAATAGTAGGATAAGTTTAATGAAACAGAATTCCCAATACTAGATGAGCCTTAAGCAGCAAGCCCATTTCATATCAGACATATTAAGCAACATATTAAAAACGTGGTAAGTTTAACTGGGTAATGTTACCAGCATGTCAAAATACAACTAATGAGTCTAAAGCAACAGCATGCCTAGCAAACAAACATGTTTGAACAACTGCCTTAAACAACGAGCAATATTTGACGATAGCATATATTGACCAATATAGCATAAGGCAATGAGAATGAAATAAGTGCTTAGCTTTGTGAAGACATTCAGAGATGAATAAAGGTTTAAATGTTCAGTTGTTATGTGGATGCTTTAATCCTCCTTGATATCTTTGCTTCTTCCAGCAGATCCCGTGTCAAGTGTTGTTAATGCAGTCACATTAGCACAACTTCAGCGATGCATTGCAGGCAAAGAGTTTGTCAATGATATATCGTTGTGAGAAGCAGTGCTTGCTCATGTCACTTCCGAGTCTATCAGCTTATATCAATCACGGCGTATTTGTGTTCAAGTTCACGAAACAGTTGAATCTGGTGAGAATTCTGTGGGAAACGAATCCCTGAAAATTCCTGATTGAACGCTTTCCCATAGAGATAGAATTTGCCATCTAATTTGCACCTGATCATGTGAACAATCTGTTGATTAATATGGAATAGAGCTAGGAATGCTGCGATAGGTAGATGCGATCAGCTGAGAATCAGCTGATGCAGTCTTGACTCACATGACCTGCCAGAACTAATGCTTAATTTATATATATTGAATGGATGGGCATGTTGAAAACCTTTTTGGAATTGAGAAAACATCTCAGCCTCATTCCTGCCACACCACTGGTGCCCATTTAGTGTAATGTGCAGTTAACTCAATGCAGACCATGCAGGTAGCAGTTCCTTTTAGAGGCCAGACCGATTACAAGCTGGCTTTTATATCACGGTCAATAAGTTATTTGAATATTAAAGGACTAAACTGCTTGGTAATGAAGTCATGCACAAGATTTTTGTAAATAAAACCATTATTTTTGGTAGTCTGGCAAAATAAAGTGGATGGAGTAACTGCAGCCTGTCATAAATAGAATGAGAAGTCCATCAGCTGAAGCTGCTCCTGGTGTAAACAGCTGAGTTTATTTTTGCACTTTTCTTATGTAGAAAAGCACAGTTTATTGTCATCATCGGCTATGGCTGCACATTCACATTGATTTAGGCCTACTTGAAGCCATGTGAGAAACCAGAAGTATGAGAAAGTAAAAACTGAGTTGTGGGGCTGGATTAAAGGATTTTCATTCAGTAAGGATGCATTAAATCGATCAAAATAGAGGTCTGCGCGGGATTGTTTTTTTAGTCCCACTCCCACAAGGTTATATCCCGCACCCACCCACCCGCTTTATATTCACTCTTTGTTCACCCGCTGTCCGCTTTGAATTATTTTCTTCCCGACCCGTCCATTCCTGCTAAATATAGATCTCGTTTTCAGAATCTCACATTTAAATTTCCACTACTGAAAAGAAGAGATAGGCTAACAAATAAAAGTGTAGTCTGCAAAAAATTGTATTTGTTATTTTATTAATCTTGTCAAGTCTTGAATTTATTGACTTTGACTTAAATTTATATGAATTAGCCTATCTTAAGACATAGCATTTACAAACATTAACATTTTAGGAAAAAAGTGTTACAGAGGAAAAAAATTGTTTTTATTAGTCTTGTCAGCATACAATTTGTTTAATGTTTACTACACAATAGGAAAGTGTCACAAAGGGAAAAAAAAGTAGGTTGTACAAAAAAACTATTAGCTATTTTTATTATCAATACAAAAATCAATAAATACGACATCTGTCATTTAAAATTGCTAAGAGTTGATCAACACCGAGTTGAACGTTCTTCAAGGACGGCGCATCCACACTTTGCTCCATCCTTATTCTGCTCTGTCACTCATCGACAACCTGCCTGTTCTGTCTGAGGGCCGTCTCATGAAAATGCGTATACATAGTACGCCAAATAAAAACGAAAACTCGTGGTATTGATACGACTTTGGCGTATATATGATACAAATGTGTTTGGCGTGCATATGATACTCAGTTTGCATGTGATATTAAATTTGTTGGCATGCATATGATGCGCAGTTTTCGCATACATATGATAAGCATTTACCCCACAAACCCTGCAAATAAAATGCATGACGCAGAAAGCGTGCGTGCATCGCAGTCCTGAGTGCAGGCTGTACCAGTGGTCAATAAGAATAAAGTGCAGATATGCGGTTCTGAATGTACGTCGAGAAGGGGATAATGTGAGACTGCCTGCTCCCATTCAAATTACACCAGAGTTACCATCCGCTAGCGCGTTTTATTCGGGAATTTAATCCCGCAGCCAGAAAGCCACGGGAATGCAGACCTCTAGATCAAAACTGACAGTAAAGATATTAACAATGTAAAAAGATTACCATTTCAAATGTATTCATGTTCATTTCAGAATCCTGAAAAAAAGGATGGGCCATCCTTAATGGTGGTCATAATGGAGATAATACAAATATATGAAAACTGTTATGAAATTGAATGTTAAAAATATGACATGAAAAAGTGTCTATGAACACATGATTAGATGTTAGATTATGATGCAGCATTTAAAAAAGAAGCATCTAAAAAATACTAGCTGCCTGAGGTGAAGCTGACTTTATGCTAATAAACTGAAACCCGTTCTATGATGCATCCTATGATATTAATCAGATAACTTCGATACATAGACTTAACATTACAACTTGTATCTGCACAAAAGAATGCATATGCCAGTGAACTTTAAGTTACGTGCCATAGCGCGAGAGAAGGGCGCGCGAGAGAGAGAGAGAGAGAGAGAGAGAGAGAGAGAGAGAGAGAGAGAGAGAGAGAGAGAGAGAGAGGATTTACTATAGATTTCACATTCTTTAAACTAAACACTGGTAATATGCAGTGCATCAGCATGTAAATAAATGTTAATATCCCAACGCATCCTAAATTAGATGAATCGGAGATGTACAGGTACATCAACAAAAAAAAACTTATTTCAAAAAGTGACACTTTCATATATTTTGGATTCATTACATGTAAATTCAATTACTTCAAAAGTTTGATGTTTTAATTTGAATGATTAGAGCTTACAGCTAATGAAAGTCAAAAATCAGTATATTTACATTTGAGTTTCAATAAATGAGCATCCATACAGTATAAATTCTTGGTATCTCTTGTTCTTTGAAACCACAATTATGGGGAACACTGCTGACTTGGCGATGGTGCAGAAGACGATCATTAACACCCTCCACAAAGAGTGTAAGTCACAGAGGGGCATTACTGAAAGAAGTGACTGTTCAATGAGTGCTGTATCAAAGCATATTAAATGCAAAGTTGACTGGAAAAAATTGGGTAGGAAAATGTGCACAAGCAACAGGGATGACTGCAAGCTTGAGAATACTGTCAAGCAAAGCTGATTCAAACACTTGGGAGAGCTTCACAAGCAGTGAACTGAAGCTGGAGTCAGTGCATCAAGAGTCACCATGCTCAGACATTTTCAGGAAAAGAGCTACCAAGCCACTTCTGAAACAGAAACATCGTCAGAAGCATCTTACCTGGGCTAAGGAGAAAAAGAACTGGACTGTTGATCAGTGGTCCAAAGTCCTCTTTTCAGATGAAAGTACATTTTGTATTTAATTTGGAAATCAAGGTCCCAGAGTCTTGAGGAATGTGGAGAGGCACAGAATCCATGTTGCTTGAAGTCTAGTGTGAAGTTTCCACAGTCAGTGATGATTTGGTCTACCATGTCATCTGCTGGTGTTGGTCCACAGTGTTTTCTGAAGTCCAGTCAATGCAGCCATCTATCAGGAAATTTTAGAGCACTTCATGCTTCCTTCTGCTGACAAGCTTTATGGAGATGCTGCTTTCTATTTCCAGCAGGACTTGTCACCTGTCCACACTGCCAAAGGTACCAAAAGCTGGTTCAGTGACCATGGTGTTACTGTGCTTGATTGGCCAGAAAACTCACCTGACCTGTACCATACAGAATTTATGGGGTATTGTCAAGAGGAAGATGAGAGACACCAGACCCAACAACGCAGATGACCTGAAGGCCGCTATCAAAGCAACCTGGGATTCCATTACACCTGAACAGAGCCACAGACTGATTGCCTCCATGCCACGCCGCATTGATGCAGTAATTCATGCCCAACCAAGTATTGAGTTCATAGAAATTAATATACTTTTCAGAAGCCTGACATTTCTGTTTAAAATATCCTTAAATTTTCTGAGACACTGAATTTGGGGTTTTCATTATCTGTAAGCCATAATCATCAAAATTTCAAGAAATTAAGGCTTGAAATATTTCACTCGGCATAATGAATATATATAATACATGGGTTTCACTTTCTGAAATGAATGACAACAAATATTGACCTTTTTCATGATATTCATTTTTTTTAGATGTACCTAAATCAGACATCACTACGTGATTTCAAATCCAAGCTTCTCTCTCTTCTCACGTCTATACTTTGAACGCTTATGCAAAATAATCAGAGCTCAGGGTGCCGCCCAAAGTGCTGCTATAACCAATCAGAATAGTTTTTTCCACGATCATCGTTTTCATGATCGATCATCGCTGTTAGGCCGAGTACTCGATCGCTGTAACAAATCCCTACTTCTAACATCCTGTTCTAAATTTTATTGTGAACTTCCTCTTCCAATTTCTGTGAAACCTGCTTGCCAATCGGCTTTCTCATAGTTGTCTCTGCATATTAAACTGTAATTGGAGACAGCACTTTAGAATAAAACAATTAATACAAAAAACATCAGTGACTGACTGATTGTCGCAGTGTTGTATGCTGTAAATATGCCTGTATTTGTACTCTACATCTCCACTGCAGCTCCTCTGTACAGCATGTTCACCTTCACTGTTTTAGCACCAAGCAAAATAAACTCCCCAGGGCTCTAAACTCATTCTTCCCACTGGTCGCAAGTTTGCGACTAACTTTCTCAGTTGGTCGCACAAGCACATAATTTGGTCGCTTTTTTTTTTATAGTTCTATGGTAACGTAAGTGGTCGCAGTCTAGAGCCCTGCTCCCCTCGTGTCCAGCTGAGTGTTATATTATTGCCAGGAAAAACTGTCGAGGTAAATCGTTTTATTGTTGAAAGGACGTTAGTTGCTAGCGGGGTTGAATTAAGGTAACCGGGAGCGAGACGGGCAGCCATAACCTCACAGATACCATATCACAGCTCTATGTAATGTTTGTCCATGTACTGTGCCATTGAGATGTTTTGTCTTAGCTTCTCAACTCTGTGTCTGTCTAGATGCAGGAATGGCTCATAGACACTCACTCTTGTATGACATGCAAGTGCCACAACCCACTCTGTATGAATAATGTGTGCTTGCTCTTAAGCTGGATGATGAAGATGAACATTTGGTGCTACTGGGGCATACAATATTTTAATAATGTTATTATAATCATTATTTTATATTATTATTATTACAGTCTTTTTAACCACAGTATTTATTATTTATTATTACTATTATACATGGTAATGTATTGTTTTGGACATACACAGAATCAATAACTTTATTATTTGACTTATGTATTATTATGATTCTTGAAATGCCCTAGCATGTAAAATACCTTAATAGATGAATATGCTAATCATATGTTTGGTATGTTTTATGCATAAAATCAACTTTTAATATTTGCAACATACGTGTGAGAAGTCACAATTGTCTATATGATATCACAGGCTGTGGGGGGGAAAGCCAATCAGAAACCTCAGTGAATGAGTCCAGGACAGGACTACCTGTTTGTTGAACAATGTATAAAGGAAAGTGCTTGGATCAAAAAGAAATCCCAAACAATCAGTAAAATCCAAAACAATACCTATTTTTCTGCATCCAATTGGTGGAAGTCGCACAGCAGCTTTAACTGAAAAAAATTTGCTTGAGTTCCACTAATATATTGTGTTTTTTGTTGTTTTCAGTTATTTTGAATCTCTGTACATGAGTATGAGTTTTTGATGGAAGGATTCTGACCTCTTATTTCTCTTTTCAGGTGCCGGTGGTCCAGAATGCCCCCTCATCAGTGCAGCCGTCACCCATGCACAGCTCTCATATGCTTGGGAAACTACCTATGCGGCCCGGCATGCACTCATCTGAGCCTCAGAGCCTGCGCACTGCACAGGTACATGGGGTTTTATGTGCACCAGTATATGCCTTTCTAAATATGAGAAGTGTTTGTTTTTTCCCCTTAGATTTGAAGCACAATGCACATGGATACTCCTCATTATGTTATACGCATTAGACTGAACATGTTAGAGCCTGCTGTCGGTTGCCATGGGAGCAGCACCTTAAGATCAGCATAACTGTATAGATTGGTACCAGTTACCATCTTTAATTACGGTCCATCTGTTGAGTACAAACAAAGCATTTGATGTCAACACTCTGCAATCTGATATACAGTGTATGCTGACATCTATTGGTCATGCTGTGCATTGCAGAGTTATTAATAATTCTGTATGTTTTTCCCCCTCAGGGCCACACAGTAATCAGGTCTGCTGCCAATGCATCTTTGCCCCCAATGATGATGTCACAGCGGGTTATTGCACCCAATCCTGCCCAGCTTCAGGGTCAGAGAGTGCCCTCCAAGCTTGGCATGGGCCGCTCCTCCACAGGTGGTTTGAGTAACGCTGTGAGCTATCAGCAGGTACAGTCAAACCGTCAAGCTCAAAGCCATTAGTCCTAATTCGTTTTGTGGGTTTTCTCTGCAATTTATTGACATAGAACTTGTAGAACAATTATACAATGTGAATAGTTCACATGTTTTTGTTTTTTTAAAGGTCATAATCTATTCTGGGAGTTGCTGTGACACATTTGTACTTTGCTGAGTATATTTATTAATGGCTTATTTCAAAATACTGAAGTCATGAACTAGGCCTGAAAAATATTTTCAGTCTTTTGACAAAATATACATGTTTATGGTAAGATAGTAAAATGTTATAAAGTTTTCAAAAATATTTTGCAGCTCATATATAATATTTAGCCTGTTTTCAACACTGAAGACTGCAGTAATGGCTGCTGAAAATTCAGCTTTGCCATCACTAACTTTTATATTTTAAAATATAATTTAATTACTTTTAGCTGTGATAATATTTTACATTATTACTGTTCTTACTGTATTTTTGATTGAAAGCATACAGCATAAGTGAGCATCTTTCAGAAACCTAAAAATATCTTGCCGACCCAAAATGTCTAATCACTATTAATTAGTTGCTTATTAGCATGCCTATTAACATGTGTGCTGTTTATTAGTGCTTATAAAGCACATGTTCTGAATGACCATATTCTACGTCCCGAATCCTACCCAATACCTAAACTTAACAACTAACTATTAATAAGCAGCAAATTAGGAGTTTAAGGCAAAAGTCATAGTTAATGGTGAGAACTGGACCTTAAAATAGTGTGACTGTTAATTTAATGTAATAACCAAATATTTGCCCTAAATATATTTTTACTATAACATTTTAAAGCCTTTGACATGCAGTGCTCATATATCTGTGAACACTTTTGAGTAATTGTAAGAATTAAGTCATTTTGAACAAGTGTTTGAACCCATTTATTCAAGTGTATAGTTTGAAAGAAACTGAACCTAAGGTTGTTCTTTTTTTTTTCTCCTGATGTTTAAATCATGTTTTAAAATATCTCTTCCTTAGGATGGTGCATAAAACAAGCGAACTGGAACAGGCCTCAGCTTAATAGCTGAATAAAAATTGTGTGTGTTTAGTTTTATATCGCCAACAAAATCATATTGAATAGGTCTTATATTCAATACTTAGCCCAGCTGCAACATGAATCATTCATATACATGGATTATTGATGATTTGCCCTTTTGCTTTGTGTGATGCAGGCTGCCAGCCAGCAGGTGGGGGTCTCGCAGCGTTCAGGCTCGTCCTCTGCTATCTACATGAACCTGGCACACATGCAGGCAGCAGGAGCAGCTGGTGTGGCTGGCGTCGGGGTAGGTGCTGTCAGCCCCTCCACCCTTTCCAGTGCCTCCAGCGTGGCTTCTATGAACGACCAGGCCAGCAGCCAAGCAGCCGCTAAACTGGCCCTCCGCAAGCAGCTGGAGAAGACTCTGCTGGAGATACCTCCACCTAAACCTCCAGCGCCGCTGCTGCACTTCCTGCCCTCTGCTGCCAACTCTGAGTTCATCTACATGGTGGGGTTGGAGGAGGTCGTGCAGAGTGTCATTGATAGTCAGGGTAGGAGCAAGAGGAACCACCCACACCACAAAAACACCTTGCACAGTAGGGCTGCACAATATGGTCTTGATTTGAATTGCAGTATGGATAAGCATTGGCATCTAATGCTAATGCCAAGTAAACAAAAAAATAATTAAACAGCTGCTCTCGTGTTCAAAAGAATTACAAAAGTTGTGCAAGTGGAAATCGTTTAAGACCATTCACATTTGACCTAGAAGTGAAGTATGTGTTCCTGTGTGGCCCATTGTAGAGCATTGCGCAGTTGCGCAAAAGGTTGTGGGTTTGATTCCCAGGGAACACATGTACTAATGAAAATGTATAACCTGAATGCAATTGTAAGTCGCTTTGGATAAAAGCGTCTGTTAAATGCATAAATGTAAATGTAAGTGAATGCGGTTTAATAATCACACAATGCCATATTGCAGTTTCAGTTTATGTTTTAGAGTACTAATTCACCACTAATTCTGCTCAATAACTAAAATCCTGTTTACTGCTTTTGCTAGGTAAAATGCGGGGGTCACTGCCACACGTGGAGCCGTTCTTCTGTGCCCAATGCAGGACTGACTTTACCCCACACTGGAAGCAGGAGAAAACTGGTCGCATTCTCTGTGAGCAGTGCATGACGTCCAATCAGAAGAAGGCCTTAAAGGCCGAGCACACCAATAGGCTCAAGAACGCTTTCGTTAAGGCTCTGCAGCAAGAACAGGTCAGTCAGTATCTTGAGTTTTCATTTTACTGCTTAAAGAGTTGTTAGGGTTACAAAATTTGAATGAAGAAATTAAGCTTGATGATTTTCCATACACGTTAAGTTTCAGTACATCACAAACTAGTATGCTACAGCGCTGTTATTGTTGACTAAAATTAAAACTCCTCCGAATCGGTTGTGGTTGCCGAGCAACAACAGAAACCAAAGAGTTTAAAAATAATTGAATAGAAAAAACGTAATGGAAAATTAGAACTGTTGCCCCAGCAACTAGCTGGAATTAAAGTATGGAGTTTCTGTGCTACTAGTGTCATGTAATAGAATTACAAAAATAAAGCATTTTGTAAAACAACCTTAGAATGTATTTAAACTTCACATTTATGATAAAAGTTAACTTTATGAAAAGTTAAAACTGAAATAAGAACTAAATATAAGCTGATCCAAATGATTAATAAATACTATTATAGTATATAAATAGTCTTACAATAACACTGGAAAGCTACAAAGCAAACTGACTTTATTAAAAAAATTAAATATGAACAAATAAAAAATGGCATATAACCTACATTTATTTCTCAATTATTTGCTTAATTTAAGCAAGTAATCACAAATAAACTATACTATTGTATAATTTGTTCATTCATGAAAACCCACTATTTTTAGTTGTAGAAGTGGTAGTAGTAGTAGTATTGACTTTTGCTGACATTGCTAGCTTGTAGTATCTGTAACTGCATGTTGACTTCCTGTTTCTGTCTCGCTCCATTCAGGAAATAGAGCAGAGGTTGCAGCAGCAGGCTGCTCTGTCCCCCAGCTCTGCCCAGACTGTGCCCAGCGTGAGCAAAGCGGAGACCATGATCCGACACCATGCCCTCCGACAGGTGCACACTCTCATTGTGTACAAATTATTGGATCTCAAGAGATCATTTTATGGATTTTGAAATGTCTGTTTTATTCTGGCCCTTCAGCTAATCACAGATTTTAATGCCTGATGATTATCAGTTTAATTGTACAAAGAGGTGTCATGAAATCTAACGCTGATTCAGTGTCATTTTCTCTTTCAGACTCCCCAGCCACAGGCCGCTTTACAGCGGAGTCTGTCCAGCTCAGCACGAGGTGTCCTCTCTAACTTCGCCCAGGCCTCCCAGCTCTCAGTGGCCAGTGGGCTGCTGGATATGACAAGCAAGCGCTGTGGCAGCAGTACCAGCAGCAGCAGTCGAGCTCAGCATGACAACCGCAGGCAGATCTACAACATCCCTGGTAAGATAATGCTGTTTAATTAGGAACACACGGCATACCTTAACTACATGATTTTGAAACCACACGGTGAGGAAATGTTGGATGGGTTAAGGATTAATTATGGAATCACATTTTGTTAAACTGACATTCATCCACCCCTGAGGTGCAGTCTCAACTCATTGATTATGCAATTCTTGACATGCTATTGGACCCCAAGTAGACTGACTAGAATAAAATGACCAGAGAACGTTTTACGCAATAGTGTTGAAGATGAAATACTAAATTCTTCAAAAAACCAGGCTGTGCCACCTGACAAAGATTTCAGGATGTAGAATTATTATAAAGAAGTGAAAGTCAACACTCTCTTCATTTGAACAATGGCTGGAGCTAATGCTTAATAGAGTTTTAGGATGTTATCAAAAAGGATGAGTTAATAAAATACATTTAATCGAAGTTTGTGAAGGTTCTTTGAAGATTGCCCTTGTTTTGAAATGTACTTATCTGTGATTTTATTATTTATTTTAATTAGGGCTGTTGGTTTAACGTGTTAATTAGTTAGGGGGGGGGAGCATGTTAAAATGAATGCAATTCAAGGGATAGTTCCAAAAATTAAGAGAAAATAAAATCTTTCTAAAGCTACTTTTTGTAATGTCTATTTGATGCTTTTCTCATTTAACATCATAATACCATCAAATTATCTTTATGGAGATGATTTCTCAGCCAAATTTTATGTAAAATGTATTTTATAGCCACATTATGTAATTAAAATACAAATGTGGTCCCACTTTATATTACCTGTATTACTATGTATTTTAAATTAATAATTTGGTACAATGCACTTTGTGTGTACATACATGTTTTTACATTGTACTTTACATTGTTTTTTAGTATACATGCATGTAATTACACTGTTGGCCCTTGCACCTTAACCCACTCTTAAAAAAAGTGAAAAAGTAACATGACATACGGCCAAATATGGTGACCCATACTCGGAATCTGTGCTCTGCAATTAACCCATCCAAAGTGCACACACACAGCAGTGAACACACACCCGGAGCAGTGGGCAGCCATTTATGCTGCGGTGCCCCGGGGAGCAGTTGGGGGTTGCCGTGTTCACCTCAGTTGTGGTATTGAAGGTGGAGAGAGAGCTAGGCATTCACTCCCCCCACCTACAATTCCTGCCAGCCCGAGACTTAAACTCACAACCTTTGGGTTACGAGTCCGACTCTCTAACCATTAGGCCACAACTTCCCCCTAAACCTACCCATACCACCAAACCTGTCCCTAACCTTACCCATATCCCACCTCAATAGCAGCAGAAATGTTTTGCAATACAATACATTGTACTTATTTTTTTGATGTAAGTACATAGTAGTTAAGGCAACTTAATATAAAGTTGGACCAAAAAGGTTAATTGCTTGAGAGCCCTAATTTTATAGATTGTTTTTTATACTTGTATGATTATTTTAATTTGGACTTTAGTATTCAAAAGTGGCCTAGTATGTTTGGGGATTATTGAATATAGAGAATATTTAATATTAAACAATCAATTTGACCAAATGTAGCCGTTTATTTTAAACATAAGCATTTTCTCACTTATTTTGTTGCATTTTATTTTTATTTATAACATTATTTTGTAAAACTGAAATTGTTTTGTTGTCATTTCCTTGAATTTTCCCGGCCCCTCTCTGTCTTTGTCCTTCATCGCAGGTCTGAATATTGCCTATCTAAATCCGGGAGCCATCGGTGGCCACAAGGCGTCCAGCCTAGCGGACCGTCAGCGGGAGTATCTGCTCGACATGATTCCCCCACGCTCCATATCCCAGTCCATCACCGGGCAGAAATGAGCCCGGACGGGACTGCAGATCCCCCTTTCGGACGCCCCACCACCCCTCTGTTCTACATCAGAACATCCCCCCCAAAACATACACACGCACACCATCACCCCATCGCATGCAGTGCCTGTCCGTGTGCCTACCCAACTAACCCATAAGAACAGCTCAATCAGTCAGACTATAAACACCAGACTGTCAGTGCATCTCAAACTTCGGTTTCCTCCTATAGCAAAGCTCTTTATTGTTATCTCAACTTATTATTGCTGTTGTTATTGCTACTTCTATTATTATCACAGTTATTATTATTAGTATTATTGTTGCTTCTGTTACAGTTACTTATATTACACTTATTAGTAGGTTTTGTGTTTTTTTGCATCTTTTTATGTTCTAACCCTTATGTTTTTCTTTTCAGAGGGAGGATGCCAGATTGCAGGGTCAATTCAAAATAAAAAAAGCTTGTTTTTTTGGTTAATTTGAAAGCATCCTCCCTCAGTCGCCCCTGTAAAATTAGACTCATTCTCTCTCATGTCGTATATCTTCAGTTTCGAAGTTGGAATGGTTAAAGCGTTCTTACCTGAGAGAGAGAGAGAGAGAGAGAGAGAGAGAGAGCAGAATCTGTGTAGCGTTACACGTTTGGAAACTACAAAGTCCTTCAAGAACCTTCTGGTTCAGAAAGAGCGAGACGGACTCATGTACATTGATCAGATTGATCCTTATGCAGAGTGCTGCTGATCTAGTCAACGTTGGTTCTGCCTTGAGAAGGCCACAGGGAAAATGGGACCTGCACTAGCACGGATGAGTCTCCTGCTGTCGAATGTACAGAGAGAACTGTAAAATTGGAGTGCATGCGCCCACGACCAGGATCTCTCCCGTGTCTCTCAATGCCTTCACTTTCACAGGATGCAGTGATGTCATGTAACTTCGTTTGTGGTGACGGTGTGTTTCACTGCACAGCAAAGAATGAAGCCAGAGAGTCCCATCATCCTGAACTTTGTCTCCTTTTTGATTTGTGTTTCTGCTTGGGTGTTTTTTGCTCATTTATTTTCAACCCCCACCCCCTCCCTGTCTTTACGGTTTTGTTCTTCTATCTTAATCGGGCGGCGTCTCCATCTGAAATGGCGTATCACGTATCTTAAAGGTACTTGCCACTGGAGACGATAATCATTGAAATGGCAAATAGGTGGAGTTATTGGAAAAATGGTATATGGATAGATTGTTAATGTGAGTTTTAACAGAAGCATTGATAAGGATCAATCATCGTGTTAAAGCAATGCACATGAGATGCCTCGTTATGGAGGAGCACTTTTCATCTTAATAATTGAAAAAACAAATGGTTAAGCAAAAGAGGACAAGAATGTTTCAGCTCATAGGATCTTAAGGTATGGATGCCATCGGATGTCTCGGAGAGAGCTGGGAGAAAGACTTTTTGCATGTTGTGCGGTGCATTTCATATTTTTGAAAGAGCACATTATGGTACATGTGTTTATGTTTCAGTAGACATAACATGGAGGCATTTGAATGATGGTAACGATATAAGCAGTGTTTAGTCAATATGCAGTATTAGGGATTCTGTGCAGGAGGGTTTTGCATTCTGATTGGACGATTATCTTTTGGTCAGATTTAGTTCTGTTTTAGTGAGGTAATGTGGATCACGAATGGATTTCAAAGGGTTTAACATCAGCTTGTTGACAAGAAGTTGAGCACTTAACATTTCCTCCCCCCAGCCTAAGCATTTACCATGACACGTTTGGTTCTTTTGGAAATCAGACTTTGAGGTCTGTCATGCAGGTCATGTTTAATAGCTGAGAAACTCGAAAGCTATTATGTGTTTGATGGTGAATTAATGGAGATAAATCCATACACATGCGTTTTTCTGTCATGGGTATAGTCACTGATCCTTGCAGTTTAATTTTGTTTAGTTTTTTTAAGTGTCCTGTCTAATGCCACTGATTTGTGGTGGAACGATGCAACTTTTGAACAAAAAATTTGAAGCTACCTTTTGATTAAATTTTCACGTGCAATATTAGATAATAGGATGTTTACATTTATTTATTTTTCCCCCTGGTAAATCAGTCCCTTTTAGTCATTCTGTTCAATCGTTGATTTGATCTTTGCTCCAATTTTATGATCTGTAATGTTTTTTGTTGTTCTTTTGAAATGAACGTAGGGTGTTTATAGTAACTCATTTCTCTCTCCTGCTCTCTCTTGTAGACCATTAGATGCATCCATATACCTGTGTTCGTATATTTATGAGAAAGTTGGATTTTGAAGTTTAACTTCCTTTTTACTCCACAATTAAGTTCCATTTTTGTTTGGTTGTTTAATTTCAGCTGTTTCTTAAAAAAAAAATTAAAAAGGAGAAAAAATTAAATTTAATCAAAAAAAGTATGAACAGATGATGACACGATATTTGCCAGGTCAGAAGTAATAATGACTTATTGTACATATGCTTTTCTTTCTCCCTTGAATTAAAAATAATGAAATGAAATTCAAATGGTTGTATATTGTGTAGAAAAGCAAACAAAAAGCCATGAATATTGTGAAGCTTGTCATTTCGTTTTGTGATCACTGTGTATTATTGTGTAACAAATGTGCAAAATGTATGGGATTATACTTCTCTTGTTTTTGAATGAGCTCTTTAAATGCATTTTCTCCCCGGCTATGCGTTTTTGTAGTATGTAGTATTTGCAGAAGAAAAAAAGTTCATTGTTCTGGTGGAGCGTTTGATCCATTTGGACTCAGTCTTTGGACTGAGACATGATGGGACAGTCTCGTATGTTTGATTTTTGCTTTTTATTTCAAACATTGACGTTACGTAGATGTTCGGTGAATACGTTTCTTTATCTAATGTCCCACACAAAGTGTTGATCTTACAGAACATGGACTGAATGAAACATTTGACAGTATTACCCCTCACTCGACCAAATCCAAAGCGTTCATCATAAATGTAAAATCAAGGCACGCTATTGCTCAATAACATTACTTTTAGCTAAATTACTGGGTGCAGAAAGCCCTACAGGGGAGATTGTGTACATTTGTTTTCTGTTGCTTAAAGTACAAACTTTCCTCAGTATATCCCTTTTTTCTTTCTAGGAAAAAAAAAATCAAAATGCTCTTATTTTGTTTTTCATGGAAAATTGTATACATTGTATACGATGAAGAAAAAAAACATTGTTTGTTTTTGACTGTTCCAATGCTTATTGCCTTCAGCCTTTAAATCATAAGACGATGGACAAAAATGGACAATTTGCACACATGCAAGTTTTGATTCTAAGGTTTGTGACATTATTAGATATACTTTTACAAGTTTTCATGTCATGGAAACACAGTCCATAATTCTCTGACTGGACAATCAGCTTTTCTGGAGTTCTAACGCTGGGGTTTACTTCTCTCTTCAATTTATTTTCTGCATTTGTTTTCCCTCTCCCTGATTTTCATTTGTTGCAAGTACAAGTCTTTGTTGTTGTTATTGAAGGGGGAGGGAGGGTTTTGGATCATTTCTTTTTGATTTTCTAAACTTCATCTGAACTTTCAAATATTTTAAATAGACTTAGCTGCAGTTTACCCAGTTTGAATTTTAAAGCAAATGGCAATATGTTGAAATCAGTTTGTAAAAGAAAACTATGAATAATTAAAAATGTGTACAGAAAAAAAGAAAGTACTGGAGATTGGCTTAAACATTTATTGATTTTAGTCAAGGAAAAGAAGTGCTTTTTGTCAAGTTTTATTTTCATTTAGAACATTAATCCAGACCTTTTGCACATCCTTGATATTTAACTGTCTAAAATGGAGATGAAAAAAAATCTGTTTGATTACTGCCGGTTGATTAACAACAATTATGCATTGACTGAAAAAAATAAGCTAATTTTGGAGGAAATAACTTTGTAATATTTATCACTTGCAAGCTATGTTTAATAAAGGATGGAACAGTTTACCTCGGAGTCTGTTAATATTTGTTCAAAACTAATTTTGTTTCTTTTGTCGTTTTTAGCATTTCTGTCCTTTTAAATTAATTGTATTATATATTATTTTTATTATATTATTATTTATACATCAGTTTTTCATTTTAAAACCTATTCCATTGTGTTTCCTTTCGTTTTTAAGCCATACTAAAATTAAATATATATATATATATATTACTGTATGTGGCTGATTAACAATGTTGTCAGATCACTCAACGTTAAGAGCAACAAATGTAATGCTGCCACAATCGGAGTTCTCACGCTCTTCCAGCGGAGCACACATATGGTCTTCTGAGCCCTGGTCATTTGTTTACAGACTAATTGGCTTCATTATAAGCTTTGACTACGGTCACTACAATCATAGCCATTTTCCACAGCATCACTATCCTGCCAGCAGATTCAAGGTTGTACTCTCTTAAGGGGTGATGTCTGTTATTCTCTTCCAACTAAACCAGAGTTAGTTGACTCGGGTGCATAAGAGATCATCTGAAATTAGACAATGAGTTATTACATGATTTTTATTCTTGTCACACATTACAGCAATTGACAGATGATGATCTGTACAGATGATCTGTAATGCGGATCATTGTATTTAGAAAACATATGCCCAGCACAAGTGCTCCTAAAAATATAAGTAAGCGTAGAGCCCTGTTTAGTGAGTGTGGTGGAGCTTATGAGAGGCTGCTCTGGTACGGGTGAATATGAGGCTGGGAAGGAAACAATCACAATATACTCACTACAAAAAACTAGACTACACCACTGGGAGTGGGCTTACGTGAGTGGAATAGCCTGCGCGCATGCGTGCTAAACAGCCAGAGCGCTCTAATCAAATATGCATGTGTGATAGCAGTAACTAAAGAGATTATTGTAATGGGTAAATAAAATGTTATCTAATACAGTCATAAATACTAAGCTCAGATGAGTTAATGTGTGTTTCTTATAGTAGTTAAAATGATTGTTAATGCTTTAAAGAGCAATGTTATATTTTAATGTTCTAACTATAAAAGGTACAGCTGTTATAACCAGAGAGAAAGGCTGCATGGCTATGATAGTATGTGAGAGAGTCAGTAGTAATATCATTACATTCCTATGGTCAGTGTTAGAGGAGCTCAGCTTAGCCTGACAGTTTGCCTGGACCAGGTTGAAGAGGTTGATCTTTGTTAAATTTGCTGTATGGAACCAAATCATTTGACAGTGAGTCAGACTAACTGAAATAAGCCTGGCCTATTTGGTAAACTTGTTTTACGAAAACATGTATCTTCTGACTTCTAACGCCTCGAGGCCTAAGTTAATTTATGATTTGCTGTCTGTCTGAACCAAATAAACAAAAGCAATCATATTTTTTCCATTGCATTGAATCTAATTGCACTGCATCATTGTATAGGTGAATCGCATTGCATCGCTTGCTGCTTCGTATGTATCGTCAATGTATCGTATCGTTGGCTATGCTTCGAGATACATATCCCATCAGCCTCAGTTATGGAGATGCACATCCCTAGTGTAGATGCATCAATGAAAGGGTGTGCTGGGGTCCAAAGGGAGGTTAGGATCAGAGCTGATTCTGTTCTCTGACCTTGAGCGTGTAGCGGGTCAGAACTACACATCTGGGCAGGCCAGGGTCACAACGTGTGTGTCATTTTCATGTTGGACTAGATGCATTCTCAAATTATGTAATAAAAGGTTGGGTAAGATCTCTTGTTGAAAAGATTTAAAATCCACATAGAATAAAATGTACCAGAAAAGCATCCCCCCCGGAAATCTGGAGGGGTTCGTTTTCTGTCTTTCCAAGAATGTTTCTCTCAGGCCACTGCATAAACATTCAGTGCCTGCAAACTGAAAACTATTAGTCATTACTATTAGTGGAATTTCCATGTCATTTCCACCTGCACACACATTGTTTAGTGGCAGCTTGTCTCGATTACGTCTCATTAGTCATCAAGAAGCGTGTCTGGAGATGCTGCAGGTTAGTGGATGTCGACTATGGAATGAAGTTCAGTTGGGAATGATGATTTCTGTCATCAGGCCAGCTGCAGGGCTCGGACAAGGTAAAACCTGTTCCTCTCTAGGTCAGTCTGCTCACCCTGTCCTGGTCCACCCTATTTTATTTTGCCTTTTTTGGTAGTAATGGATTACTGGTGATCTCTTTGTGGCTGAATCATTTTGTCTCATACTTAGTATTTTTCAGTCTTTTGCCAGCAATAGAGGGCAGTGTTGAGCAGTACTGTGTGAAGTCTTCTGCATCAGTGGTTATACTCTCTGAGTGAGTGATTCTTTACTGACATATCCATCTGCAAATGCCATGATTTCATATTCTGTATTTTGACCACATTTTTGCTAATTTGTAGTGGTTTTATGGAGTGTAAAACATAAAATGTCAAATCAGTTCATCACATTATAGATATGTATTTCTAATATCTGACAACCAGAAAGTGTCCAAGTACTTTTTGTTTACTTTATTTTTTTTTTTACTTTTTGTCTTAATTGTCTTTATTATCTTCATTTTTATTATTTAAGATTTAGCAAAAATATTTTTTATGAAAAGTTTTTCTTCGAAAGTGTGTGCTATATTTGCTAAACCAATTAGTTGACGCTAGCCATTGACTTTCATAGTATTTTTTTCATACTATGTTAGTCAATGGCTACTGTCAAATGTTGAGTTACCAACATTCTTTAATATATCTTATTTTGTGTTTAACAACTGAGAGAAATTCATGCAGGTTTGGAACAACTTGAGGGTGAGTAAATTATTATAGAATAAATAATTTTAACATTTTGTAAATGTTCAAATAGGACATTTAAGGCCACATACAGGTCAGGTCAGACATATTATGGTCAGGTCAGACATATTATGGTAATTTAATTAGTTTAAATAGCAAAAAAAACTCTGAAGAAACCAGAGTAAATGTGAAGTAAATATGTTTTCCTATCCACAACTTGTTGCTATGCAGTGCACTTGCTTAGGTGTTTAGAATGATTGTTGGCATATTACTTTTTGATTGCAAAAGTGGTTCCTATGTTTTTAAATACGTGCCCAAGCCAAATGACCCTACTCATGAATATCTCGCTTCACTCCTTCAATGTATCGAAAATGCTTACAGAAGCAAAAGTATACACCTTCTCAACAAGCCACACATTTTGAGATATTCATGCCTTTAGCACAAATTCGACCAAAGAGTAATACTTGCAGTCAGGGGTTCAAATCATCCAATAAAATGCTATACACATAATAATTACATGTTTTTGTCTGTATTATTTTGAAATTACACCGTGATATCAACATTAACATAAAGTGGTCCTGTTTTCAAGCTAATTGACCCTTCGCAAAGACCCGCCTCCCTTATTTACTGTTGCTATGTCTGACAAGCAGTGAAAAATACATTGCAGAACAAAGAAGAAACTGACAACGTGCCGACAGACAAGACAGAGCAGGTTACTTCTGGTATAAAACTAAGTCTTAGCTTTCAAAGTTTGTTTTATTTTTAAGATCTTCAAACAATAAATACAATTTTGTGGCTCTTTAATGTGTTGTGATAGATCTATGTAAGCCGCACTTGAACTGATCATCTCTTCCTCTTTAGTTAGCATGAAATAAACATGAAAGAACATCAGGAGGCATTTTACTTCAACTGTGGAAAGACATCACACCATTTTTAAGTTTAAGTCCACTGAAGTTAATCTACTCTTCTGTCTGATTTATTTGTCCTGATTGTTCTGATTGATTTATAGAACCGATACCAATCCGAGTATCTGCCGATACCGATATCGATCTGATACTTGGGCAGTTTTTTTGAATCAGTGTAGAATTTCTATATCTCAGTGTGTGTTGATCTGCTCATTACTCTTTTGTGTTTTACACACAATCTACTAAATATAGACAAATTTACTGTAAAGAAAAACAACAAATGTATGAATATGTAATTATAATCTATGACAAAAATACTTGTATAAACTAGGTAAGTGGATAATTTAGTAGCAAAAGTTACTCTAGAAAAATCATGAGTGCACAATTTTATAAAATCTAAAATTAGTGGAAGGGAAAAAGTGTATAACAATGTAAAATGATATGCATTGCTCTTTGTATTGTTATAAAATACATTAATGGAAAAAAGTAATATATTTATATATAAATATATATATATACCGTAAAATCAAAAGACATTTATTTTAAACATTCTGCACAGTAATGAGGCAGCACCATTATGACAGATGAGACGAACAAGAAAGGCTATTAATAATCTTTCATTGCGCAAAAAATATTATAATGCGCAAGGCTCCAATACAGACACATAAAGCACTTGTGCGCATCCTGTGCGCAGAATGATGCGCTTGAAGCAGCACTGGCTCACAGCGCGCATGCACAGCACTCCGGAGTCCGCATAGAGAAGTTCAAAGCACAAAAGAAAGATATATTAATGCGTAGTGTATTAAATATGTGCCACAGATTATTGAGCCTTTTCTTTTAACTGTTTAAATGTCAGTTACTGTGCTCATGAAGAACAATAGTGCTCTCTAGAACAGTGTTGTGATCTAACAGACACCTGATAGAAAGTAACACGATTTAGAAATTGCACAAGACTATAATGTTAGCTAGATAAAATCATTTTATGCAAAACCATTGAACTTTATTTACAGATCAAGTATAATAGGAACAGTAGATAGAATTTTATCGTATTGACTTTAGTAACGTTAACCGAACGCGGCACGCAGTTTGATAGCTGAATGGAGGATGAAGGACAAGGGCAACTGAGAGAAGTGTTTTCGTGAACTTGACTTAAATATTCATCTACCTCACATTAAACTATGTAACGGCTTCAGAACACATGAAATATAGTGCACGAAAAATGTATGGTGTTTCATAATGTGTTTGTGGCTTTTGTGGGGCTTAACAATAATATTAGCTATGCAGAATATCGAATGGATCGGTCTCGTCAGACCGATACCCCGATCCAGCAGAAAAGGCCAGTATGAAGCGATACCGATCCTGAATATCAGATTGGCGCACCCCTAGACATTAGAGGACCTTTTAAATTAATTCATTGTTTCTCAGTAGACAGCACAGCTCAGCTTCAGCTGAGATAATAGTGACAGGAGTCTCAGTCCAGGGGGTGGATGAGGTCTTCGTTCGGCTCTTATCCTCTGGCCTTGAGAAGGTGATGAGATATTAGTGAGCTCACAGGTGGCAGCTGTAGCACAGACTGTCTTCACTGTCAGCAATCTCATTTCCACCTCTTTTCCTGGTGAAAACATACGTCTGGTGTGAAAGTCTCGCATTCAAAATTCCCTCAAATTCTTCCAAGCATGAGGCTGAATGAAGGGAATGATGTGTTATTAAACAAACAGCCAATCGTCCTCTCTCTTACAGCTTCAAGGCAGCTTGTTGAGTCTGTCAATAGAAATGCATGAAGGTTTTCTCATTTCTGAGGTGGAATTCAAGATGAACCATCACAAGCTGTTGTCGTTAGGTTAGAAACATTGATGTAACACAGATGAATGACCGATAAAATATTCAATTCTGAATTCTAAGTATTGAACACTAGATTTACATTGTCTAATTAAATGTGATTTTTCTATAAGACCAAGTCAAAATAGCCCTTTATTTTATTGATATATTGATAATGGTATATAGGCCACCTATAATCATAGGCCAGCATGTCTGTTTTGCAGATCTTATTCTGTCCTGATTCAAATGAAATCATTAAAGAATCACATTTTAGGCTGAGTGCTTGTATTTGGGGGGTTCAGGTGGAGCTCAGTGTGTAATGACAGTTCTGATTGTTGTCTGGGGGTTTGGAGGCCTGAGCATCTGCTCAGGAGACTTTAAAGAGTATCTCTATTGATTTCCTTTCACTACAATTAACAGGACCATTTGTATAGTGCAGTAGAGCTTGTACACAATGTCCATTTGTGCTCCCTCAGTAGGTCCTCCTTGAAGATGACTAAATCAAAATGTACATTCATCACACAGTTTGAGCATGACATTTTCATAAAGCAGATAGTTGATTAAATCAGGAGCTTTTCTTCATGGTGTATATTTCCTTAAATTAAATTAAATTAAATTAAGTTATTTGTTTAGAATCTACCTCTATTCAAATCAAATACTTGAAAGGCATTTCAAACTCATGAAGGTAAAATATGCATTTATCTACTGTAATGTCTCCATAGATCACTATAACTTTCCTCTAGAATTGATCCTCTGTCAGTCAGCTGCTCTGAAACTCAACTAGGTTTCTAGAGAAGATTTACTGTATTTAGTGGAGGAAGCTCAATATGGACTCTCAGCCTTGTGTTTTATCTCTAAACACGTAGCTCTACCCTGAAGGTTTCTACACTCTAGTGGCAAAAAAAAAAACACTATTTTTTCCTCAATAACCAAAAAGGTCATGCTTAAATGTCACTTGTAATGTTTGCAGTTTCTTTTCAGCTTTTTAATGATATCACTTGTCAGTTCATCAGATGACTCACATGCACAATGTTACAATAGTTCAAGTTGTCTAAGCTGTCCAGACAGTCCAAGTTAGCAAGTAATTGCAGTTTGAATGGATTTCAAATGCATTGTGTAATTGTCCTTATGAGTAGTTTTTAGTTTTAGTTTTTAGTTTTGTTTACCAGAAAAAGCATTTAGTCTTAAAATGAGAAAAGATTACCTGATAAGCAAAAATCGTGGAAGAAAATAAGTTTGTCTTAAGAAATTACATCTTTTAATTCTGCATATTTTACTTATCCCATTGGAAACAGTTTGTTCTTGTTCACTGGAAATAGATTGAGGATATTTTAAGGATGTTTTGATACTGTGTATTATATGGATATTTCTATATTAAAGGCTGCATATCTGACCATGGCTCTGTAATAGACAAATGAGACTAATGTACAATAGATTGTTCATTATTTGTATATATTTTAAAATGTACAAAAATGGAAAATGTATTCACATTGCTATTATATCTTTAGGACATGACCTGCTAAGTCAAGTTGTCTCAGGTCCAGGTATATGGGGTGATGATCCCTCCCAGATATACAGTGCCTTCGAAAATATTCATGCCCCTTCATTTTCTCACGTTTTGTTAAACTGCTTTAAATAACTTTTTTCCCCCCACTTCAGTCTACACTCCATATACCATAATTGTGAAGTAAAAAACATGTTTTTAACATCTTTGCAAATGTATTACAAATAAAAAACTAAAATGATTCCATTGCATAAGTAATCATACCCTTATCTAGGACAGTTAAAATTGAGTTCAGGAGCATTTAAATTGCTTGTATATGTTTACTACACTTGAAGTTGAATTGAATGGTTATGGCCTGGAAAGACACGCACATCTTGATAAAAGGTCTAACAGGTGACAATGCATATCAGAGCAAAAACCAAGCCCTGAGGTCAAAATAACTGCCTGTACAGCTCAGAAACAGGTTTGTGTCAAACCACACATCTGGAGAAGTGTTCAGAAAAAAATATGCTGCATTGAAGGTACAGATAATCACGTAGTTGAGTCATACATACTCATTAGTAACACTGCATGTAAAAACATATTTATATATAATGATACATTTGTTCTAATGTTGCCATAGCAAAGTCCTATATTTAGGACTGGCTTTATAATTTGACCTCTGCTTTTGTTTTTTCCTGAATTATTCCAAGGTTCTCTTATGTGAAGCTCTCAGGATGAATCCAGGATTATATCAAAGTAAGTTGTTGCCTCCCACCTCGCAACTCTGACATTGTTGTGTCTTTGTCTTGGCTCTCTCCTCTCTATTGTTTTCCCCTGTGGCTTTGTTTTTCATTGAGCTTGATGATAACACTTCTGGGGAATTCTGAAGATTTGGGCTGGGAAGGTCATGTGAAAACTTGTCCTGGTGGGTCTGCTGCTGTTGAAGGAGAGTACAAAACATTGGTCATACTGACTTCATTTAAGTTAATTTCAACATATTATTTCAGTTTTAGTGTATGATTTGTGGAGGCTGTAATCCCAAATATATACATTATAATACATTATATGGTTTGTAAATACAATATGCAGCAATAAAGCAGTGTTAACATGTCTAAGTTGCAATAATACTGAAGTAAAGGGTCAGAGGTCAGTAGTGAAGGGCTATGTTCATTGTAGAGCGGACTGTCATCAGCAGAGAAGAAACCGTTTCTGAGTGCACTGCTTGTGTACCCTTACCACTTTCAGCATATAAGGGAAGAAATGGTATTTGACGTGGATTTGATGCCTGATGATTTAAAGAGCTTCATGTCAGCAGAAATTCTGACTTCCTGCTGGAGTGCAGCTGTAATGCAGTAGGTCAAGATTAGACTGACCAGATGCTCCCTTTTTTTCCCTGAGATGGTCTAGTATTTGAGACTCTTTTACGTGTTCCTACTTCTTTGTGCTTTATATCAGTACTCATTTTTTTATTGTAGGTATTTAAATAATTAAAGTTCTTTAAAGCCCATTTTCATCAGGTACGTATAAACCACGCAGTCATTCTTCACTCTTTTCTCTTGACAGTAATCCGTTCAGTGAAATAAAACAGTTTGTAAATGTATAACTCTTTTTACTCTGACTTTTAATAAGGAATGGTATTTATAAAAACAAGCAAACAAAAAATCCTTTCTTGACTTGGCTGAGGTTCATTTAGTTGGTGTGATTCTGTGGCTTGTTCCTACGAAATAGGAAGTTTCTCTCTAGAACTTTTCCTTCCATCTCCACATTGACTGTAAACAGGGAACATTGACGCTGTTTATTCCACATGAGAATGTAGTCCCAGATATAACCAGGCCTAACTGACAATTCCCTCTCTGTGATGCTCTGGCTCTGAGCACACCCGAGTCCAGAACACAGGGGTCTTCACATCACTTCCTGTCATCCACCAGTATCAAAAGGATTCCCTTCCGTGTACAGACACAAACACAACAGAACGGCCAAAAGAACACATTCATAAATGTGCTGATATAAGGCCAGAGAGATCATAGCTTTACAGAACTGTGCTTGTGATGTTACATTAATCTCCTCTTTCTTTTCAGTGTCTATAAACTGCTGTCAATATATATAGAATGATTCCTTATATACATTAACCACAATAACGAGAGCGGTTAACGTTTAAGCATTGAGGACTGTTCCATCTGCCGCCACAGGTTTTCTTCTTGACCTTGTAAAAGGGCTCTGTTTTTGTTATTTTGATTCCTCTTGGTATTCTCGTTACTAAAACATGTCACTGAGGGTCCAAAAGCAGTTTTAGATAATTAAGAAAAACCATATGAACAAAAAGCATGACTTAACTAGAAGTTGCAACAAAACAAGCAATTAATTCAGCTTAATGGAATATTAGTTAATATTAGAGCACAAAAGAAGATATTTTGAAGAACATTGGTAACCAAACAGCTAGCCATTAGCTTTCAAATTTAGTTTTTTTAAACAATAGAAGTAAATGGCTTCCGTCAACTGTTTGGTTGGATTTTAGTGTGCAAAGATCATTCACTAACCTTTTCTAATCAAAGAATGTATGTTCTTATATAAATGTAAAATCGTTGCATTTCTGCTTTTAAATACTTCATAAATTAAATACTAAATACTTGGCCCTATTTTCTACAATTCTAAGCACCTTGTAAGTTTGTAAAGAAAACAAAGGACTAGTTAATGTTATTTTTTGTGAACACTGCAGCACAAATGCAGTCGGTTGAGCTTATCTTGCATTAAACCCGGAATATTTCTTCAATGAAGTCCTCAAGGCCAGCATACTTTCTCTGATATGGTCTCATTTATCTAGTGTTTGCACTTCTGAGCTCATGAATTAGTAATCAGGTACAGTAAGACCGTCTGAACAATTTATATGGCTGAGGGTAGAGTGGTGTGCTGGGGTGGGGGATGTTTGGGCTGGGGTGACAGTCATTGATCACATGCTGATGGACAGCAGGAGATGGGACAGTCCCTGTGGGTCCATCTGACCACCTGAGACCCCAACTCTCCAAACCTACTAATATGACTGCATGGATTGTAAAAGCTGCACCATTTAGGGAGATGTGGGATTTGTTTGGGGGCCCTGTTCTTTGCTTGCTTTGGCTAAATAGTGGAGGATTTGTTTTTGTGGTCAATAAGATTCAGCTTTAGTCATCTCAGGAGACATTTGGCCCTCTGAGAAAGATCTCATCTGGATTTCAGTTGACTTTAAGGGATTTATGTCCACCTACAGAACATTCAATTAAAATCAGTTTTGTGATTTTAATTTGGACCAGCTGCAGTGAGAGAATGTTCACAATTATACTGAACAAAATTATAAATGCAACACTTTTGTTTTTGCCCCCCTTTTTCATAAGCTGAACTCAAAGATCTAAGACTTTTTCTATGTACACAAAAGGCCTATTTCTCTCAAATATTGTTCACTAATCAGTCTAAATCTGTTAATGAGCACTTCTCCTTTGCCGAGATAATCCATCCACCTCACAGGTTTGGCATATCAAGATGCTGATTAGACAGCATGATTATTGCTCAGGTGTGCCTTAGGCTGGCCACAATAAAAGGCCACTCTAAAATATGCAGTTTTATCACACAGCACAATGCCACAGATGTCGCAAGTTTGAGGGAGCGTGGTGACTGGCATGCTGACTGCAGGAATGTCCACCAGAGCTGTTGTCCGTGAATTAAATGTTAATTTCTCTACCATAAGCTGTCTCCAAAGGCTTTTCAGGTAATTTGGCAGTACATCCAACCGGCCTCACAACCACAGACCACGTCTAACCACACCAGCCCAGGACCTGCACATCCAGCATCTTCACCTCCAAGATCGTCTGAGACCAGCCACCCGGACAGCTGCTGCCTCAATCGGTTTGCATACCCAAATAATTTCTGCACAAACTATCAGAAACCGTCTCAAGGAAGCTCATCTGCATGCTCGTTGTCCTCATCGGGGTCTCAACCTGACTGCAGTTCGTCGTCGTAACCGACTTGAGTGGGCAAATGCTCACATTCAAAGGTGTTTATTCTGCTTAAACCATCTGCTTCAGGGTTCGATGTGTTGTGCGTTCAGAGATGGTATTCTGCATGCCTTGGTTGTAACAAGTGGTTATTTGAGTTACTGTTGCCTTTCTATCATCTCTAACCAGTCTGCCCATTCTTCTCTGACATCAACAAGGCATTTTCGTCCACACAACTGCCGCTCACTGGATATTTTCTCTTTTTCGGACCATTCTCTGTAAACCCTAGAGATGGTTGTGTGTAAAAATCCCAGTAGTTTAGCAGTTTTTGAAATATTCAGACCAGCCCGTCTGGCACCAACAACCATTCCACGTTCAAAGTCACTAAATCCACTTTCTTCCTCATTCTGATGCTCGGTTTGAACTTCAGCAAGTCGTCTTCATCACATCTAGATGCCTAAATGCATTGAGTTGCTGATATGTGATTGGATGATTAGCAATTTGTATTACCAAGCAATTGAACAGATGCACCTAATAAAGTGGCCGGTGAGTGTGTATATACATGTATATATATATTCTATGGGGCCGTTGAATGCTCAAATCTGATTGGCTGACGAACGTTGTGAGGTGTGCAATTATTTTCAGGGAAACGCACAGCAAACGTAGTTCCAGGCAGCTCTCTTGACCGCATTACATGACCATATCACTTCGCCAAATTATTTCTGTTATTTCAAAGGTTGTTCAACAGCAAAATAACCAAAACCCACAACGGCACTGGCCAAACAAATAAATACAGTAAACAAAAGGATAAAATCGACAGATCTTGTCCTTGTTTTTGCCACAAAATGGTTTTATTATGTACGGAAAGCACATAGCCTACTCTCGCTCTCTCGGTCTCTCCCTCACAGACACACATATAGTTTTGCACACACCTTAACATAAGCGCTAATGTAGTTAGCACTACTCGATTTTATCAGTAACATAGTTTAAGAACTTAAAAACTACATGACTTCTCACCCTACAGCCTATGCTTCTCACAAGCGATGTAGCAACAACGGCTCTGTTCGTGAAGCAAATGAACTTAAAGTCTAACTATAGACATTGCTGCCGATTACTGACTCACAGACTATGCACAGATTTTTGTGTGTGTATGTATGTGCATGTACATACATAAAAATATACAAATGTGCATATGTATATATAAAATACATATTAAACAATACATATGCATTTGTTTGTGTACATTGAGAAAATTACAAAATATAAAAAATAGGTAATACTTTACTGTGCATTATAAAGTGTTATTAAAGGGTATAATACATTATAATTATTCATAATATACATTGTAATACATTATATCTTAATTATAACCAAATTATATTAATAATTATAACCAAATTTAAAATGCATGCAAGTGTTATGTATTAACTGTTGTTATAATTTTTCATGAGATTGTATAATGCAGGACAAGGCATAATTAATGCATTAAAACTACTTTTATAATGCATTATACATAAAGGCATTAAATTCTTACCTATAAATATTTTAGATTATAAAAGTATGATTTAGTTTGTAAAATAAATGTTTTTGGGCCATATTAAGAAAAAATTAATTTGGTGCAAAATCACACTCTAGCCTAGCGGTCTACATGCAAAATGTGTGATATAATTTTCTTCTAAATTAAAATTAGTTATAATTCTAAATATTTTGTACTGGGGCTGTCAAAATGAACTTGTTAATAACACGTTACCTCAAATTTCTTTGAACGGCACAAATTTTACTAACGTGCGATTAACGCTGCGTCCATTTTCAGTTTGACCCTTGGCCCAACCCGTAGTTGAAGAAATGGAGATGCACAGTGTTGCCAACTTAGCAACATTACCGCTAGATTTAGCGACTTTTCAGACCCCTTTAGCGCCTTTTTTTCTCAAAAAAGTAACTAGCAACAAATCTTTAGGGTTTGCCCAAACCTTATTTAGTTTCTGAGACTGCATCCATATTTGTCCATGCCCATGTTGATTAGAGTATTAAAAACTTGAAATGCATTAAGCCTAATTTAATGTACATTTAGAACAGATAATTCGGAACAGCTGATTATAAAGCAAAACTGGCTCTATAAAGTGTCCTCTTATCAAAGCTTATAAAAATCATGTCAGCTCGTGTTGTAAAGTAAACTGCAAGATCATTTTCTAGGTTATGTCTGCACGTATGTACCTCCAATGCATCTCAGGAAAGCATTATAAACACCAATTTATTATTATTATTATTTTTCACTTTATTTTTCAGTTTTTCTTCTGGAAACGTCATTGGTGGTAATACAACAGTTGATGTGAAATCACATGAATTGTAAATGTAGTTGTCCGACTGACCAGCAGGTGATGAAGGAAGAACCTACCTCTGAAATGACCTTTGTGTACACAGAAAAACAAGAAAGAGAAGTACAGTGGCATGAGACAGAATATATAATGATCCATAATGAATTAACCAACAGGAAAAGTGTGGCATGGACAGATAAATTGCAAATGATACAAGCAGTCAAAACCCTCAAGGAAAGGGCTTTAACCTAAAGTAGCTCCTGTCTGTGTGTAAATGGGTTTTGTCTGGATGTGTGGGAGGGAGAAAGTAAAGAGAAGGAGGGCAAAGCAGGAGGGGTGGGTCGGAGGGCTTGTCCTGGCTCTATATAGAGAGGGAAAATCCGAGTGTGACTAGGAGCCAGACAGGAGGCTGAAGACAGTACTCTGTTCAGTACTTTGACCTGTAGCTGAAACAGACCAGCTCACATTTTGTTCACTGGATCTAAACAGAGGAAGGACTTGATTTCACTAAACAAGGTGGGGGATTTTTTGTTCAAGCTATTTAAATCCTGTGCTTTCTGTGTAACCTCCTCCTTCCCTATTTTAATGCAAGTGTGTCAAACAGGTGCGTAGTTAAGAGCAGCAGACCGGCAGCCAACACCAATCATTATCCTCTTTACATGTACCAAGGATGGCATTTCATGAAGTAAAAGTAGTTTAAGTTATGACATTTAAAGCATTATTTCTCATTTTACTTCAGCTGTTATTGAATCTAGAATATTCTACACCAGTCTTCAACCTTTTTCAAGTGTTGCATTTAAAGCCTGGCCTAGAAATACCTTTTTATTCTTTAGTCTCTTTTGTGTTTAGTACAATATTAATGAAATTGAATACTTTATTATTATTATCATTATTTGTGTACAAGGCCATACACTTGTATAACCTTAGCTGAATGTTGTATTTTTAATGCATAATTTGTTTCAAATCAGATATTATTTGGAGATTGCTGCATTATAGTTAGTTTTGTTTAGTAATATGATGAAAATTATAGTTATTTGTCAGAAAAGTGTACTTTTTTTACATCTATTACATAACTGAATGATACCACATTCAGATAAATGACATATGAAATTAATATGAAGTATATGACAATACAGGGTTGGAGGCATTTAAACTGCAAATGTGTCTTATACAACTATGTAAACTAAACAACGAGTTAAAGAGTCATGTAAATGTATGTATATTCATAAATGATGTATGATTTCAAAAAAATCACTCAGGTCATCAGAGTGGGTCAAACTCATTTTCAGTATTGTAAATGAGAAGTAGGTGGTGTCTGCACTATACTCCTTTGACAGCTCGAGATGCTGTGTCATAACTGATATGCATGGAATCTGATAGAATGTCTCCTCAGTCTGCAATCTGTTTGTTATTTGGTACTAATATAGAAGTTTCTTAACCTGCTCTCAAAGTCCATAGAGTGTCATTCTACAATCACAAAGGTATATGTTAAATATCAACCTTAAAGGAATACTCCACCCCAAAATGAAAATTCGGTCATTTATCACTTATCCCCAAGTGTCAGCATAGCATCATTTTGGAGATTATCCCCTGAACACAAAATGTGTACGCTCTTCTGTATCAGCCGGGCTACAAGGATGCGCTGTTTGTGTTAAAACCAAAGCGTAAATCAACGAAGAAGACTCATCCCTGTAGCCCGGCTGATACAGAAGCGCGTACACATTTTGTGTTCAGGGGATAATCTCCAAAATTCCGCTACGCTGACTCAGAGGAGATGTTACGGTGCCTAAATGTTGAATAAAGTCGTTATTTTTGTTTTTTTCCATACAAAATGTATTCTTGTCGCTGCATAACAGTCAGATTGAACCACTGATGGCAGATGGAGTATCCTGGCGATGCTTTTCATATTTTTCTGGACCTTGACAGTGTAAATTACTTTGCAGTCAATGAGACAGTCACAAGCCTCCCTGTTCTCATCCAAAATATCTTAAATTGTGCTCTGAAAACAAACAAAGCTTTTATGGTTCTGGAACGACATGGGGTTAAGTGAAAAAAGAGTATACCTTTAAATAGCATTTTGAATGGTTAAAATTAACTTTAATTATTAGTTAGTGAAATTCAAATGTTAAAGGTGAAGTTAAACTATAAACATCCAGAAGACAAGACCCCCTCTATTTTTAGCCTGTTACGATTGTGGTGTTTGGATCAGTATGTTGTGTTGAACCACCTCTACACATGGATCTAAGATTGGAGATATGACTATAATACTGTATTTTCTTAATCAGCTCATTAGTAAAGTCTAGTGTGATCATAGGCGCTGATGTAAGTCTTGATGAATGCGAGTGCTGTATCATTTGTCAGACAGTAGATTATAATTCAGTGATGTGTTCAGGAGCAGCAGTTTTACTCTCTGCTGCACATCAAGCATCATACGGGATATTTGTGATGTACTCAACACGTCTCTACATGCCATACAGCCTTGTCGAGAGCAAACAGGCGAGCCTTCAAAAGCCAAAATATCATTACTGTAGTAACATCATTACTGATGTTTACCGGAGTGATCGCCATGGCAACGGGGTCACACGAGCATTTCTTTCACTGCTGTGACACTGCTGCCGTATGTTTCAGTGTGTGTGAGGCTGAGCTCTGTTCAACTAAAGGCACAGTCATGCAGAAAACTGCACAGCAATGGACTTTGTTTCTGGGGCTGTTCTTTTGTCTGTATGGGAGACATTGTGCCTGGTGGGCTGATTGGGTAATTAATGATGCTATTTCTGTAATTTATGATCGGCCTCGTCTTTGTCAAGTCTCTTTTCTTTTTAACCCGAGACCACAACAGGCAGTGTTCTTTGATAGCAATAAAAAGTGTGAAATTAAGACATTGTTCTCAGAGGAGGATCAGCGAAAGTGAAGAGCAGTAATTTGATCAATTAAATGAGGAGGAAGAGGAGGAAGGCCACGCCAAACAATGACCTTTTAAAGGTCATTTAACTTTAAAGCCATATGTTATTTCAGAAGACAACAAATATATATACATACATCTTAAATAAAAAATATAGAAATCAGTTTAATGTGTAACTTGTACAATGTTACAAAATATTTTATATTTAAAATAAATGCTGTTCAGTAACTTTCTGTTCATCAAATAAACCGGAAAAAAAAATCATTATGATTAATTGAGCTGCAAATCAGTATTAGAACAATTTCTAAAATATCAGGAGTAATGGCTGCTGAAAATTCAGCCTTGCCAACAAAAGAATGAATTACATTTTAAAATATTTAATAGAAATATTAAATTTTTACTGTATTTTGGATTAAATGCAGCCTCGATGAGCATGATACTTCTTTCAAAGACATTAAAATATCATAATTTTTCCAAACTTTTGGCCAGTTATATATAATCGATATATATACACTGCCATTCAAAAGTTCAGGATCAGTAAGATTTTTAACATTTTTACAAAAAAGTTTATTTTGCTCATCAAGGATGTATCTATTTGATAAAAGGTAAACTTTTGAAATAGTATTGCAATTTAAAATAACGGCTTTCTATTTTAATATACTTTTAAAATATAATTTATTCCTGTGAAGCAAAGCTGAATGTTCAGCATCATTACTCCAGTCTTCAGTGTCACATGATCCTTCAGAAATCATTCTAATATGCTGATTTATGATCAACGTTGGAAACAGTTGTGCTGCTTTATATTTTATACTGTGATACGTTTTTTCAGTGTTCTTTGATAAATAAAAAGTTAAAAAGAACAGTGTTTATTCAAAATATAATTTTTGTGTTACAATTTACTGTACACTACTATTCAAAAGTTTGGGGTCGGTAAATGTTTTCTTTCTTTCATTCTTTCTTTTTAAGAAATTAATATTTTTATCAGTAAGGATATGTCAAATGGATAGAAAGTGATAGTAAAGATATATTATAAGAACATTTTTATATTTTGAATAAATGCTGTTCTTATTAACTTATTTATTAAATATCTTATTAAAGTTTATTCATCAAAGAAAAAAAGGATCACGTTCCAAAAAATAATTAGCAGCACAAAAGTTTCAACACTGATAATAAATCAGCATATTGGATTGATTTCTGAAGATCACCAGCAGTGACTGGTCTGTGTGGGTCCTAACACCCCAGTAAATTGACGGGGACACTATACTGTAAAAAAGCACTGTCTTTCAGATGAGACGTTAAACCGAGGTCCTGACTCTCTGTGGTCATTAAAAATCCCATGACACTTCTCGTAAAGAGTAGGGGTGTAACCCCGGTGTCCTGGCCATATTCCCTCCACTGGCCTTTGTCAATCATGGCCTCCTAATAATCCCCATCCACTCGATTGGCTCTGTGACTCTCTCTCCTCTCCACCTGTAGCTGATTGTAGCTGCCGTTTTCCCGTGGCAGCCGTCGCATCATCCAGGTGGATGCAGCACACTGGTGGGGGTTGAGGAGAGACCCCCCCCATGACTGTAAAGCGCTTTGGGTGTACAACAATACACAATAAAGAGCTATATAAATGCATCATTCATTCATTAATTAATTCAACTGTACTGCAAATATCTGTTTGCTCATAGCTCAAAGATTATAAATGTGACAAGAGAGATCAAATATAGACAATACAGTCAATGGGCAATGGCCATTAATTTTAACCTTTGTG
Source organism: Gymnocypris eckloni scoliostomus (assembly GCA_027564155.1). Lineage (NCBI taxonomy): Eukaryota > Metazoa > Chordata > Actinopteri > Cypriniformes > Cyprinidae > Gymnocypris > Gymnocypris eckloni. The sequence continues at coordinate 22,844,676 of CM050427.1, read as the reverse complement.
CTTTCTCTGAAAAGGAAGAGCCTAGTGTAAGACAATATTTACAAAGAAGTAGTCACTGCTGTGAGTCTTTCCTGGAAATTTAGCAAGTACATAAAGACTGGTGGATGTCTACAGTAACTTGAGGCCTGGGTCACATGACTCCACCTTTTCAATTAGACACACCTCAATGTATGGACCGTCCCACAGAAACCCAAGCACACAGATAATAGAAGTTTTAATTATGGAGAAAAGTCAAGAGAAAACTGTGCTTACAGTTTCTCCTCAGAATGATACTTCTAACCTCGTCTACTGCTGTGCTGTTATTGTGTTTGCAGGATGAGTGCATTATTAAAATAAGAACAAGTGGAACGTCTGTTTATCAGTGATGTTTATATTGCAGATTGTTGGCTCATAGCCTCGAGCTCAGTCTGCTTCAGGAAAGTGCCATCGGCGTTAGGAATTGCATTGCTCTGCCTAACACTCCAAGTTATGTTTCCCGTATCTGTTGCTGCTTTCACTCAAATGTTGAAATGTTATTACTGCTGTAATCATATTTGGAGCATCATTTTGTATTGGTGCATTAGATTCAATTCTGATTCGAAAGTTATGGCTGATGTTTTGCTATATTGATTTCTTTGACAGATAAGCAATGTTGAAGCTCTTGATGCTGGCCGCCATCACAGCGCTCCTCCTGCTTGTGGAAGGGGGAAGGTCGGCAAGGACTCAGTCCCGCACTAAGAGAGAACTGGCCAGCCCGCTGCACCTCAGGGGGATCCAGGACCCCTATGGCTCCTACTGCCAGAGGAGAGGAGGTTGCTGTCCCGGCCGAAATGACCAGTGCACTGTGCCTTACCTGGACACCATCTGCTACTGCGACCTGTTCTGCAACCGCACCGTGTCCGACTGTTGTCCTGACTTCTGGAGCCACTGCCTGGGAACAACTCCTCCATACCCTCCCAGTAAGTTGTATAACAACGCAGAGTCTGAGAGTGTGGGTCACTCTTTTCCATGTATTTGCATGCACAATGAATAGGGACCAAGACTTTCAAACTTCATGGATGTAATTGTGGTTGTGTAGTGCCACTGAGGTGTAAAATGTTCAGTTATGGACCTAATAATGGGCAGAGAACAGTGGCGTTGTCATGAAAAGAGCAGAACAGGGCAGCGGAAGGCAGGAAGCAATGAATGGAGGTCAGCTGAAAGAATGCCTGCAATGTACGAGGAGGGAAGGGGGTGGAAGGGTGACTGCAGGCAGGGAGGGATCACAACAGGTATGTGCATAATGTGTGTTTGCTAAAGGAGGGACAATCATGTCTATAGGGCAGGTATGACTTCACGGATCACAGCTCAGCTAGCAAGTGTTGCTAAATCTCAGTAAATGTGTTCTATGGAAAGCCGCTTTCATTTACAGTAAAAATAACATCTGATAGTTCATGCTTCCTTTTCTTTCAGTACTTTGGGCAATTGCAGCTTAACTTTTTATAGTTTAAACTTGAAACTTGCCTATAAAAATAATTTAGTTTAATAAAAAATCAACTAAATAAATGCAAGTACAATTTGAATACTTAACAGTGAAGTGGGCAAATGGCAACACCAGACTTTAAAAAAAAAAAAAAAATGTAACATGTTTATCACAGATACAAATTCTTCCATAGTGTCTTTCCTGATCTTTTCCAAAACATAAAAGGAAGCAAACAAGAGAAAATGTCAAATATCACTTGACAAAACAAAATAAATAAATAAAAAAGATATTGGGACAACAAATTATATGAGGGCCACAAATTAACAATATCACTAATGGAGACAAACTTTTGAATTGAATGCAATAAAAAGGAATGCAATAATTTACAAATCTCATAAACTTATATTTTATTCACAATAGAATATAGATAACATATCAAATGTTGAAAGTGGCTCAAAATATTGGCTCATTTTGGATTTCATGAGAGATACACATTACAAAAAAGTTGGGACAGGTAGCAATAAGAGGCTGGAAAAGTTAAATGTACATATAAGGAACAGCTGGAGGACCAATTTGCAACTTATTAGGTCAATTGGCAACATGATTGGGTATAAAAAGAGCCTCTCAGAGTGGCAGTGTCTCTCAGAAGTCAAGATGGGAAGAGGATCACCAATTCCCCCAATGCTGCGGCGAAAAAATTGTGGAGCAATATCAGAAAGGAGTTTCTCAGAGAAAAATTGCAAAGAGTTTGAAGTTATCATCATCTACAGTGCATAATATCATCCAAAGATTCAGAGAATCTGGAACAATCTCTGTGCGTAAGGGTCAAGGCCGGAAAACCATACTGGATGCCCATGATCTTCAGGCCCTTAGACAGCACTGCATCACATACAGGAATGCTACTGTAATGGAAATCACAACATGGGCTCAGGAATACTTCCAGAAAACATTGTCGGTGAACACAATCCATTGTGCCATTCGCTGTTTCCGGCTAAAACTCTATAGGTCAAAAAATAAGCCATATCTAAACATGATCCAGAAGCGCAGGCGTTTTCTCTGGGCCAAGGCTCATTTAAAATGGACTGTGGCAAAGTGGAAAACTGTTCTGTGGTCAGACGAATAAAAATGTGAAGTTCTTTTTGTAAAACTGGGACGCCGTGTCATCCGGACTAAAGAGGACAAGGACAACCCAAGTTGTTATCAGTGCTCAGTTCAGAAGCCTGCATCTCTGATGCATTTTCCAACATGACAATGCCAGACCACATACTGCATCAATTACAACATCATGGCTGCGTAGAAGAAGGATCCGGTACTGAAATGGCCAGCCTGCAGTCCAGATCTTTCACCCATAGAAAACATTTGGCGCATCATAAAGAGGAAGATGCGACAAAGAAGACCTAAGACAGTTGAGCAACTAGAAGCCTGTATTAGACAAGAATGGGACAACATTGCTATTCCTAAACTTGAGCAACTTGTCTCCTCAGTCCCCAGACGTTTGCAGACTGTTATAAAAAGAAGAGGGGATGCCACACGGTGGTAAACATGGCCTTGTCCCAACTTTTTTGAGATGTGTTGATGCCATGAAATTTAAAATCAACTTATTTTTCCTTTAAAATTATACATTTTCTCAGTTTAAACATTTGATATCTCATCTATGTTGTATTCTGAATAAAATATTGAAATTTGAAACTTCTACATCATTGCATTCTGATTTTATTCACAATTTGTACAGTGTCCCAACTTTTTTGGAATCGGGTTTGTAGTTACAACATCTACCAGCAGCAGCCAACTGAATAATGCTAACCAGCCAAACAGTGACTAAAACAGTGAGTTCTAAACAGTCCTCTCCTCCCATTTTCCAGCATTCGGTTGAGCCAGCGTTGTTATGTAATTCTATTCGGTGCCATTAATTGTGCAGAAATTATGCACTTTGACATTCAAATTATTTTTATTTACATGATTTAATGTGTATCTGTTATAGTGTCTTACACAGGCATCCTACATATGCATCCACTCCTCTTTAGTTCATTCTTACTGTAGTTTATACTTTGTATATTAAGAGGAGAGGAAAGATGGCGTGCCCATTTCCAGCCAGGCAATGTGGCAATCTCTGATTAAGCTCATCAAGGCAAGACGACAGCAGAGTCTCTGGGAAAGCAACCACAGACTACATCAGACAAACTTTTAATCCAAGTGTTTAGTATCTTGAATCTAGTATGTGTGTGTGGTTCTTCCTCGAATCTCCTGCAGATTGATTCATAATTGTTGTTATTTGTTGATTTCAGGTTCTTGTGAAAGGAACGGCATCAGGTTTCACTCAGGAGCAACATACAAAGAGAACTGTAATTTATGGTGAGTGTGAAATCTAGTCAAAGCTATGTACAAATCCTCATTCTTTTCATTTCCATAGCAATGACAGCACGGCCTGTTCAAAGGCACTGTGGATCTCTCAATCCAAGGCCATTGTTTAGCTACATCAACACTCATGTTGGCAGGATTTATTCACAGGCCGAGAGAGTCTTGACTGGGCTGCTTCAGTGGGCAGGACAGTGGGACCCCTCGGGTCCTGAAAAGATTACTCACATTCTTGAGTTCCCATACATATGCTTCACCTTCAGCGCCCTTGTGATCCTGACAACGTGAACAGTACAAACACACTGCAGGATAATGTACAGCACATACATTAAATGTATATAATGATACAATTTATATTATATATATACATATTTAATATACAAATATACACATTTTCTTATATATATATAATGTAATGAATGTGTGTGTATTTATATATTATGTAAACAAAAACTTTTATTTTGGATGTGATTAATCGCGATTAATCATTTGACAGCACTAAATCTAATTTAATTTAAAAGCATATTGTGATTTAAAGTCACAATAATAAAACAATTAAGTTACAATTTTAAGAAATAAAATCACGGTTCTGAGATTTTTATTCAGCATTTTTTGTTGGCTTCCATGCTGTCGTCATCCAGTTTGGATGGTATAATGTTTGTTTGTCTAAAAGCATCCGAGTGCTTTTTCACAGTATATTGCCTTGTGAGAAACTATTGATGGTTAGACAAAACAGAAAAGCAGGAACTCCTTACCCCAATGCCAAAGGTTTTTCACACAGCAGTGATATGGGTATTGTCTCTGGGAATACTGTACGGTGTTGTCTCCAGTGTTTGTTTTTGGTGTAGTGTGTGCATGGTTATATGCGTAATCTCTTCAGAACATTTAATTCTCTCCTCTGTCCCCCTTCACCACGTCTATGACAGCTGATGACTTTGCAAATTTTTTACAAACAAAACTAAAACAATCAGTAGTCAGTTTTCACCTCCACTCACACAGGACCCCCAACCAACTAGATCCACTGACTCAAACTCCCATCTTCTCCTTCTGTCCCCTCACAGAGGCGGAAGTATCCAAACTTCTCCTCTCCAGCCATCCTACAAAATGTCCTCTAGACCCTATCCCCTCACACCTTCTCCAAGCTATCTCTCCCACACTCTTTCCAGCACTCACACACATCATCAACACATCTCTCCTCACAGGCATCTTCCCCACTGCTTTCAAGCAGGCTCGGGTAACCCCACTGCTCAAAAAACCTACATTAAACACTTCACTTACAGATAGCTACAGACCTGTCTCTCTCCTTCCATGCATTGCCAAAACACTCGAACGAGTTGTCTTCAACCAGGTCTCATTGTTTCTTTCACAGAACAACAAACTGGACGCTAAACAGTCAGGTTTCAGGAGTGGCCATTCAACTGAGACTGCGCTACTCTCGGTCACTGAAGCCCTGCGAATTGCAAAAGCCGATTCCAAATAATCAGTCCTCATTCTGCTGGATCTCTCTGCCGCTTTTGACACTGTCAATCATCAGATCCTCCTGTCCACCCTCTCATCACTGGATATCACTGGGATTCCACTTCGCTGGTTTGAATCCTATCTCACTGGTCGGTCTTTCAGGGTGGCCTGGGGAGGGGAGGTATCCAAAGCACATAAATTGGTCACTGGGGTTCCCCAGGGATCGGTTCTTGGACCCCCTCCTTTTCTTCACATACACTACATGACTGGGTCCCATCATACAGGCACATGGCTTCTCCTACCATTTCTATGCTGATGACACACAGCTCTATCTCTCATTTCGACCAGATGATCCAACAGTAGCTGCACGGATAACATTCATATTCTCATCATCCATATTGCCGCTATGTGTGCATACCCAGTACAACCCGTTGCACATCCCTCTCATCCCTCCTGTTTATACTAATATTTATTAAGTCCCATATACTGTTTTTTGCACATCCAATTTGTTTTGCACATCTTACTGTTTTACTGTTTTGCACTTTTCTTTATTCTATTGCACATTTTACTTCTTATTTCTTTTTTATATATATATATACCTATATATATATATACTCTTGTGTGGTGTTACTTTTATATAATTTAATTTTGACTTTATTGTTTATTTTTATATATATATTTTCTTTTTTTTTATTCTTTGCACTGTCCACTGAGCGGACCTGATTTGAACTACATTTCACTTTTGATTATACCCTGTATAATTTATCATGTGACAAATAAAGAAACCTTGAACCTTGGATCTCAGGCTGCCTGGCAGACATCTCGGCATGGATGAAAGAACATCACCTACAGCTCAACCTGGCAAAGACTGAGCTTCTTGTCTTCCCTGCCACTCCAACTCTACAGCATGACTTCACGATTCAGTTAGGTTCATCAACAATTACCCCATCAGCTTCGGTCAGAAATCTTGGTGTAGTCTTCGATGGCCAGCTGACCTTCAAAGAGCACATTGCGAAGACTGCTCGATCTTGCAGGTTTGCACTTCACAACATCAGAAAGATCAGGTCCTTTCTGACAGAGCATGCTGCACAACTTCTTGTCCAGGCCCTTGTCATTTCTAGACTGGACTACTGCAATGCTCTTCTGGCTGGACTTCCATCAAACACAATCAAACCTCTACAAATGATTCAGAATGCGGCGGCACGACTGGTCTTTAACGAGCCTAAAATGAGCCCATGTTACACCTCTCTGTGTCTCCTTGCACTGGCTACCGGTTGCAGCTCGCATCAAGTTCAAAACATTGATGCTTGCATATAGAACAACCACAGGCTCAGCACCCACCTACTTCCACTCACTATTACGAATCTACATCCCTTCCAGAAGTCTAAGATCAGCTAGTGTGCGACGCATCGTGGTACCATCACAGAGAGACTCAAAATCACTCTCCAGAACATTCTCTTTCACCGTTCCTGGCTGGTGGAATGATCTTCCCACCCCCATCCGGAACACTGGATCCCTGTCAATCTTCAAGCAGCAACTGAAAACTCATCTCTTTCGACACTACTTCACTTCATCCTAAAAAAATACTTTCTAAATCTTCATCTTTCTCTTTATCCTTCTCTTCTTCCCTTGCTAGCTTGTACTTATTTGAACAATGCCTGAGTCTTAGTGTTATGGGCACTTGCTCTGTCTGTTTGCCTATTCAAGATTAATCGCTTTATGTATTCCCCAATTGTAAGTCGCTTTGGATAAAAGCATCTGCAAAATGACTAAATGTAAATCTGTAATTAACAGATAAACTCATTATAAAATGCCTAAGTTTTGCCATAATCTTTTGCATTAAGTGCACAAATCAGTTTAAAAGATTCTTATTTAAAAACAGCAGACCTCTTATCAAATGACCAGAAAATTATATCATATTTACTTTTTCATCCTGAGGTTGACAAGCAATATTTGTGAAGATCACTTCCTTTCACTGACTGTGTTTTCACGTATTTGTTCAGGCCTTATTTTGTACTCTATTTGTATAGATTGTACATTTTCTGGATGTGTTCAATAACAGTTTATATTGGTCTCCCGCAGCACATGTGGTCAAAATGGGCGCTGGGAATGTGAGCATCATGCCTGTCTGATAGAGCATGACATGATCGAGGAAATCAACAGGAGAGATTATGGGTAAGCATCAGGAATCCTATCTAGTCTGCCATTACTAATAATACATATACATAAACAAGTGCACAAACAAAAATGTATTCCTCTTTCCTGCTCACTCTCTTTCTCTTTTTACCCACACAGTTGGAGGGGCTCAAACTACAGTCAGTTCTGGGGTATGACGCTGGACGAGGGTCTGCGGTATCGTCTGGGCACACAACGCCCCTCACGGACCATTATGAGCATGAATGAGATCCAGGTAAGAGTCAAGTCAGACGTTCATTATTGCGGTGCAAAGCGGAATGTCACATTATCCTGAAAGGGTTTACTTAGTCTTGTTTTCCACAAAAAATATCTAATCATCCGTTTTCACATAGGTTACATACTGAAATTTTGTGATGTTAGTTTTGTTATGCAATGATGTTAGTCTCTAAAGCTGCATTTAATTGATCAAAAATACAGTAAAAACAGTATTATGAAATATGATTTGGCACTCAAGAAACATTTCTTATTATTAATGTTAAGAATATTTGGAAAACATGCTACATTTTATGTCATGTGGTACATGATTCATTTTGTAACATCATAAACGTCTTTACTGTCATTTTTAATGAATTTTATTTGTTCTTGCTGAATAAACGTATTTATTTATTTAAAAAAGCTCAGACCCCAAACATTCATCCATATATTAAAAATTAACTGAAAGGATCACACTTTATTTTTAGGTTCAGTTCTCGCTTTTGAAAAACCATTAACTTGGACTTTTGCCTCAATAAACTACTATTCATTTTCTGCTTGTTAAATTTAGGTTTTGGGTAGGATTACGGATGAAGAATACGGTCATGCAGAATATGTGCTTTATAAGAGCGAATAAAAAGCCAATATTTTAATAACAGGAATTCTAATAAGCAGCTAGTTAATATAGTGAGAATTTGCCCCTATACTAAAATGTTACCACTTAAAGATATGAGCTCTGAAATCAAGTCTTCTTATTTTATACCAAAGGAAATTTGATTTGTTTTAAGGATACTTAAGCTATTTTTACTGGAAAATAAGATAAAAAATACTAATAAAAAACAAACAAATTGCTGTGTTTATTTCACAGCCATTTACTAAATAAATGAACACTGATTTGAGTTGAATGTGAGAATAAAGAGATCATGTGCTAGAGACATGAAGCTTTCCCAGAATGCCACGACTGACCAGTCAGAATCAAGTATGTAGTTAATCTCTTTATTCATTTCATTTTTATGTCCATTGACGGCTCTTTGATTATCCGCTCTGCGCAGTGCAGTATGCTGTTAGAAATCATCAAAGCAAGAATAAGAGTCTGGATTCGGAAACCAGACTGTTGTTTGATCTTTGCTATTCATCAGCTGGTTGCAGTGCAGTGCAGTGAATGCATCCTAGATGTGTCTGTCTGGAGGTGTGCTATTTGATGTGGCTCGCTGAGGCTTTCAATGTCTCTCTGCAAAAAGCTGCCCGTGATCCATACCAACACATTACATAAGAGCTGATTCCGCAATGTGAGAAGGCTAGAAATTATTTGATGCTGTCGATTGGTGTAATTTATTTATAGTCTAAAAATACCCTCACTAGATAGGAACCCATACCCGTATCTTCCTCCCCTTCCTCTTTAATATTTCCTCTCCAACCCACATCCTCCAACACGTCTCCACCTGTCTCTAGAGTCACGCCTCGTCATTTATGAAGCCTTTATCTGCCTAAAACCCATTCGGCACGCACACTGATGAGTGTCCTGAGTGCCGCACACACTCTCACACACTCTTTACTTTCTCATTGAAATATTACTCTTTGCTCAGCGTGAGTGCTCACTTTCCCTAAGAGTAAATTCATATTTTTATACACTAAGGATGCATTAAATAAATCAAAAGTTATGAAAAGTTTACTGTATCAGTAAAGATACAGTGTTGCAAAGGATTTCTGTTTAACTGCAAAAAAAGTATGTGTAGCAACAGAAAGGTTGCTGTTATTATCAACATTTTATTCATCGAATAATCCAAAAATTACAGTTTCCCCCAAAAAAAGAAAGAAAAAAAAGTATACTGATAATAAAAATAAATATGTTATTGAGCACAAAATCATCATATTAGAATAATGTATCAAGGATCATGTGACATGGAGGACTGGAACAAAACATTCAGCTTTGCCATTACAGGAACAAATGACATATACTTTATATACAAAACACTTATTTTAAATTGTGTTAATATTTCACAATATTATGATTTATAAATAGCATGTGTAAATGGTAATGTGTCTGGGCTGACCACTTGTGATCAAATCACCTAGAACAGATATTAATACCAGATGTAAAGTGGACCGTTGAACTGGTAAATGAGATTATTTGGATGTTTGGATTTTACAAGACTTTTTTTATTGATGGAACAAGTAAAAAGTTGGAAACTCAAGATTTCTGGAATTTTCCATAGGAATACATCTGAAACCCCACAAAATTAACAAATCACCATCATATAACTACACTAAGGCTTTATTTTGGACTTTGGAGACCTAGACTGCCTCTCATTCATCCACTGGTCCTGTGAAAAATTATTTATATGGAAATGATTGTATTAAGCCAACAAAATCATTCATAATCACACCATGGATGCATTTATGGAAATCTTTATTCTGTGTTATTCATGTCTTCAATGCCAAACACTACCATTGAGCCATACAAGTCACTTTCTTTTTTCTGCAGATGAATATGAATGGAAACGATCATCTGCCAAGTTACTTTAACGCAGCAGACAAATGGCCAGGGCAAATCCACGAGCCCTTGGACCAGGGGAACTGCAATGCATCCTGGGCTTTCTCAACTGCAGGTGAATCAGAAAAGACATGACACAGACCATAGCAGAAGAACACTGCCGAATACAGTACTGTTTGTATGTTATGTAATGCAGTTCCTCTGTCCTGTTGCTCATATGTGAACGCTGTGACTCCTAGCTGTTGCATCAGACCGGATCTCTATTCAGTCAATGGGTCACATGACCCCTCAGCTCTCACCTCAGAATCTGATTTCCTGTGACACACGTCATCAGGATGGCTGCTCCGGTGGGCGTATTGATGGGGCCTGGTGGTACCTAAGGAGAAGAGGGTAATTCACTGATGTTTTACACACAACATCAAAATGTGAATATCTTTAAACGATGTGCATCTGATGAAAAATACAGTCTTTTTATTTCAATGTTTGTCTTTTTCTCTCAGGGTCGTGACAGAGGAGTGTTACCCTTTTTCTCCACCCCAGCAAAGTCCTGCTGAAGTGGCTCGCTGTATGATGCAAAGTCGAGCGGTGGGCCGGGGAAAGAGGCAGGCCATAGCGCACTGTCCCAACAGCCACAGCTACCACAATAATATCTACCAGTCAACCCCACCATACAGATTATCCTCTAATGTAAGTCAGCTGACCCCTCGAAACAAGCAGAAAATCTGTTTCTTTTAGGAAATGAGAATAAGTCTTATTACCTTACATCATACTGTTTCTCAGGTAACTTTATCTAATTTAAATTATGTTTTACTGGAAAGCAAATTTCATGTATAATCAGGCTCGTATAATCCCATATATTTTGACACGTTAGAATTACATTCTCTGTAAAACCATGAAGACTTCTGCCCGCATAATACCAATGGTTAAAGCATCAGGGATTTACTGATTTTTTTCCTCACATCCAGCATCTGTGTGCTTTTCTGTGTTCAATTTCTTCATCAGTCAAAACCCTTCAACTCAAAGACAAAGGGAGGAATAACTCAACTGCCTGGAGAGGCATTACATTTGTAGTCATGTCATGGTTGAACATATTTTCTCCCTGAGATATATCTTACCACACATGTTTTTTTACTATTATTTTTGTTCCCTAAAACTGATCGTGCAGCCCAAACCGTAAGGCCTAGAGAGATGAAACTTGGTCAGATCGTAGTAGTCCTCACCGTTTCTCAAATACAAGGCTCGCCCCAATCGGCCTAACGGGGGCTCTACAGTGCAAAAAACTAAAATTTCAGACATTTTTTGTCCATAGTTTTATTGGGTTTTTATTTTATCCATAGTTTTTCCTTTGATTATCTACAACGGGGTGGTTTAGAAAAGGAGCGTGGCACATATACCCAAAAGCCTATAAAACCTAAACGAAAACTCAAAACTTGTTGAAAACATGTGACATATTCTTGACCAGCATGCAAAGTTTAATGAGATCATAAAATAGTTAGTGCTATACCAGTTAAAAAGTCCTCAAAACATTTCTATAGTAAATTCACTTATACACTATATCTTCATATTATACGATAGATATTCTCATTCTAAACTACTTTGTCTCTAGGATCACTGCTGTCAATAAAACTTTGAGTTCTTTAAGTATTTTAGATTATTTTAAAAACCTACTTTTGTGAACTGGCCCTCAGTTTTTAACTCAAAATCAATCAAATTTGTGCAGTTCTATTCTCTAGACTCTCTAGGTCAATAATTATTAAACAAATAAAAAAATTGAACAACACAGAAATAAACCATTTTATAATATATTCTTTACATAGTGTACCCAAAGGGCTATTAAAACTAAAAGAAAGCCCACAAATTCTCTAAACTGTGTAAAATGATGCATAATTTCATTCTAAACAAGCATGCAACATTTAAGAGAGATTGGAGAAAAATAACACTATAATAGTTAAAAAGTTTAAAAACACTGCTGTTTGAGAAATTGCCATTTATAGACACTAAGACCACTAATCGGCTTATTAAACTCTAAAACAGTACTGTTCATAGGGTTACTTATGGATTCATGCTTACAAATTATAAAATCACTGTTTTAAAAGTTTAAATCTAATTAATGTTAGTCAATGTTTACCATTTTGTTCATACAGACATATCAGTTTTTACAATTTTGCCAGATTACAGTGAAACCGGAAAATGACATATAAACTCTTAAAAAGAAAAGACTTGCAATAAGTTTTGTGTCACCTATCTCTTAATTCAAATATCTATATCTGCAACAAAATGTGTCTGCATTTTTGTCTGTGTCTGTGTAAATATGCTTATAGTGTATTAATATACTAGTTTAATAATTTAATTTCAGTGTGTGTGTGTGTGTGTGTGTGTCTGTGAGCCTATTCTCCATTTTGGATGTGTTTAACTTAAGGTTGCCACCTTCAACGGAGCAAAATAAAATAAGGGACACCCATTCACGTCACCCACAAATGTTAAAATCTGTGCAGGTTTGTTTGGCACATGCTGCACTTGCGTGAAAGGGCTTTAACGGTGCATGTTCTGGGGAATCCGTCGCTATGAAAACAAAGATGGCAAAATGCAATCACGCGCAAATGAGCTTCTTAAATACCTTGAATGAAATTTATTTCATTATAATTGCTATTAGTATTATAGTCAGGGCAAAATACTTATTTGTTGATTCAATGTTGGAATTTGACAAATACGGGACAAATCGCGTCCCGTATTGATTTGATACAGGATGCATCATTTTACCTTTTTACAGGACAATTCTTTATTTTAAGGGACGGGTGGCAACCCTAATTTAACTGTCAGCCATACAACCAGGTTGGCCAAGACCACCTTAAGTGCTTGAACCTCGGTAATCACTGCTTGCAGCTATATTTATTTAAGTAATTTCATTATAAATAACTACATATTTATTTTTATGGTGCAATATATATGCATACATTTTCAGTGTAAAAATAGCATTAGGCTGTTAACTGAACTCACTTGTTGTTTTTCCACTCACAGGAGAATGAGATTATGAAAGAGATTATGGATAATGGCCCTGTGCAAGGTATGGATTTCTCCAGTGTAAGTGTGTGTGTGTGTTTGCACAATACTGTGAGCCAGAGGATAAGAATATTAAAAAGCACATGCCTAATGACAGTTAATGCAGTCAGCAACAATTAGTCTATGTCGTATTAGTCGCCATGGACATTGTAGACGCCCATGCGGCATTTAGTTTGGACAAAAAGCCTAAACTCATCATACATGCAGTGAATTCTTGAGAAAAGTCCCCTGCAGTAATATAAGGGTGTGTTTTGTGCGTTGTTCAGAGTAGCTCCGTGATCCTGTGCCAGTGTTCTGTTGTATTGTTCCAGAGGAGCACTGGATTTATGCCAATTTCACTTCTAATCTTTGCAAAAAATTCTGCCTAACCTCTGGCTTATATTGAGAAACAGGAGATGAAAAGAGAGTCTTCATGCGCTGGAGTGTGTGTTCATTAGATTCTGTTTACTGCTTAGGATCTCCTGGTAATGTTTGGAAAAACCCAAAGTGTGTGAGAGGGTGCAGGTAATTCCTATAATGCAGTATTTCCAGAATGTTGAACCCGACTGATTTTTCTTCACATGCCACCATGGCAATCCTCAGGAGGGTTGCTGCCGTTACCCACCCACACAAGTTTTGTCCTGTGAATTTAAACAATGGGTCTTTATACCATGTGGATTTGAGCTCATTTGAACTCCGATACAATTAGTAGCGGTCACTTTGATCTCACTATGATCTGCAAGGGAACAAGATGTTTCAGTGAGCTTGTGGGATAAATTTGGCTTTTAAAGCAGCCATAGTATTTCCTGTAGTATGACTGAGTAATAAGAATGAAGGATCAGCTTTTGATTCAGTGATGTCTAAAAGTCAATGATCAATTTGATTAAACAATGGAGATTAACTATATTTGGACATGAATGCAAGACTTCTATATTTAATTGCTGTACTACTATAATTTGTATTATATGCAAAATAGTGTACTTAAACATACATAATGGATGTTGTATTTGTTTTTCCCTTTTTAGCCATCATGGAGGTCCATGAGGATTTCTTTGTGTACAAGAGTGGAATTTACCGACATACTGATGTCAATTACCACAAACCGTCACAGTATCGCAAACATGCAACGCACTCGGTCAGGATAACAGGGTAAGCTCTAGCATTGCATAACCTTTCATATCTAATGGTGGAAGCTAGAGGAATGAGTATTTGGCAGTTTTTCAGAGCAAAATATTTTAGACAACAAAAGGTATCTTTTTTTGTCTTACCATTTCTCATTTTATGATTTTATATATATATATATATAGAGAGAGAGAGAGAGAGGCAGATAGATAGATAGAGAGGCAGATAGATAGAGAGGCAGATGATAGATAGATAGATACCTAGCACACCTGTGCTTCAGACAGCTGTGCTCAAATTATTCAACCTTGTACTTAGTTCAGGCTGTTTTCCTGACATCTGGAGCCAAGGACTCATTATCCCTATTCACAAGAGTGGAGACAAATTGGACCCTAATAATCTCAGAGGCATTTGTGTGAGCAGTAATCTGGGGAAATATTTAGCAGTATTTTCAACAATAGAAAACTTCCTTAACGAACACAATGTCCTAAGTCCTAGTCAGATTGGCTTCCTTCCTACTTATAGAACTACTGACCTCATTTACACTCTACACAGCCTAATCAATAAACATGTAAAACAGACCAAAAATTGAAAAATATTTGCATGTTTTATCGATTTCATAAAAGCATTTGATTCTATTTGGCACGACGGATTATATTAAAAACTTTTACAAAGTGGTGTAGGGGGTAAATTTTATGACATTATTAAATCAATGTATTCATACAACAAATGCGCAATAGGAATTGGCAACAAACCTACAGAATTCTTCACTCAGAAGAGAGGAGTGCGGCAGGGCTGTAGCCTGAGTCCAACACTGCTCAACATTTACATTAATGAATTAGCGATTTAAGACCAAAACATCAAGCTATTGCTGTACGCAGATGATCTGGTGCTGCTGTCATCCACCCCACAGGGACTACAGCAACACCTAGACCTGCTGGACAACTACTGCCAGAACTGGACCCTGGCAGTAAACCTCAAACAGACCAACATTATGGTCTTTCAGAACAAGCCCAGATGTCAGGAACACAGAGACCGTTCAGTCTAGGCAGCACCGCCCTAGAACACACGATGCTGTACACTTACCTCGGCCTGATCATCACTGCATCGGGGAGTTTCAGTATGGCAGTGAATGCTCTCAAAGATAAAGCTTGAATAGCTCTGAATATACAATCATGAAAAAATTCATGGGGGGGCGTCACCACGATGTCTTAAATATTATCAAGTCCCTTCAAGACAAGATAGTTATCTGGGCATGTTCCCCAGGTATGTCTCCGGTAACCTCGCCTGACCTGCCGCTGGTGTCTGTCAGTGACATGCTTCAGTGGTGACGGTGATATGAGCGCGAGTCTGTCTGAACCCCGGCTTTTCTCCTGGCCTCCTGTCACTTGCTGACGCTGCGCTTCTCGCGCTGCTCTAGACGTTCAGAGGATGCTGTATAGCCCAATGAAGTTGGCATACAGGGGCAGCGGCAGTGTTTTTACTGGGAAAATCCCACCATGGTGCATTCGGCTAAGCCCAGGGCCTGGGAAAGTTTGTGGAAAGCTCATTGATGTCCAGTGTAATGGAAATGCCATTGTTCAGAGCAGACAGAGAGGCCTAAACCCAGCGCAGGTCAGGGGCTGGTTGGATGTGGTGGTATGTCTGTCACTGTCCAAAAGCCAAGGACAGAAAACATGGTGAGATAAGAGCGTAGCAGAACTCTGAGCCGCACAGCTGCCTATTTTAACCCTCCAACTCTCCCATGTATTTTACATGGAAGCCAATTGCTTTTTTTAAGTGAATTTTTTTCTTTTCTCAGTGTACTGAATACCAACTTCCCCCCTGTGGGGATGGAAGGCAGATGAGTATTATTTGGCAACATAATGATATGTTCCCGAGTCTGATGGAAAACTTCCCTTAGAATAGACGTGGACTAAACTATATTTATTCCAGACATATATAAATAAACCCTTGACGCATGTAGTGATTGACAAGCTGAATGTTCTGAACTCAGATAGAAAGACATCGGAGGTCAATGGATTCCTCTTATTGCTCAAAGCACCAGGACGGGTGGAGGAGCACTAGGAAGTTCTTAGAATGGTAAAGGTTCAACCCATCAGGTTTGTTGTTGACTTGAGGAGATGTGCCCCTTACATCTGGGTGTTCTGCTTCCTGAAGCTCGCGTCCTTCCTCTACAGTACACCATTTCAAGATGTGTTTTGGTAGTCCAAGGATTTTCCTATTTTTACTCAGATTTGTTGGTATTATTTAGTTGAAAGCTCTCAGGTGTGAATATTCTTCAAAATGTTCGTCTTTTTTTATAAAATAACATCTTTTATCTTAATGAATTATATTTTTCTAATCCCGTTTTTCTTAATTTAACGCACTTAAATAAAATGTTCAAAAAATTATTAAATACACAAAGTTGTTATATTATATTTTATTATAAAAAAGACCAACATGTGTAATTTAACATGTTTAAAATGTGTAAAAAAAAAAATGTGCTTTTCGCCATAAAATCTGATCACCGATGAGCCTGGCCTTAGAAAGCTGATTTGAATACCAATGTCTAGAGAATGCACTGTAGCATATTGATTTTTGCTGCACGTTTCCAGATGGGGAGAGGAAAGAGATTACAATGGCAGAACACACAAATACTGGGTGAGAAATTATATCCATCTTTTCTCTTCAACAGGAGCTTTTACACATTTGTACACATTGTAAACCATCTCTCCTTCACTCCACAGATTGCAGCCAACTCATGGGGGAAGAACTGGGGCGAGGATGGTTATTTCCGAATCGCTCGTGGTGTAAATGAGTGCGAGATTGAGGTGTTTGTGATCGGCATGTGGGGCAGAGTTACCATGGAAGACATGCACAACCATCACGGACGCCGCAAGTAGAGATCTCCAGTGAACGCCTCGCTGTATGATTTAAAAGTCAATCAGGTCTTTTGCAGGTTTGTTAGAGTCTGATTTCCACCAATACCCAGTGCCTTCTTAATATCTCTTCATGCCATATGCATAAAAAGTGGTGTCCACTGCCCCCCTCTGTTCAAATACACGTCTTTTGTTTGGAGGAATGTAAAACTCCAGTTTGTGTATACGGCCTATATTGTCTTATTGGTGGAAACCGGCTTGTTACACTCCCTGACTGGACCTCAAATAACAGCCTCAGACGCACTCAGGACTCAGTACTCCAAAGACACACTTCACAGGCACAAACATGCGCTCGGCATCACAAGGTAATTCTCAAATGTCATAATGTAGTGTTATATTAGGATTTGTCTTTTGTTTTGTATTTATGTTTGGGAATCGTTACACACCAAGGCAGACAGCACTCCAAACGTTCTGCTAAAAAGATAGAGGGATGGAAGAATACTAGGATAACAGAAGGTTTTAGGACCAATAATATATTCCAAAAATTGCCTAGATTAGATTTATGACAGTTCTCCGCATTCCATTGATGTTAAAGGTTATTTAAAATCGCTTTAAAGCATGTTAACCCACTCCAGTCTTTGATTCACAGTCAGATTATGTTAGGTTGGCTGTTAAATAAAGTTAAAGGAGGACTGTACAGATACAGGCACTGTTATTCACTCTCATTTTAGAATATAACAGGAAGCAAACCAAAATGTTTTTTCAAGCTATGAGACCAAAAAAATGGACATCAGTTACTGCAATTGTAAATTACCCTTTAAAATCTATAATAATTTAAAAGCTGGAAGTGGTTTGGTCAAGCTGGAGCTTCAATAGTGACCTTATGGGCAAATGGCCTTTTATAAAAGTGTACTTGGGATATGAATAATAATTCATACAAAGGCAAAGACAACTGTTTATCATCAGGACCTTTGGTTGAAACTGTTATAGTGTGTTGGCTATATTGCGCTGGAATATATATATACCACAGATTCTGTGTAAGAACAAAATCTCCTCAAGTCTTAAGCTGTTGTACTCTGTGAACTAATAAGACTGAACACAAAGATTGCCATAAACCTTATTTTTTGTTCTTGTATCTATTTTGTTGAATCATGTATTGATTACTATTACCGTTAGTATTTAAAAATATATATTTGTTATTCATCTACATATAAAAGAAAAAAATCTTAAATAATAATTTGTTACATTTAAATAGCGCTTTTCTGGGTACTCAAAGCGCTATACAATGTGAGGGGAATCTCCTAAACCACCACAAATGTGCAGCATCCACCTGGATGATGCGACGGCAGCCATATTGCGCCAGAACGCTCACCACACACCAGCTTATTGGTGGAGAGGAGACAGAGTGATGAAGCCAATCAGTGTATGGGGATGATTAGGATGCAGTGATGGTCAGAGGCCAATGGGCGAATTTGGGATTTTTAAATGACCACAGAGAGTCAGGACCTCGGTTTAACATATCATCCGAAGGAAGGATATGACTCGATATGGACAGGAATCATATTCTCAGCCGAATATGAGATTTTGGAAGTGTGGGGAAAGTGCACATGCGTTTGGGTTCAGTGCTAAATTACTACTGTAATGATATATAAATCAGGCAAAACCGCAATATTACAAGTCATAATAGGGCATGTTTGCTTCTCAAATATCCATTTACACATATATGGAGATTATTGCGCATTAATAAACATGAGACAGCTATTGCTGCTAGGGCATAAAACATCGGAAACTATAATATTGTGCATGCGTCAGAGCTCCGAGCAATCCCATCTGCTGACTTTGATAATGATAATGTCCTTATTATGGTGAAATTACTAATTCAAAAGCCTTATGACAGGCATTTGATTCAGCGATACACACTCACAGACAGGAAGATGGGGTCTTTCAGTATAAATTCAGCAAAGATGCTATATTCTGCCCACCGGTCCATTAGCATTCGGTGAAATGTGTTCTCTATTAATCATGCAATACGGTTCTATTAATATAAAGCAGTTATATGCAGCTAGATGAGTCTAGCATATGGGCTTATGTCATGAATATTCAGTGTCTTAATATTACTAGATTTTACATTACGGTTCAGGTTATACACTGATTTGAGCCCAAGCTGGATCGTCCTCATTTAGACATTCTTCAGTTCTGTCTTCCAGTTCTGTAATTATGAATTAATACTGTTATTTAAGAACAAAGTCTGTTTGTAAATCGCTGGTTACTGAGTCATTCCACAAAACCGGTACGATTTGAGTCCCTCTGACCTTTTTAAGTGTATTTTATCTATTGGGTCACCAAAATCTATTTTTAAAATCTTTTTGTATTAATTGAAATGTTTCCTTTAATAAGGTTTAAAAACATGACATACATTTTATCTATATTTTAGAAACCAGCTTTTTTTTTTTTGTTGACACCACCTATATTGTCATATCCCTCATGGCCTATTATGAAAGTTTTCTTGGGATATGAATAATACAATTTGAAAAAAGTCCATAAATTTGGCTATTCTCATAAATATCTATTTGTGCTTTTTTGCTGGTAATGTTTTTTTTCTAAGTTAATTCATGATTATTCATTAAAATCCTACTATTTCGTTCCGTACCTCAGTAACCCCTCAACCCTGTTACACAAATCATTCTCCCCCAATAAAACCAATGAACAGATCCTTATGTGAAATCATTAACAGGAAGTGACATCATATAACTCTTCAGAACAACATTGTGAGCAGACATGGGCAAGTTATCACCCTCTTTTATAACTATAACTTATTAATATTGTGATTGTCAAGCTTAATGATTCAACCCCGTTACATCAAATACAGATATAAAACTATTATTTGTTAAAATGATCTGTTATTTTAACAATATACATGATTTCTTAATATCATGCATACCATGTGCTCTCCTGTTATTAACTACATTTAGGACAGGGGCCATTTTGAGCAAAAAAATCACAACCCCGTCACACTCAACCCCGTTACTTATTTGATCATAATGGTGTTGTGAGATTGTGATGGGGTTGTGTTTTTAACACTTTGGTTCTGAAGTTATCCAGTAATTTAAATGAATTATTATATTTGATCAAGAATCTTATACCACATGCATATGTTGAATGTAGTAATGTCCATGTTAAAGCTGTTTATGTGTGTGCGTGTGTGTGTACGTGTGTTCTGCCTATATTTTCACATCTCTGTGTTAAGTAAATTCTACTAACAATACCCCATAATGACAACGTGAACAAAGTTTTTTTGAAATCTTTGCAAATGTATGTAAAAAAAAAAATAAAAATTAAACAAAATCAGATGTACATAAGTTTTCACAGCCTTTGCTCAATACTTTGCTGAAGCAGCTTTGGCAGCAATTACAGCCTCAAGTCTTTTTGAGTATGATGCTACAAGCTTGGCACATCTATTTTTGGACGGTTTCTACCATTCTCTTTTGAAAGACCTTTCAAGCGCCATCATGTTGGATGGGGAGCGTCGATTTTCAGATCTCTCAAGAGTTGTTGAGTCAGGTTCAAGTCTGGGCTCTGGGTGGCCACTCAAAGACATTCACAGAGTTCTCCCGTAGCCACTCCTTTGTTATTTTGGCTGTGTGCTTGGGGTTGTTGTCCTGTTGGAAGGTGAACCTTCTGCCCATAATTTTGTGCACTGAGCTTTTCTTCAATTCTTATGAGTTCTTCAGTCCCTGCCGCTGAAAAATACCCCCACAGCATGAGGATGCTACCAGCAGTTTAATTTTGGGATGGTACTCTGCAGGTTTTGAGCAGAGCCTGGTTTCCTTCAAACATGATGCTTGAAATTGAGGTTTATCAGACCAGAGAATCTTGCTTTTCGTAGTCTGAGGGTCCTTTAGGTGCTTTTTTGCAAATTCCAAATGTGTCTTCACTGAGGAGAGGATGGAGTCTTGCCACGTTGTCATAAAGCCCAGATCGATGGAGTGTTGCAGTGATGGTTGTTCTTCTGTAGAGAACAACCATCATCTCCATGTGTGATCAAGCAGGTGGAGGATGATCAGATTCTTGGTCACTAGTCTAACCAAAGTCCTTCTCCATCAATTGCTCAGTTTGGCCAGCTCTAGGAAGAGTCCTGGTTGTGTCAAACCTCTTCCATTAAGGGTAACAGATACTACATGCTTCTGTGAACCTTCAATGCTACAGAATTTTTTCTGTAGCCTTCCCCAGATCTGTGCCGCGATACAATCCTGTATCTGGGGTCTACAGACAATTCCTTGCACTTCATGGCTTGGTTTGAGCTCTGACATGCACTGTTACCCGTGGGACCTAATATAGACAGGTATGTGCCTTTCCAAATCATGTCCTTTCAACTCCGTTTACCACAGGTGGACTCCAATCAAGTTGTAGAAACATCTCAAGGATGATCACAGGATGCACCTGAGCTCAATTTTGAGTGTCAAAGCAAAGGCTGTGAATACTTATGTACATGTGATGTTTTTCGTTTTTTATTTTTAATAAATTGGCAAAGATTTCAAACAAACTTCTTTCACATTGTCATTATGGGGTACTGTTTTTAGAATTTTGTGGAAAATAATCAATTTAATAAATTTTGGAGTAAGGCTGTAACATAACAAAATGTGACAAAAGTGAAGCGCTGTGAATACTTTTCAGGTGCACTGTACAGGGGTATTGTTTGTGGAAAACCAGAGCCTGTGTGCTTCATGTGCGTCTCCATGTGGAGATCTTGAAAGAGGTGTGGGCCAGATATTGAATAAAGTGTGGGCCAGATATTGAAAGCCACACAAGTTATGTTTTATTTTGATGACCTATTCAGTCAGTTTATAATGTTCTAATGTATACTATGTTATTGTTGTTTTTCCTGCAGTCGGGTTAATAAAACTGTTCAATTGCAATTTATATCTCTTGTCTTTCTTGGTCACATAATGAAATAGTGTTTATAGAAAATCTTAGTGAATTTGAATAAAAAACAACTATTTATATTTTAAGCTGTATTTGTCTCTTCAACCCCGTTAACCTAGTCTCAACCCTGCCACCCCTAAATTTTTATTAATTGTTTTTTAAGGTTTGTGGAAAAGTAATTTAATATTTGTTGAATTGAAATGTTCAGAG
This sequence comes from Gymnocypris eckloni scoliostomus, assembly GCA_027564155.1. Lineage (NCBI taxonomy): Eukaryota > Metazoa > Chordata > Actinopteri > Cypriniformes > Cyprinidae > Gymnocypris > Gymnocypris eckloni. The sequence goes on along the minus strand of CM050427.1, from coordinate 22,822,388 downwards.
CAATCATAACAATTGTGATTTTAGTTCAAATTCTGAAGTTAACCCACTTCTTTGATAAAAAATGATGAGGTTGCTGTCACAAAAAATTTCATTTCAGGCTTTAGTATAGCAAAAGTGTGAGATTTTATGTAACATATTTGCAAATACTGAATTAGTATGAGAGACATCTGATTAATAGGAAAATGTTAATTTCATTACAAATACATTTTATGATCATATTCAGAGAGCTAGTATCCATAACGGGGTTGAAGATGAATAGTGCCAATATCTTAAAATATATATGTGTGTGTATATATATATATATATATATATGTGTGTGTGTATAAATGACCAAATAATGACAAATAATAATAGGAATTTGATGAGGTGGGAAAATATGTTTTTCAGAAAGTGAAATATGTCATTAATGCTGTGGGGTGTTCAGAAAAGTAATATTTTTGGTAATAAAATAAAAAAATGTGTATGTCCAAATCGTACCAGTTTCGTGAAATGACTCTACTACATTGCAATGTTACCATATTGTTCCTCGTGTTGTCTGTACAAAATGCAAACCACTGTAGTGTTCACCTTTGTGATGCACAAACAGCCTTATTTTGTCAGCATGCCTCCTGCACAACTTTCTTCTCAAGCCAATGGCAGTCGAGATGTGGCTAAATACCAGTGCTCCAACTACTAGATCAATGGAGAGTATCTCTACTGCTGGTGGACCTGGTGCAAGGACCTACTGACTTTACTTTAATAATTTAATTCATATTAGATTTGATCACTTCCTAGACATCTTATTCCTGCTTAGCTCATAGTTTAGTCTCTGATTATCATTAGCATTCATATTAGGCTAGATTGCAATTCATAAATTATTAGCATTGTTTTATATTATTATAAGCAATTTCATAATTTCTTATGCTGTAGCTCCTAATATTATTTATTTGCTCAATAAAAACAGCAAAGATGCTACATATTTTTTTGTAAGGTATGCTTATTTCTTTGCTAACTTCAATTATAATCATATTCCTGTTGAGGTAGTTAGTCTTAATTCAACATGAGGATTTGTTTACTTAAAATAAAAATAGTAATTTTGTGGTCAACATTGTTGTTTTTAAGGACATTATGAAATTAAGACAATGTCTGTCGGCTATTGTACGTTATTTTATGATTGTACTGTACAATTACATAGTTGTTGCTAACGACTGTCACTGAACATTTAGCCTCAGATCGTAAATTAGACATTCTTACGTGAGAAATTGATGACATCGGCAATATTCCTGCACGCTGATGACTTCCTTACGTTGTCTTTGAAGAATCTATGGCTTGTGGCATATAATTCTGGGTATTTCCCTATTTCGTTGATTTGTTTTTAGTCATCCATTGCAGTCCGCTACTCCACTATTTAAATTACCTGAAGTGTGTTGTAACGGTCCTGGCAAATCTAGTAGGTGGCAACAGACGACAGTGAATGTAATCATGGCAGGCAGTTGTTACATTGGTATGGAAGCCCGTTTCTGCCACTGAATAAAAAATAAAACAAGGTAATTGCGTTTTTTTTATCTCACAATTCAGACTTTTTTTCTCTCGTAATTCTGACTTTTTTCTCACAATTGCAAGTTTATATCTCGCATTTCTGACTTTTTTTCTTACACCATAGGAAACCACTCTCCTTAACAGCAAGAACAGCCGAACACACACACACACCCACGATTGCTCCTCTCCTCTTTTTTTTCCCCAGCGCGCCCGCATTAAAGGGGTAGGCACCTGAAATATCTTTCTAACCAACATGTATAAAACTTTGCATGCCAAATATGAAAATACATGGAAATCCTACTAAATAGATTGATCAACACTTCTTTTATATAACCCATGTATTGACAAAATGTAAAATAAAATAATGAATTCAACTTAAGGTTACATAAATAACGTCTTATTTATATTGAAAAGTTGTTTTTTGTGCTTACAAGTTAATGTCTTGAATTGCCGATCTTGTTACTGTGCTATTTAATAGTGTTTTCACTATATTTTGGATTTTAATATCCAGTGCAGAATTTGTTTATACGGTTCGTTCAGTTAATCGCTGGCCGAATCATTGATCAGCCGCGAAACAGTCTGTTCAAATTCCCAATAAAATCATAAATTATTCCCTTTGAGCTAAATTTACCTATTACCCTTATATATTACCCTTACAGTGGTTAAAAGTATATACATGTTTTTCTTTGAAAATTACAGATCGTTTCATTAGAAGACTCATATTTCTCAGCTGGGATCATGTAGAGACTTTCATTAAAGTTTTCCTAAAACCAAAACAATACCCGTTCTTGTCTTAGAATAACTTTGAACTTTTTTGATCCACTTCAAATGTTGACTACTGTAATTCTATTTGGAATCAGACAACACTGTATGGTTCATGATCTAAATTCAGTATCGCTATCGTTGTCATTCACTTGTTAACTGTCACGCCCATTTTTGAGTGTAGGCCTGCAAATGTAATTTCGAAATTCAAATGAATATAATTCCGGAATGCTTTTGAATATGATCCTCATTCTGGTCTTGTTTTAAAGAAGAGACTTTGAAGTTTCTTGCACAGGTGTCTCTAGTTAAAAAAATTAGTTAACAAAAAAGTTATAGCTGTTTAAGTTTATTGTAATAAAAAAGCAATAATAAATACACTTTTATATTTTATTAAAATAACATATCAATAAAAATTTGGTTCACCCTAAAAATTATATGAAATAAAAGCTATAGGTCTAAATAAGTTGTGTTCCAAATTTGAGACTGATATCATAAAAAATGAGATTTTTGTGAGCTGTTATACCAACAAAGGCCACTAGGTGACATTCATGTCCAATTGATGATTCCTAAAGGACACTTGGAGACCACTTGACCTCACACCACAGCAAAGATTGATATCCTTTTTTTATTATTTAAAACATTGTGTTCAAGATGTAAAATATTTTGGACAAATACTAGAAAATATATTTTGTTTGGATTATTAACAAAAACTGAAGTTTAAGTGATTGTAAGTGTGTTTTCATAACTCCTGGTATACTTTTGATTTTTTGCTACCTGTCACAAATTAATAAATTATTGTCACTACATAATATTTCCTCCAAAACAGTGGTCAAATATGAAAAGTACATACTGAGAGCTTTCCAACGATATATAGTTTGTCAATATTAGATCAGTTTAAGTACAGGATATAATTGTTTTAAACATGCAATGGCAAATGGGCCCACCCGTGGGCCAGTGACAGTTAATAGGTTAAGAAACAATAAATGGAACAAAGTTCCAGTATTTATTAATTTTTTATCCTTTTTTGTTGTTGATGAAAGCCATAATAAATGAAAACAGTTCTTGGTGCCCAACCCAAACCTTCAAATAGTCTTTACAAATCTGCACTGTTTTCAATCAGCAAGTCCCTCATGATTTAAAAACTGAAACCAAAACAGAATAAAGCACAGGAGCCATGAGAATGTTCCGTATGTTTATTTCCAAAATAACCGATGACAAAACTGAAAATATTTACAGCACATATCGCGTAAACACTTATGGTTTCTGTACAAAGAAATATACACATGCAAAAAGTATAAAATAATCAAAATAAAACAAATGATAATACATACATTAAAATACAATGAAATCAGAACTAAAATTAGACATTCAATGAAACACTTTCAAAAATGTATCCAGTCCAAGTTTCCCACGCTGTAAAGGCATCTGTACAACTTTACAATGACAAATAAATTAGGGGACATGAAATGGGTCTATACAGATGAATTAACAATGTTCCTTCCTACCGGGAAAGAGTCACTGTTCGACACTCAAACATTTCATAATGCTTCAAAATCTCAAATATAACAGTTGACTGATGTATGGCGCGAGGATCACTGGAAATCAACGTACTGAGGGCAATAGGTCAATGGTTAGACTGCAAACCAATATCGTTCCAATGACAATTGAAACTGTTGATAGCTTCTTATGACTAACTGGTCACCAAAAACTATCAGAGGCCATAAAACTAAAAGGACCTACATTTGCATTAAAACTATCTGTATGAGAAGATAAATATCATAATTTAAAGGCTTCACATTTTTTTGTCCATGATATCTTGCTATGATGAAATTATTCTCATGTCAAGGACTGCCTAGTCTAAATGGGAGTTGCGTTTCAGAAATATTCCAATAATGCACAAAATATGAAAAGTTTGATCTGTGAAATGTCTATAACATGGACACAGAAGAAAATAAAACAAAGAAAAACAATTCTTCCCAAATGTAAAGCTATGAATAACTTGTCTAAACAACCAGTCATAGCTACCTAAGGTGTAAAAAGTTTGTCGGGGAACAAAAAGAAAAACTAATTCTCATAAAGCATGGAGAGCTTTGGCATACCAATATGTATATCAACAGAAAAGTGACTAGCATAAGTGCCATGTAGACAACAACCCCGTAGAATGACAGGGCTTTAATACTTAATTATAAAGACCGGATTAAATAAACAACAGCAGAACTGCAGAACAGCGTACATGCTATTCTATGTTTTTATTAAAGGTATAATTTAATGTCTTCATAAATGTGACCCTCTCTGTGAAATCCAGGCTAAAGTCTCAAAATCCATTTATGAGATAACAAGCATCAAAGTTTGATTTCTACCATTAATTTCAATCTTTGACGTGACCTTACTCAGTCAATATTAAAGATATAAAAGTAAAATTTTCCCAGAATGTTTTTTACTATGTGAAGAATGATTTTTCGTAGAAAACGGCAAATCATAAAAAAATGACTTAAGCTGGATTTTCAGAGAGGTTCACAAACAGTTGCATAAACCATCGAAGCTGCAACATTGCACGTGATAAGAACCGGAAACAATGTGAGTGCATTTACAGTATTAAGTCATTCTTCAATGCTGTCCCGTCTGAAGCTGATGAGCACAGACGTCTGGCCACCCTATGGCTATCTCCCACTGGAGTTCTGCTCTCCACCCTTGTGACATTGCATTTAAAAAGAAAGAAAGAAAGAAACAGGGCAGACACATAGTATAGAATAAGGCGCATACATCTGTAGATTGCACAACACAATTTGTTCTAGTTGTAAATGAAAAAAAAGAAGGCTTGCAGCCATAAAAATTTTGCAGCTAAATGTGGCGTAATCATCCTTGTTGAAATAAGCAACTAATTATACTAAGAGACCAAACAAGCTTTCACTTAAAATGCTTCAACTACTCATTTGCTCACGATTTGTGTGTTGCGTTCATTCAGACTTGAGTTGATGTAACTGATTTTATTGAAAGATGTACCTGAAAATGTCATCGTTACTATATCGTTATTTTCTCTAAAGGCTCATTTAGAAATGTTCCGAGTCGAACGCTGTAAAAGCACAAAAACAGCCGCTTGCTTTCTGGCACAGGCAAAACAGAAAGAGAAAAAGGTTGTTCTCCTCGCTAAATTGCATTTGCATTGCTTTCTTCAAAAACCTCTGTCATGTTTGTGCAGGTACATTTGTTCTACACAAAATATAAGTCCATTTATGTAGATTTGTTGATCATTCAGCAAATCAGAGAAATATTATATATATATATATATATATTCCATTGTTTTAATCTCTGCGTAAAAGTCTTCATGAAATTGCAAACAAGGCAGCAGCAAACTGGGAAAGGACTATCGATCTAAAATCTCGTCTACCGACGAAGGCTCTGATTGGCAGATATAGTTGTCAGCACACATTTTGATAGGCTCAGGACTGAAGTCTTAATTGGCATCAGAAAGAGGATGAGATCACGTTTCTCGGGTCAGATCCTGGGCTGTAGCCTGCTTTGCAGAAAGGCTCTTATGCCTCCGAGAGGCCGCAGGTCGTTCTGGTGTTTGCGCCGATCGATGAAGGAGATGAGTCTAGAGGTATCGATGCATTCGGCCGAGCGACGGCCACCTCCGGGTCTCAGCCAGGGATCCTGCAGGCAGGTGGCAGCTGGGGGCCGCTTGGAAGGTTCGGTCCTGAGAAGCAGGCACATGAAATCCCGTGCTGCCTGGCCAACACCCTGGAAGTAGTCATCGGGGAAACTGAAGTCTAGGCGGCAGATGTTGAGGCACGTCTCCTCCACGCTCTCGTCTAAGAACGGAGACGCCCCGCTCAGCATCACGTATGTCACCACGCCCAGACTCCATAAGTCAGAGGAGAGAGAGACGGGATCCCCAAGAACCAGCTCGGGGGCAGCAAACTCTGGGCTGCCCAGCAGAAGGTGAACGTAAGGAGTCGAGTTCAGCTGTACTGCATCACCGAAGTCTGTCAGTTTCACCATCGGCTGGGAGGGGCTCTGGTCCACCACAAGGTTTTCAGGCTGATCAGAAAGTGGGAAATTAGAATCACTTTGTAAGCAAGATTGTGTAAAGAAATATTTTAAAATAAACTGGTCTGTAAGTTGTCTGAATGACCAGTTCAGTCCACCAGATCTCGTATGTTTCTTAAAGAGATAGTTCACACAAAAATAAAAATGCTTTCATGAATTACTCCCCCTCATGTCGTTCCAAACCCGTAAGACCTTAGTTCATCTTCGGGAGACAAATTAAGATTTTTTCATGAAATCTGAGAGCTCTCTGACCCTCCATAAGCAGCAATGTAACTGCAATGTTCCCAGGTCCAGAAATGTAGCAAGGACATCGATAAAACAGTACATGTGACATCAGGGACTCAACTTCAGTTTTGCAAAGCTACGAGAATACTTTTTGTGCACAAATAAAAAATAAAAAAATTATTCAACCATTTTTCTCCCCGAGTTACTATTTTCCACCATTTCGGAGAGAACTATGATGCATGTGCGCGTTTTCCCCAGAACATAATTAACTTAATCAGCATTGTGTATGTTCAGAATGCATTTTCTCCTTAACGTAAACAATGTTGTTTAAGTTGCACACATGCATCGTGTTTCTCTCCAAAATGCCAGAAGACAGTAACTTAGGGAGAAGAATTGTTAAATAAATAATTTTCATTTTCTTTGCACACAAAAAGTATTCTCGTAGCTTCACAAAATTGAAGTTGAGCCACTGATGTCACATGGACTGTTTTACCATTGTCCTTGCAACATTTCTGGGATAATATATTAATTTGTGTTCTGAAGATGTGTTCTTTGGAATGACATGAGGGTGAGTAATTAAAGACAACATTTTAATTTCGGGGTGAACTATCCCTTTAAGAAGTACCCAAACAGGACGACATCCTTTTGTTCAGAAACATCTATCTAAAGGTGCACTGCTGCAGCAGTGCTTTTAAAAATGTATTTAGAGACATAAAACTTCTAAAGAGAGCATGCTGCCAGCATGCTAATTAAAACAAAAACATTCAATAGACTGTGATAATTCAAAGTGCTTTACATACAAATAAATAATATAGTAATCATAAGAAAAATAAAATGGCATACAATTTATTATAATTATTTTTATTAATGTTTTATATTTTATTTATTAATTATTCGATTACATGTATTTATTGATATTTTATTTGTATATATTAACATATTAAAATTGATAATTTTATAAGTCTTTATTATAAAGTGATATGTAATTTACTAGGTATATAACACTAACCTTTAAATCCAGATGAACTATTCTGCAGTTGTGCAGGTATTGCAAAGCTTCTAAAATGTCCCGGAGGTAAAAGGCCACTTTTTCTTCAGTGAGGTTCCCCCAGCTCACAATGTAGTCCAGTAGACGGCCCTGATCAGACCTGTGCAATCACACAATACACATGGTAGCATAGTGTGACACAGTCTGTTCTGATATTAAAGTATGTGTGTGTGTATGTTGAGCTCTCACATCTCAAGGACCAGTGCATAGCTGCTGGAGGTCTCAAAGGTGTCCAGTAGCCTGACTAGGTGAGGGTGCTGGAGTCTCTGTAGGATGCTGAACTCGTGGGTGACCTGGTCTCGCTTCATGAGTTTCTTATTCACAAACTTGACCGCTAGTGTGCGCTTTGATCCTCTCTGGTCACAGCGTTTTACTACAGAGAACCTTCCCCTACGAGAGAGAAACAACATTAACACAATTGCTACGTTGCCCTGGTTTTTATAGGGGAATCCATGTGGTATCAAAACTGTATAAATTCCCATGAGTCTCACCTGCCCAGCTCTGCTACCTCGGTGTAGAAGGACTCAAAGTTGTCTTTCCACACGACCCGGATTCCATCGCTAGTAGTTCCTGTGAAAGGCAGTCCAGTTAAGTTCATAGCCTTGCACAAATAAATCTTTGAAACACCAGGTGGACTGTTGGATTGGTAGTTTGAATGAGAACACGTTCTTACCCAACACTCTGAGACTGGCTGATGATGTCACACTGCCCATGTCATTCGTTGCAATGCAGGTGTACATGCCATCATCCTCTGAGGTCACACCTACGATACGCAGAGTGGCCTCGCCAGTCTCACTGTGATACAGCGGAAATAAATTATGATTTATGCAGAGAACAAAACCATTACATTAGCAAAAACTGACTTTAATAACAACAAAAAACTGAATAAGATCAATCTTAATCAGTATATTGTTCTTGCTTCCAGAAAAAAATCTAATATTTAATCAAATAACTATTTATCGTATTACATAAATTAACAAAAACTTCTTGAGGTCCTTAAAACAAAGCAGTATATAAATGTATCTTGTTACTTCCCAAGACATAATTACTTTTTATTTAGTTATATTTGTGCAGAATTTGATATTGCTACTGATATAGTTTGCATTTTTGGCAGTGCTTTAGTGTTTTGTTTTCACTCTCTCTCCTCCCTCTCCTCCAGGCATCCTCAAATCTGGCCACTCCTGCAGAGATTAGCTCCAACCCTAATCAAACACACCTGAGCATGCTGATCAGAGTCTTCAAGATCATTAGAAAATCACAGCTAGGTGAGTTTGATCAGGGTTGGAGCTAAACTCTGAAGCAGATTGGACCTCCAGGGAAAGATTTGAGGAACCCTGCACTACTCCATGCAAAGCTTAATCAAGATCGGCTGGTCCTAATTGTCATCAACTACTGGCTGGCTCTGATTGGCTGCTGGAAGCAGAGCTAGTGTATAAAGCTGGAGACTCCCTGTGAAGATGCCTTCGCTGCCTCCTGAGACAGTTTTCTCCTGTCCCAGACATCATCACGTGTGCTAGTAGTTGGTCTGTTGACCTTCTGGTTGTTAGTGTACAATGTATTTATCTTTGAAGAGAAGTTTAAACTTTATAATAATCATTTTTGGAGCAGTAGGGAGGTGGATGCCATTTTTCTCCTGTTTTTTGTTAGAAAGGGAGTAAGGTAAGACTTCTGTTGTTTTTAACTTTAGTTTTGTAAGTTTAGAAAGTACTCTCCCAAAGTTAGAACTTTTTTATTTGTTGTTTTGGCCTGGTTCCCTCCCGAAGCTTTATTTGCTCCCCTTTTTGTACATTTTTGTGAGCTTGTCAAATAAACCACTTCTGAGTGTTACAAAAATCTGTGTGATTTTTTTTTTTGGAGTGCTGGGACAGGAGAGAGGAGTTCCTGGTTGCCTATTAATTTTTATTTTATTCTCTCTCTCTCAAATCCAACATAAGTTTGTTTAGCTTGCTTTAAACACGCCCTGAACTTTTTTCGATATGCCTCCGGCACCAACTCGTATGCTCTCAACACGGCTGCTTTCACAGTGTCATAGTCCAACGATTCCTCAATTGGCAAAGCAGCACATACCTCTTGTTCTTTGCCAACGAGGTTACACAGCAGCAGTACTGACATATGGGCTATATGTCTTTCGGCCAATTCAACTTTGCGGCAACAAATTAAGAGTCTACCTCTGATTCCTGAAAGGGTGGTACTTAATTGACAAATTCAGATGCTATCACTAGAGGAAGGCAGACTAGAATGTGTACTTCTAACTCAAGCTTGAGCAACTTAATATCACTATCTGCTTGGATTTGAAAAGTTCTCAGCCGAAGCAGCTGTGTCTCATGCTACTGATTATTTTATGCAAGCTCTAGTTGAGAATCTACAGAAGATGGATTTTTTTGAGTCAGCTTCATCCCCCTGATTTAGAATTTGTTCTGGGAAGATACCTGCCTCTACTAACTTGCTATACAACTCCTCTTTTATTGCTTGTTTACATGCGCCTCTAGAAACTGTCATGTTATAAACGTCAGAGACAGAGTGAACATTATCAAATTGAAATCCATATTTTCAATAATATAGATCTTCCTCACACACTAAATTTTAATGCAGCCAAACAAAACTTACCTGTACTAATCTAATAACAGACAAAAAAATGTATAGCCTGAATGCACAGTAAGTCGCTTTGGATAAAAGCGTTTGCTAAATGTATATGCAATAACGAGACAGCGGAGTTCGCAATAATGAAATATAAAATGGATGTTCGAATTCGCATAATTTTAAGATGGACGAGCCCCCAATTGTTACCCCCCTCCTGACCATAGACTAGGAAGGCATGTAACAATATTAAAGGGCACCTATTATGCAAAATCCACTTTTATGTGGTGTTTGGACATAAAAGTGTGTTTGCAGTGTGTGAACAATGTCACAATGTGTCTGCAATGATAAAAAATTAATCTACTCATTTTCTAATCCCCTTTAAACCAAGTCAGTCTCACAAGGCCTGCCTTCTTGACTCTCACTGCAGTGTCACAGGGTTTGATTGACAGCCATGCGTTGCTATAGTTTCCGCCCTCAGCGGTTACGCTGTCCTTCATTTTCTCCCAACATCTGAGCAGCTGAGGATGCTGTGGGTGCCGCACTTGTGAGATTAGTTTGTGCCATTCGTAGCGCGAGATTCATTTGGTCGCGCAGCTCAGTCCAATGACAGGTCAGCGCGGCGCAAGCTCTGTATCATCGTGCTGTTTCGTCCCATATTATGTACGGCTGAAAACCGGTTCTCTCGCTCTCAGTTATGTTGCTTCTACCAGCTGTTCATCGCTGTAGATATGCAATGCAGAGAGAGACGTATACTCTTCTGGAGACGGGGCGGGAATATGCATATAATTTGCATACACTCCAAATCCGCTCGTTTTTAGACCCACCCCAAAAATTACATTTTCCAGCTGTTATAATAAATGATCTGTGGGGTATTTTGGCCTGAAACTTCACAGACACATTGTAGGGACACCCAAGACCAATATTACATATTGTAAAAAGGGGCATAATAGGTGCCTTTTAATAAAATAATAACATTATATACTGTATGCATACCCTCAAAACTGAAAGACAAAACATTTTTTGTTCTAATTTTTTTTGTCTGTTTGTCCGCACCTGTAGGCTATACTAAAGTGGCCATTGTTGGTGAGTGTTTTCTGATCGGGTCCGTTCCATATGATTGTGACTTTGGGGCGGCCACAAACTTTACACCTCAGAGTGACGCACTCCCCTTTATCACAGGTCACATCACTCAGCGGGACGAGTATCTCCGGGAGAACTGGAGGAAAAAGATCTACATCAACCCCTTATATTATGTTTATGACTTAAAAAAAATATTCTAAACCAACAGAATGATGGACTTAATAAGCATTTTGAACTTACCATCATAGATATAATTGGGATTAAGAAGCTGCAAAATGGAAAACAAAGTTGAGCATATATTTTTCTGATGGATTTTTCTAGAAAATAACATTAGAGACAGATGTGTGTTTTCATTAGTGTTACCTTTACAGAGACCTTGTTGGTTAGTCCCTCTCTGGATTTCCTGTAACCGTTTTCAAGCTTGGCATCCTTTTTATTTTCCTTCTCTCTTTTCTCTGACTTCTTTCGAATACGGAGGGATGTATGCCATGATGATGATTTCCTGCTGGAAAGGGAATGTTTAAAATAAATATCCAATAGATGAAAACCACTAAAGGCATGTAACAAAAATAGGTTTGGTTTTATTGCAGAATGTGTCATGTAAACAGTTAGAGGCGAGCTCTTACTTAATGGTCCCCTCTGGTACATCAGGGATAATGGCGGAGGTGTGGCCCAGCACGTATCCAGGGATCCAGCCCTCGGCGGCTGGGCATTGGTCGGTAGCGGAGCGAAACACCAAAAACATGTTCTGCTGATTGGAGGCCAGGATCTGCACCACCTCCCCTTGACCTACATTTACTTCATCCTCTTTCAGAGCCACATAGTCCTGAGTCACCAACATGGTGGAGATATTACTGCTGCTGCTGCTTTCACTCTGTGGATAAACAGACACACATACAGGTCTTAATATTAGAGGTACTTTATACTTTTAATACAATACCTGTAGTGTACAACACTGTAGGTTTTCCTGAGGGTAAATGGCAGTATTTTCACATTTACTTAGTTATTAACCCTCATAGTCGGTTTCGAATGTGTTTTTGAAAAGTAAGAAAATTGCTTTTGTTCTCTTAAAATGTCTTATATGTTCCAGTGACCCACCCAAAACCCAGTATATGCAAGTATTATTATGGTTTAAAAAAAGGGAATTATTTTTGGTCAATTTGAACATACTGAAAATGTTACAAAATGTACACTTTTTAAACAAAATGTACCGTAAAAAACAAACCAATCAGAACATTATAATATGAATATCATTATTTTAATCTTTAATTTAAATAATTGTTTAATAAATATTTATATGTTTTTGGGCCTCTCCTAGAAATGATGCAATGTTTGCTAGGGAGGACATTTGAAGTATTTTATCAAGTTAAAATCAGTTTTCATTAGATTAGGAAATGTTTCAGCTTGATGCTTCAATGGTAACAAAATAGAGTCTTAAGATCTCTCAGACCTTAAACAGAACATGAGGGCTTTTGGATTTCATTTTTGGTATTAGACGACGACAAAACATTCCATAATAACTCCCATGCTCAATAATATTTAGAAACTTTTGATTAACCCTACAAGTACACTGCATTGAAAACATGCATTATTAAATGAGAACATTAAAAAAAGATAAGAAACAAAAAAGAAAGTCAGACAAGAATACATGTTAGTTACAGTAGCCAGTTAAAAAGATCTAAAAATTCAGAAGTAGGTCACACGATAAGCAGAATTAAAACAGATGTTTCCTGCAATAGGTTTGTAAGATTAACAGTGTTAAGGTGTGGTCACATTAGCAAGATTTTGTGGACAAAAAAGCCCAGTGTCTATTTTCAGTTGTGTAATGAAGCAAAGCTCACACAGAAGTCACTTTCTAATCAAGCAGCTTTCTGTGATCAATATAACAAATCCCTGCATCTAATTTAAACCATTAAAGGGATAGTTCACCCAAAAATGAAAATTCTGTCATTAATTACATAATTCATGAAGATTCATTTCTTTCCAAACCTGCAATGGTTCCAAACCTTCGTTCCAAATTGGAATAGGTTCCAAACCTTCGTTCATCTTCATAACACAAATTACGGTATTTTTGATGAAATCTGAGAGCTTTCTGACCCTCCATTGACAGCAATGCAATTGACGTGTTCAAGGCCCAGAAAGGTAGAAAGGACATTGTTAAAATAGTCCATGTGACATCAATGGTTCAACCTTAATTTTATGAAGATAAGAGAATACTTTGTGCACAAAGAAAACAAAAAATAACTTAATTCAACAAATTCTCTTCCAAGTCAGTCTTCGACGTGCATTCTGACATAGAACCCTGGATGTGGTACTCATGAATGTGTGTCAAAAACTGACACGGAAGAGTAGAATTGTTGAATGTTTACTTTGCACACAAGTATTCTCGCAGCTTCATAATATTATGGTTGAACCATTGATGTCACATGGACTATTTTAACGATGTCCTTACTATCTTTCTGAGCCTTGAATATGGTAGTTGCGTTGCTGTCTATGGAGGGCCAGAAAACTCAGATTTCCTAATATCTTAATTTGTGTTCTGAAGATGAACAAAGGTCTTACAGGTTTGGAACGGCATGAGGGTGAGTACTATCCCTTTAAGAAATCTGTGTGCAGAAATCTTTCACCCTGATGCCAAATTCCTGCTCGGGGTGATTCCTATTGAACTTACTGTATTTCACCCACGAATATTCTGAAAACGACAGTAAACCTGACCATACTTTTATTCTTTTAGAAAAGATGATTTTCTTGTACATACCATAAGGAACGCTTTAAGTTAAGATCTTCTTTTTAAGGAAGGGAAAAGCTAGTTCTTGTTTTACTCATTTGTTTTACAACTCTCAGGTTACTTTACAACACGAACAGTTAGTATCTGGCCAGAAGCAGAACTATGTTAGAATTCTGAGATGCAGAGCAAAGGATCTGTTGGAAGGCCACAGAGTAGAAACCAGGTTAGGAGAGGCAGAAATCAGACAGAATCCAGGTGGGTTAGAGAGTCATTCATGAGGGAAGACAGGAGCAGAGTTGAGCTGAAGCGCTGCGGTCGACCAGGGAAGGATTGTGTCTCTTACCCCGTTGCTCTGAGTGGATTGGACAGATTGCTCACTGGCTGAAGAGCAGGTACTCATGCGGTCTGCATCCTTACTGTGGGTGGAATGCCGGTGACTTTGGTTCTGGTTTTGCCGTCCCAGTGTGTCACATGCTTCCCCGGGGAAAGTAAAGGAACCAGGCCTGCTGGCAGGGGATGCGGGAACGGAGCTCCAGAACGAGGTGGAGCTGCCGCTCGTCTTTGGCCCAGGACTGCAGGGTGGGATGGAGTCTTTGAAAGCTGGTGTGGCTAATGGTGAGGCCATGGGCGAGACCGTTCCAGGTCTCGATTTGACCAGTGCTAGTGGGGCCACAGTGGCTTGAGGGATCTGGGCTTTGCCTACTCCGTCCCTGTTCTCTTTGGGAGCACTTTCTGTAGAGTCCATCTGTTTGGGGTGAGGGCTCGCAGGAACCTTCACCTTTGGATCAGGCTCTGTGGTGCAAGAGGGTGAGGGACCCCTGGAGAGAGGTCTTGGGGACATACCTGATATTTTGTTGGGGCCATCAAGCTCGTGGTCTCCGGGTCCCAGGGCGGGAGAGTGATGACGGAGTGGTTGAGGCAAGCGCGAGGGCTGGGGGATACGGGAGGGGCGGGAGCGGGAACCAAACCCAGCCGGGGCCCCTCCGCATCCTCCGGGGACCAAGACCTGACCCCCACTACCTCCAGCCTGTATGCTGCCTGAGACACCAGGCCCCTCGTCATGGTTCCTCTGGTAGTCTATAGGAGATGTAAGCGCTACAGGAGGAAAGACATCTAGAAAAGACAATGAATTTGCATAAAAGCTCAGATTATCCAGATTTTAGGAGGGTGTAACAGGCAAAAAAAGACTTGCAGAATCAACCTAAAGATACTGTAAGCAAAAACTTTACAACGAGGATCAATTAATTAGCATTAAATAATGCATTAGACTTCATGAACTTGCAGACCTGCCAACCTTGCAAAATATATTTGAGTACCACCCGGGGGGTGGGGGTGTTCGTAAAAAAAAAAATTATATATGTACAGTATATATATATATATACATATATGTGTGTGTATATTTAAAATGCTATTTAAATAATAAAAACCTAAATGCTGCAGAAAATCATGGGAGAGATGTATTATTTTATGGAGTGCTATAAGTAAGGAATAGTCAATGGCTAGCTGTGCATTAAACGATTTGAATGCACGATGCGCAGCGGAGGGTGGTTGCCTCCGTGAAGTGTATTCAAATCGTTTAATGCACAGCTAGCCGTTGATTATCCTGCTTATGCCATGGTCATTTGCCAGTATTCACATATTAAAGATGTTAATAATATTTACTGGCTTATTCCATGGTCATTTGCCAAGTTATAGACAAGTTAAAACTAGTATTGCTCTTTGCAGTGCAATATTTGACCGGAAGGATAAAAATTACGGTTATTTTTGTCAGTCATAGCTCGTTAGCACTAGCATTCTGCCAGCTTCAAATTAGACACAGAGATGAAATAGTGCGGTATGAGTATTTATTTGAATGAATTATAGCATGTATTTCAATTAATCATCGATTGATTGATTGAGAGAGAGAGAGCGTGAGAGAGAGAGAAGACAGTTGCGTGTACCTGCTTGCTGCGTCTGCACGTCTATCTCTACAAACAATTACTTCAAAAACAGCTATTTTATCACTTCCTTGCTGGGAAATATAATGTAGCGATCTAAAATCTATCTTTTATTTTAGTAATTAAAATCGCGGGGAAGTGTTGATAAGTTTATATGTGTGTGCAGCACAATCTGCGATCTTCGACCTCTCTCTCTCTCCGTGTGTGTGTGTGTGTGTGAGCAAGTGATGCGTGTTGGTGGTTAGTGTTCATCAATTAAAGCAGCGCATTAATATGGAACAGTGATTAAACTGATCTGGAACTACCTGTGCAGTTAAACAAATTTAATCAACACCTGCCAGCCAATCAGAATAGAGTATTCAGACAGACCGTGGCATAAACAAATGTAATGTGTTCATTCATACTGGAAGCCAGAGGGCGCCGTCGTGCAGAAAATCCACATAATATGCATACGCAAGCAAAAGAACTGACGCCCGCTCCAGAAATCTTAAAGCATCCAGCTATGCTGTAACTGAATAAGAGAAGATAAAATCGATTTGCCTTTGAATGAAATATTAAGCCAACAAACACTCGACTGTGACAATGTATAGTTGTGTCTGTGTTCTTAAAACCACCTCAGGTATTTTCATAAAAATAAGTATATTTATAATCCATCGCTAATTGATATAACCTTTATTACAGTAGAGGATATGTATTTCTGCCTCACTCTGTGATAAGAAATCACAAAAGATCACCAAAGTAAGTTATTTCTAACATTCGACTGATGCAGTTTAGTAAGTTATAATGTTCTCTTTTGTTGGACAGCAGGTTTAGAAACGCTTCACATTATAAGTCATTACGGGAAGATGTTTCGTGTGTGCTGCACGTTATATGTGGGAGGAGCGCGTAGACTCACGGACACACAACTAGTTTGGAGAGAAATATAATGCATGGAAATGAATGATTTAAACGCAAAGCCGGGAAAAAAATCTTCTTTTTCTGTTGCTTGATTTGAGTACTGCATGTGGACAAAGACTTAACCACTGTTTTGTGTAGTTCAAAATGACAAATCTTACCAGCGTACTTTGAGGTCAAAATGCGTATCCGCTACGCAAAATGCGTACAGGTTGGCAGGTCTGAACTTGACATGCATATAACACTTTATTAGTTCAAGTTCAATTCAAGATGATTTCTAGATTATTTAAAAGACTTCTATATGCTTAAATGTATTGCTAATTGCTGTACCATTGAGGAAATTGCGTTGGCTCTCCAGGATTTGGCTGATCTGCAACATCCAGACTTGTCGGACTCCAGGGTGGCTTGAGTGCAGAATAAAGGCATCTGTGCTACCATTGGACATTCTGGAGGTCAGTGCAAATTTACATGGGTCTCCATCCACATTATCCTCAAGCCCCAGACAGCTCAGCTACACATATACAAACAGAATGTTTTGATCTTTATACAATTTTTGATTTACGACCAAATCTGGCACAATACAATTAGAAACCAAGAAACTGTCAGACGAGGATGCCTGTACCTTGATGCTGTATTTGTACTGGTAACCAGGCATTGAGAAGCCCCTCTTTCTATCTAAAGGTTCACTGAAGATGACAATCTGCTCAAAGAGGAAGACTCTTCTCTCTTTCATTCTGTTCAGCAGGCCACCATCTGGTTCAGCCACCATGAAGGTGTCCTGCAGGAGGAGACGCCCCTGAGCAATGATCTTTCCCTGTGAAGGATCGAGACCGATCAAATGAATTAATTCAAATGTGAAACTCTACAATTATTCTTGTTCATAATCACAGTAATCTTACATCAAATCCTTGGAGTCGACCAACATTCATCATGTCATTGCATCTTTTTGGTACAATGCACATGACCTCAACTGCTTTCTACAACACATCAATAACTTCATCAGTATAAATGATAAGACAACTAATCAATATATAAATATTAGGGCTGTCAATCGATTAAAATATTTAATTTAGATGAATCACATGATTGTCATGAGTTTTAAATTGCAATAATATTTTACAATATTGTTGTTTTTACTGCATTTTTTGATCAAATAAAGGCAAACGTGTTGAGCACAACACACATTACAATAGGACAAAAACAGTTAAAACACCTTATTGATCCCTAACTTTTGAATTGTAGTATATGGTGTAGATAACAAAACTAACCTCCAATTCTACGGAATCAATTCCAAATATTTTGGAAAATTTGAGGAAATCCTGTAAATAAAAAAACAAAACAGAGACATCAGAATTATGATTAGACTAACAACTCTGTCAATAGGGCTAAAATAATGAGATACAGAGGACCAGATGGACAAACCTTAAGAAGCAGCTGGTACTTCATGATTCTCTGCACGGGTTTAATGAGCAGATCTGTGATCTGAAGCCTGTGACCCAGACACCGCTTCAGATCCTGCAAGAGAGGATCAAAAACAGATCTTGATACTAACATGTAATGCATTTATTCAATATGACATTATAAATGTTTCATTAAATTCTATGTGATTTCTATTTGGTGGTATGCTGACATAAATGCAAAATATATTTTATAAGTAAATGCAAGCTATATAATGGGTAGAAATTATGTTCAAATCAGACCAAACACTTCAGTTACGCACCTCAAAATAGGTGTCGATAAACTCTGAGACAATGTGCTCAGATTTAGGTTTGTTCTGGCAGTAAACAATGTACATGTGCAGTCTCCGCTCCTGAAAGGCATGATGAGTTCATGAGTAAGCACAATATCATATTACAGAAAAATGTTTGATTGGTTGCCTAAAAAAGCTTTTGTACATGTCTGACGAAGAGAGGGCCAAGCCGATCAGGATCCTCAAGGCACTTCTCAAGCTCTCCCAGAAAGAAACTGAAACATTAAAGATTAAACAATCTCTTCAAAATCTGTCATAAATTTGCTGAAAATGAACTGCCATAAATTTGCAGATTTTGCCCCATCAGTGTCCATCATATAAAAATAACTGAAAATATAATACTTACTCTTTGTGCCAGTCGTATATCTGCTGAATGTTTCCAAAAACAATTTTGTCTTTTCCATTCATATCATCTGGAACTCCATCCTCCCTCATCTTGGTCATGTAGCCCTACCAGACACACACAACATGTATGAGCTTCAGATCTAGTCACATGACCACTCCCTGTTTCTCAGCATCCCGTGAACAGTATTCACTTACCTCCACAACCAAACTGAGATCTCTCACATAGTCCCTCTCTGTCTCGATCAGTTCCAGCAGGATATAACTAAAAGGAGAAAGGGGATACATGTTAAACACACTGACAATGAACGAGGACAATAACAGAGAGAGAGAAGAGCGTGATGACATACTGCCGTTTCTTGAGGAAGCTGGTCTTGCGTTCCTCTATCTCATCAATCGGAGAGGAGGAAGAGAGGAGGGAGTTATCAGATGGGTTGAAAGAGGGGCTGCTGCTGTCCCCTTGCTCCATAGACAAAGAGCTGGGCCTGTCCTCCAGAGCCTTTGTGGACATGAGAAATCAGTCCAGTCAAATAATATTTTTGTAGTATTATGTTATATATATATATTCACATATGTGCACTGCTTACCATTTTGCTTTTGACCAGCTCCTCAATGGCATTGACTAACTCTGCAGCGCTGGGGGTCTCAGAACTGGAGGGCCGGACGGAGAGACGGGAAGAGGTCTGCAGAAATAAAGAGAAAAGAATAAGGGAAGAAAGCCAGACTGAATGACACAGAGGAAATATGAACCATGTGGAGCTAAACTGTAATCGGGATTCATTCAGGTATGGTTTTGAAGATCTAGTTTATTGTCTTTGTCCTCAAGGACATATCTGAAATATTTGGTTTATTACAGAGTTTACAATAGCTTCTCGACTCAGCCTTATGTTGAATGCATCCGTAACTTCGGTAATATTATGACGATGTGTCTGGCATCACACCGTTGTGAACATCAAAATATCTCCTGTTTGCAGATAAAGATTTTGTATTTCAGTCAAAGCTGTACCAATTATGCATAAAGTCCCCATGAAATCAAAAAGGCAAAATGTTTTATGTGATATCAATACATTATTCTTTAGCACACATACAATTTACAGTCTTTATCTTGCGACTAAACAGACCAGAAGAGGAAATAGATCAAAATAGGAAAGAAACCTGCTGCATTTCATGGGGTCTTAAATTCATATGGATGATCACACTTGATGTTAAAAAAATTAAATGACGGACTTTAGGTTCACAAAAGCTTGATGCTCGACACCTGAGATAGGCGGTGGGTTTCTTTACTTCAGGTTCATAAACTGGCAATCAAAAACATTAATCAAACAGAAATAGAGGGAAATCCAGCAGAAAGTCTCACCCTTGCTGTGCCTTCCAGACTTTCCCAATTTGTGTCTGGGTGTGGCCTCAGGTCTGCTTAGCTTTTAAAGGCCAATCAGACAGCAGAGTGAATAATGAGGGGATAAGCACAGAAGGAAGGGGGGAGGGGTGTGAATGGGCGGAGTTTGGAGGGTTGGTTAGAGGGGTAAAGAGTGAGGGTGGTCTCTGAGATTCAAAGTCATTGTAAGGCCCATGACCCTCTTTCTACAGAATCGCAGCTCCTAGATATTCACATTCGCATAGACCTGCACACGTACTTCTAACATCACATGTGCCCTTATACTCTGAAGCTGCATTTGAAAGTGTTTGAGGAACCCAGTCTGATCATAAACCAGCTCATTAGAAGGACAATCAATTAAAGGTGGGACTAAATCATATTTATATATATTTATATATATATATATACACAACAACAAAATAGAAATAGAAGATAGAAAAAAATGAAATGGATGAATAAGGTAATTTTGAGGTTCTAAGTTTAAATCAGAGAGATTTAAACAACAGAAAGAGTCTTGTCTAGATGAAAGTGGAATAACGGAATCAAGCCAAAATGAGGAATCCTCTTCTAAAAGAACCTTACTTAAAAGTGGAATTCTCAGAAAGTGGTCTGCTTCTAAATCTCTACCAAAAACAAAAAACAAGAACCAAAAATGACAGCAAATAAAAGTAGATAGAAGGGGGTTCTCAGCTCTTTTAATAAGCTGGGGATTATGGGAAAATAAAGCAATTAAAAGTAATATGAAAGGAGGGAGGCCAGAAAGGGAGGAGTCAGATGGAGAGGTATGGGAACTGAGATAAAACAAAGACAGGACACAAATCAACGTAATACTATGGCAAACAATACAGCCCAAACAAAACAAAAGAGAAAAACAAATTAGTGTCACAAGCTGTTCTTGAGCAGCTATAACTCGAGCATTTCATCCTACTGTAGCCATTATAAAGGAGACTATAGGATGAAAATTTATATTCCATCTAAAAAAAAAGGCTGGCATTAACATGCATTTCATGTTTGGATTGTATGTAGACCAGTGGTTTTCAACCTTGTTGACTCGAAGGCATCCCACTGCCCAATATTTGAAGGATCCTCCTTCCCCCAATGTAGGATATTACCAGTATTTCTACTGTAATTATGACAAAACTGCTTGTTTTCAACTTCTAATTTGAAATAATTGGTAGTGTTGACATATTAAACTAGTGAACCACAATTCATTTTGTTTTGCTGATCTTTCTTTTAATTTAGTGTTAAATAATTTTAATATATTAATAATAATTTATTTAAATAATTTTAAGTCACTTAGTGGACCCCTTGAAAGTTAGCTTGGACTCCATTTACCACTGGTCTAGACATTTTTAGAAATATTGCATTTACACCTTCATTCCAATACACTGTGTGATAGTACGCTTTGATATGAACGGAAACAGCGTATCCTTGTGGCGCGGCTGTGTAACAGCATACGCAATGTGCGTCCAGTAAATATATTCTTTAAAATGGCGCTATGCAGATGGGAGACCAATTGTTGAATATAGTCGTTATTTTCATTTTCTTTGCATCCAAAAACTATTTTCGTAAATTCATTACAGTCAGATTGAACCACTGATGGCAGATGGAATATTTTGGCAATGCTTTTCATACTTTTCTGGACCTTGACAGTGAAAATGACTTGGCAGTCAACGGGACAAAATATCTTAAATTGTGTTCCGAAGATGAACCAAGCTTTTACGGGTTTGGAACGACATGGAGGTAAGTGATTAATGACAACATTTTCATTTTGGGGTGGAGTAACTCTTTAATGCCAGGTGTGATGTGAGTCAATATGATACAAGATTCCAATTTCGGTTTTAAAATGATCAGAAAAACGGTTTTACAATGCTTGCCTTGTAGTCACACATGAATTGGAACTGAACTAGAACTGGAAACCTGGAAGACTGCATATCCCAGGAGGAGATATTATTAAAAGCAGGGGCACACAAAACTGATTTGAGGATCTCTAAGAGGATTGAGGTTTAAGGTTTGGCAGTTACCCCCCCCCTCAAAAAGAAAAAAATCTAATAAAAAAGATTTAAACTAGTGACACTTATTCGTACCAACCCCCCTCCTCTGCCGCTCCCCCTCTGCTCTGTCATGTGCCGTCTCACCTTGTCATCCTGTGCGTCCGGCTGGAGGAGGCTGTGCTGCTGGATGGCCATGGGTGGAGGAAGTGGCACAGTATCAGTTCCTTCCTCTCCCTCTTCCTCTCCACAGCTCTGCATTCCTGACGACGATGATTTGGAGAGAGTTCCGCTGCTCAGACCCTCATTACGCACCCTCTGTGGAGGTTCAGGGACAAAACCATAAATTAGGATATTTATTCAGAAAGCCTGTAAGATCAGCTTTGAAAAAGTATGAATAATATTCAAACCTCTTCCAGAGTCTCATCCTGTGGCGTGGCTGCGCTGTCGTCAGATTCTTTTTGCGAGCCTGCGTCTGCACTCTTTCTGATGTCGCGGCTTTTCTTGTGTTTGTGCGCCAGCTTCTTCATGTGGCCGTCAGCTTTACCACTGCTGAGTCTCCTCACAGGGCTGGTCAGCCATTTCCTTAATGTGTTGCCAGTGCGTTTGGGCCCAGGGGAACTCTGGGAGCCCATCACATGACCTGGCTGTAGGGTGGCAGAGGAGCCAGGCAAGATGGCATCGTTACTGCACACAGAAAGCGCGTCTGGAAAAATACAGAAAAGCTTGTGATTATTATCTGACACAGGTCTGTGTGAATTATTGGGAAGCATTTCAGACATTTGCCCACCTTTGTGGTTAAAGATGCCCTCCATCTCCATGCTGCTGCGGGAGTGGGCGATACAGAGCATGGCACAGGGAACCAGGCCTTCCAGGGCAGGGGAACGGTCAGTGGTCCGCACCAAGCACCAGTCTGGCTTATCGTGGAGCCTCTCTAGTACCTCTACTGTCTGTCCCCTTCGCACTGTCAGCTCATTACTGTTACCGGCCATGAAGTCATGGATGACCACTGTGAGCTCACAACCACCTGACAACTGAAAAAAATAACAAGGCAAGCAAAGAGCCATGTTTTTAGTTTAGTTACTTGTTCAACGATTATTAACCGTTAACCGTCAAGATCATTTTCAATCAGAATTGAATTAAATTAGAAAGGATAAATGTCTGTGACCCGTTAAAAATATTAATACTTGTTTTCCAGGGATTCATTTTACATGCGCAAAAAGCAGCAAACAACAGAACATGAGGATTCACATGATCATATCATATCAGATCACGGCCCTGTAGCGCTTCTGCAAGTGGAGAAAAACATACATACATACATATACACTGAACAAAATTATAAATACAACACTTTTGTTTTTGTCCTCATTTTTCATGAGCTGAACTCAAAAATCCAAGACTTTTTCTATGTACACAAAGGGCCTATTTCTCTCAAATATTGTTCACAAATCTGTCTAAATCGGTGTTAGTGAGCGCTTCTCTTTTGCCGAGATAATCCATCCACCTCACAGGTGTGGCATATCAAGATGCTGATTAGATTGTCAACGTTGTGGATCGAGTGGCCCATGATGGCGGTGGGGTTATGGTATGGGCAGGTGTATGTTATGGACAACGAACACAGGTGCATTTTATTGATGGCATTTTGAATGCACAGAGATACCGTGACAAGATCCTGAGGCCCATTGTTGTGCCATTCATCCACGACCATCACCTCATGTTGCAGCATGATAATGCATAGCCCCATGTTGCAAAGATCTGTACACAATTCCTTTAAGCTGAAAACATCCCAATTCTTGCATGGCCAGCATTCTCACCGGACATGTCACCCATTGAGCATGCTTGGGATGCTCTGGATCGGCGTATACAACAGCGTGTTCCAGTTACTGCCAATATCCAGCAACTTTGCATAGCCATTGAAGAGGAGTGGACCAACATACCACAGGCCACAATTCACAACCTGATCAATTCTATGCAAATGAGATGTGTTGCACAGCGTGAGGCAAATGATGGTCACACCTAGGGATGGGTATCGTTAAGGTTTTAACGGTATTACTACTCTTACTGATACTGCTTATCGATTCGGTACTTTATCGGTATTCTTATCGGTACTTTTTGTTTTATGTATATATATATGACAAATTAAGAGCTGAATTAACATTGCTTTATATTCTGAAATGTACAATAAATATTTAATGAAATGAATATAAAGCATCAATTTGTAAATGCACATGTGTGCAGGTATTTTTAGTGTTTTATACATATTATAAGATACAGTAAGAACATGAACAAAGAAAAAGTAAAACAAACTGAAAAATTCAATAAAACAAATATACAACTGAAAAGAAATAAACAGTACTTTTTTCATGAAGGTCCACTAAACATTAATGTTCTGGAAAGTATTAGCTACAAAATAAATCTAAAAGTATTAAAATGTAAATGAACACTGCATAGTTTTCACTGTATGTATTGATAGATTGATGCTTATTAAAGCTATAACGTTATACAGATTAAGAGCTGTGAGTGATTTTCTCTTTCATTTTGTTCTTTGATTAACATTAATGAAGCGCCAGTTTGTCACTTTAAGACAATATATTGACACACATCAGATTTTCTCCCAACTGTTCTCATCCACTTAAGACAAACTGTGTTTAAGTGAATATTCTCCAAGCCGGCCATTTTGACATTTTGTGTGTATCTTATCGACTATGGATGCGCCCGAAGCTCAAAGTGTTTTGGTGCACGCACGCACGCACGCACGCACGCACACACTTACTTCAGCCTGGGGAACAGCGTCTCTCGTGCAGATTGTGCTTTCAACGTCTCATTATCAAACATGTCCCGCAATTTAGCAACAGTAAAGACGGCATTTTACAACAATCACCGATTGAGCTGATTGTGACGTTAAGTTTGGGTTTTAGGGAGGAACGAATGTGTGAAGGGAAGAAGAAACGCGGCTATAATGCTTAGAAGCCAAAATCGAAATAAAAAAATACAATTAGCAGCGCAGCCGCAGCCACAGGCCTAAAGCGTAAGCAGATGTTTGAATGTTTAGTTCTCTCTTCTGTCATAATTAAACCGCTTTCATGTTGCGCGCGCTGAAGCTCCTCCGCATGAGCGTGATCTCGCTTCTGAATTGCGAATAGCAAAAATGCATCATAGACAAATGTTTTAATATGAATCTGTATAAAAACAGCAGGCGACTCTGGTGAGATAGAATTTGCAAGATAATGTGTATATATAGCAATAATAAATGTATGTGTGTTTTCTTAATTTCTCCAGTACCGATAGCAGAACCGTTAACGTCAGAGCTTATCGATACTCCGGTCTTTCATAATTTAGCCCCGAGACCGATTAAACACCGGGTTTCGGTACCCATCCCTAGTCACACCAGATACTGACTGGTTTTGGACCCCCATATATATATGTATATACATACATATAACTATTAAATAGGCCTATATAAGAAATATATTTTTACTTGAATAATAAATTAAGAAAACAAAATTAAGTAGCCTAGCATTTTTGTGCTTCGCGAAAGGAAACCAACCAAGACGGCAGAAAGCAGCATCCTATTTTCTTTAGGCCTATTTTACAAAAGCACAAAGATTAATTTTTATTGTGAATGTACACAAATAAAAGTAAACCTTTTACAATTCCAATTATCTTCATGACTAAAAGGAGTAGTTGCTCCACTGTTAGACAGACAAAAAAACTAAAAAATAAAAATAAATGTGCGCACATAGTCAAGAATTGCTGCCTTGACAATGCAGCCTGTTCATTATCATAATACAGTCAGTCAACTATATGGAAAAAACACACTGCTCAGTTTAAATACGTAGTAAAATCTGTGCCATTAAGAATTATCTTTTTAGTTTATTTGCCTTTTTTAGATAATGTTAGACTTTGTCCATAACATTTTAGAGTGGCAATTTCTCAACAGAATTAAAATAGATTGCACATTTTACCTCCTGCTTCGTGATAGGAATGGCTCACACAAATCTTATCACACTTTTCGAGTGTGCTGGTGAACGTGCGCTGAATATAATAAGAGTATAAGCTGATTCGCGCGGCACTCTTGCACAATTAAAACAACTGCACTTCAATCATATTGTGCTGATAACTGGTTCGTTTGGTTCGTACGTCAAGCTAGTGCTCATAAAAGTGCAGAAGGAGCGATTTAAATAGTTAATTAATAGCCTGATTCTAGGTTTCCATTAACCATGGTATAAATATAAGGGGGTTGTACTTGCTAGTTTTGGTTATTGGGGGGGGGGGGGAATCGGGGTAGATCCCCCCCACAAACTATGCCCCTGTAATATGTATGATTAAAATCAAACTTGCAAACTTAAAAAGTTTATTTTTTTGCAAACTTATTTTATTTCATCAAGTTGCCAAGGCAACATTTCAACATTATTTCATGAGGCTGAATTGATGATGATAGAATGTTTATTTTTGGGTAATTATCATTTAAAGTTGAAGTACTAAAATAATTAAACCTATAACTATAATATATTATAATAACTATACATACTAAATAAAAACTAATAAAATGACAAGGCACACACAATTAAACTAAAGACTAAACTAAAATGAAAAGGAAAATGTAAAGCAAACTATTTCAAAATAATAATACAAATACTGTAACAGTATATACATAATGCTAAAATAACGCTGCAAACATTTTCACTAGTAATTTTGCTGAGATCAACATTAGAAGCTCTGAAAGTTTTAAGTGTCCTTCTCATAGACAGGTGGTGTATCCTCACCTTGTCGCTGTCCAGTGTGTTCTGTGAGGTCCTGGAGGCCAGTGAGATGGTGTCTGGCTGACTGCTGCCATCACCCTGACTGTCCAGATCCTCTCCATCCCTGTGCACATAAACACACACAGGAAATTAACTCCTAGTCCTAGTAAAGTTCCACATACTAAGAAAATTGAAAGAAAACCAATCCAGCAACAGTGAAATGAAGCTGAAGGGTAAAAATGCAAAATAATATTAGAAGGAATAATACAAATATTCAAGTAAGAAAAGAGATGTTTCACTGGCCTGGGGTTGTATCTGCGACCCTTGTGCTTGGCTGTGGAGGATTTGGGGATGTGGATGGGCTCCTTCAGCGCCCCCTTCAGATGCACAGTGCGTTCCTGAATCACTTCTCGGATGTGCTTTATCCAGTCCTGTTTGTTCTCAATACTGGACGCCTGTGTTTATGTGTGTGGAGAAAGAAAACACAGAGAAATACAAAATGTTGAGTAAGAGTACATATCGATTTTCTGTTCTATGGTGAACTAAGGGTGAGTTATCTGTGTGGCTGTACTCACCATGGATCCATGTTTGCATCCCTGACTTAGCTTCATCCGAAATATAAAAATATACAAGATTTTACTTCTTTATAAAATGCCATATCATACTGCATGAGACAATGGCCGGTAAGACATAGGTACAACATTAATAAACATATTTTGTGATAATTTAGAGCCAATTTTGCCAACGTGTTGGGATACATGGCTTATACATTAGTCACTGCCATTTGAAGATGTAAATAGTGATTAATAAGTACAATTTAAAACAATTTTTCAAACATAAATAATATCAGCTACTGTCTTTATATACATACATATTATATAATTTAATATATCTTCTTTTCTTTTTGTGAAAAATGTATAATATATAAACGATAAGATATATGAGTGTTTGTGTGTACGTGTGTTTGTATTTTTTATATGAAATACATGACACTGAATGATGTAAGCAGATAATTTTTCTTCAGCTTATATTATGTAAACCACACATAAATGGACAGTAAATAACTATGCAATCTTGTCACATTTCACTAAAGAAAGTTTTGAATACAGTAGCCTTACAGTTTTAAAGCAGCATGCAGTCAATTAACAGTTACTGTGAGACAGAAGCCACTTGAAACGCACATAAGTCACCACTAGTAGAGACTATTCTTGGTTTTTGTTTCCCTGCACTTTATTAACATGCAGTCAGAACCAAAGTTGCAAGTGCTCAAATCTTCCCATAGAACCACTGTCATTGTTTGATACTATTAACATTCTCTTAGGTATTCTATTTTTAAGTAATATTTCATGTCAAATCATATCAAGAGCACCTGAGGCATGCCGTCAATTACTACAGAAAATAATTGACATTCCTTTCCCCGGTTAGTAAAAACAAGTCTTCACACTGAAAATGAGGATTTTACCAATATTTAAACATTTACTTGACAAAGTGCATAAGAGACAAGCTACGCAGAGATGCGACATAGAAAGCTGGAGCAAAACAGTGCCATGCTTGTCAACAGAGCAAGAGAAAGTAAAAAAGAGGGTTACCTTGAGGACAATCTTGTTGTCTGAAGTTGGGGTCCGTCCAACCCAGAGGGCAAATTTACAAGGATCTCCTTCCACATGCTCAGTAACACCCAGTTCAGAGGTCTGCAGCCAAAACAAAGCATTTGAAACAATCAGATCATCTGCATAAAAAGATGTTTCAGTGCTTTAATCTTGATGTGAAACTTACAAAAAGCTTGCTCTTGTAGATGTACTTGCTCCTGCCATTAGAGTCTTTAACCTCCTTGCTGAAAATCAGTGACATTTCAAAGAGGAACAGGTGACGTTCCCGTCCCTTACGGATCAGGGTCTTGGGATCCCACACCTGGAACGCATCCTGCAGGATCAGTTCTCCCTGGGACTCAATGTTCTCGTCAAACCCTGAAGACACTCACTGTCATCAGAAACCATTTCATCTGCCTCATCCATGTGTGTCTGTGTGCGTCCACTCACCATCAAGCATGCTCAAGTGCATGGCGTCATTTGCTCTCTTGGGAACACTGAGCATAACCTCCAGGCCATCTTTGATTTCACCTTTGCCTTCCTCGCAACACGTCAGGAGCTCCTACAAATGCAAACCGAATAATCTTTAAGTGGTTACAATCAAACCATTCTGTAAGTTTCGGATGAATTCGAGATGTTTTTACCTTGAGGAGCAGCTGGTACTTGGTTATTCTCTGAACAGGTTTGATGAGGTATGATGAGATGGAGTTGGCCAAGCGATGCCTCTGTTGGATTTCCTGTAACAGGAATTTTAATACACAGACTTTCACAAATTGTGATTCAAATTGGCCACTGACAGGAAGAAATGAAGAACGATCAAAATTAATAAAATACATGATTCATAACAGAAACATTCAACTCACGTCAAAATATCCTCCGGCATGCTCAAGAATAAGTTGAGTGGAGTCTGGTTTGTTCTTGCAGTAGTTCACGTACATTTGAAACTTATCGGCCTGATGAAAGATGAAAGAGGCATTTCAATGAGCTTAGTCTGAAATAAGCAGATACAATATTAGTATTCAAACACAAATAACTCTACTCACCCAAGTCACAAAACAGTGGCCCACATCTTCAGGAAGCTGCTCGTACTTCTCCAGCTCTTTGAGGAATATACTGACAGAAAGAAAAAGAAGAGCGATATATATATGAGCCAATACAGAAGACGGGAAACTAATTAATTTAGGATAATTTAATCTTTAGGGAGAATTTATTATTTTAAAATATTTATATATATTTTTAAATGGATAAAGTATTTGCATTATAAATGAACTGACTTGTGATGGAACTCGAAAGGTCCTGCATGTTTCCAAAAATGATATGCTCTTTATTAACGATCCCTGGTGGGATCTCCTCCACGCCACTGGTCATCTCCCACAGATATGTCTGGATGAGAGGAAAAGGTTTACATTTACAGAGTTATATACATCGTAGTCTCAAGTAAGGGATTTTATTGTGATTTGTTTCGAATTTCCATGATTCAGGACAAAAGATCCAAATAAAACTTTTATAATATACAATAAAATACTCACATCCATGCACTCTCTTAGGTCTCGCACATACGTTTTTTCTGTCTGGATCAGCTCAGCCATGATGAAGCTATTCAAATAAAAATGTAGATCTTTCTCAATCTAAAAGTCCAAGAATTCCTTTGAATATTATAACAGTAAATAAGACATACTCTTTCCTGCGGGCAGACTTGCGCTTCTCTTCGTTAAGCTCATGGGCAGCATCTCTGAGTTTGACATCTGACCCTGGAGCACTGGCTGGAATGATGTCCAACTGCAGGTCTTTACTCTGGAAATGAAAAACAACTTGTTTTACTCCCACAGTCTTCTGACTGCTTATCTTTTTCAGGACTATTCCCAACGATTATGTTTACATGCACATATATTCTGATAGCAGAAATAAAATAAAACATTAGATGTGAACCTTAAACTGAAATGAAATAAGTTGAAGTACTAAAATGTCTAAAACAGTCATTAAACTAAAACTAGCACATAAGAAAATTAATAATACTTCAACTAAAATTAAAATGTACAATATAAAAATGAACCCTAATTCAAAATATGAATAAATACATTTACAGTATGTAATTTATTGCATTTTTGTGTCATTGTTATGGACATGAATGAGAATTGTTTATTAATTTATTGAGTACAGCTACAAGTGTTTCTAGAAGAGAACATCAGGAAATAGGTTTAATGTATTCTGAATGTGTTTATTACATACAGGAATATTCTAATAGCTGTGAATCTTGTATACATTTTTTTTAAATACTTGTGCAGAATACTGTACAGATCTTAAGACATACTTGAAAAAGTATGAAATATGGGTTGATGGTTATTGCATTTTGCAAATATGACAGCCTGATGGCAAAAACAATTTTTTTCAGATTATGGCTCCAAACCATGTGAACTCACTCAAATGCTAGCATGTGATATGTCAAGACTCAAAATGATCAGATATCACACTATTATGAGAAAAAAAAACATACTGCTTTGTTTGAGTCTGATGATATGCCGAGGGCTTTCTCTAGAGACGTGCGATACTTTTGCATGCGAAGGGAGAAGTCTCGATAGCGTTTGTCCACGGCCGTGACCCATTTCTTAATCTCAGTGGCATGGGAGTGGCCCTTATCACAGAAACCATCTGCTAACTGTATCAGCAGCTTCACCCGCTCTTTGGTTTGCTGGGGACACAGGAAGAGAACGAGCTTTAGGTAACTGCAGAGTTAAAAGGTTCAGCCCAGGTGTTTGTCATCGCTGTAGTAAAGTTGTACTTTGGCTGTGATGTGGAAGTCTTCATGCTCCTTCAGAAGCTCCTGTGTGTGGTGGATGCTGGAGCCTGTGGAGGTGTGTGTGGACAGATAGAACTCACCGGTGTCATGGATCCACTCCAGAGCCTGGACAAAGAGAAATAAACACTTTATAATAGTGATTCATTGCAAATGAGCTGCAGACAGTGAGGTAAAACAATGCTAAAGGCAAAAACAAAACACTACTGAACATATAAATTGTTATAGGCCTTTTTTCATATGTGTATTATTAATGTCATTCTTCAAGCAAACGCTATGGCCCTAATCTGGGTTTTAAAATTACATTTTCATGACTAAACCAAGAATGAACTGAAAAGACATGCTATGGCATATGCAGACACGCACATCGCAAAACACACACACACACACACACACATACACACAAACAGAGCATGAAAAAGGTAAATGTCTTAATTATAATGTCTCTGTGTGGTTTAATTAGAGCCATGGCAGGGAGTCATGAGTCTGTCCGTCTCAGCCTTGGGCCAAGAAAAAGTGAATAATCAGACTGATCAGAAATCAAAGAACAGATGGGAGGAAGAGGGAGACATCAAACCTGTTTGGCACTGCGTTCAAACACCACATACTGCTGACACTGGTCCAGCCTTCTCTTTCTCATGGTCCAGAAGTGCAGGACCCGATTCTCTCTTTGCAGTAACTCGTTCAGGATATCTACAAAATCACACATTATCATTTTTTACCATAATGTACAATGCAGTCCTGAAGCACAACACTTTGAACACCAGTGCAGATATTTAACTGCTAGGACAAGCCACTGAAATCATGCTAATCATTATATTCAATGTGTGTTTCAATCAATCAATAGAAATTAGTAGATACAAGATGTACAGATTATTTCATCAAATTAAGATAATTCAAACAATATATTGGCAGACGAGTAAATCACTGAACAGACACTAAAACGAGTTAAGTTAATATCTTGTTTATTTCTTGAATTATATAGTTTATTGTTTGAAATGCACTGATGACAAGAAAATAATGGTAAAATAATGATTTTTTATGGTTTGCCACCCATTAGTGAATTTCAAGCAATAAACAATATTAACTTCTACTATTATAAAAAAAATATTATTAAATTATTATATTATGTGAAATTTGTTATAGTGACAGAAGCTCTACAGTGCAACAAAATGACAGCAACAGGACAGGACACAGATAATAAGAATAATGTACAAATGTACAATAGGTGATGTACAAAAAAGCAAAAACACAATATATAATATAGACAATTATGTATGCACAGGCATGAAATGTGCAAATTTAAATGAAAATAAGTATGTGTGATGAATAAATAATTTATAATAGTGTAGTGTGTTCCATGTTTATTGTCAAGTGTTCATGAGATGGATTGCCTGAGGCAATGTAGCATGTAGCAACGGTATGTAGCATGCCAGCTCCGGGCCAATATGCAAAGAAATATGTACGTAGCAAACCCAGACATCAGTACGTGATTTCAAATCCAAGCTTCTCTCTCTTCTCACGTCTATATGTTGAACACTTGCATGCAAAATAATCAGAGCTCAGGGTGCCGCCCAAAATGCTGCTATAACCAATCAGAATTTTTCCCCTCCCACGATCATCGTTTTCATGATTGATCATCGCTGTCACGGCGGAGTACTCGAGTAATCGATCGCTGTTGCACATTCCCAATGAGTACATTTCTTGGAGAGTGGGGAGGGTTGTACCAATGATTCTCTCAGCAGTCCGGACTACCCTCTGAAGTCTTCTGAGGTCAGATTTGGTTGCTGAGCTGAACCAGACAGTTATAGAAGTGTAGAGGACGGATTCAGTGATGGCAGAGTAGAACTGTTTTTGCAGCTCCTGTGACAGGTTGAACTTTCTCAGCTGGCGAAGGAAGTACAGCCTCTGCTGGGCCTTTTTTACAATGGACGTAAAGTGATTGTCCCACTTCAGGTCCTGCGAGATGGGGTGGTGCCCAGGAACCTGAATGACTCCACTGCAGTCACAGTGCTGTTCATGATGGTGAGCGGGGTAGGGGGGCAGGGGGTTTCTTTTGAAGTCCACGATCATCTCCACAGTTTTGAGCATGTTAAGCTCCAGGTTGTTAAGACTGCACCAGATAGCCAGCTCTCTAACCTCCTGTCTGTAAGCAGACTCGTCACCGTCCTGGATGAGGCCGATCAGTGTGCTGTCATCTGCAAACTTCAGGAGCTTGACGGAGGGGTCTTTAGATGTGCAGTCATTCGTGTACAGGGAGAAGAGCAGTGGGGGGAGAACACAGCCCTGAGGAGCTCCAGTGATGATGGTACAGGTGCTGGATGCTAATTTTCCCAGCCTCACTAGCTGCTGCCTGTCTGTCAGGAAGCTGGTGATCCACTGACAGATGGAGGTGGGGACGGAGAGCTGTGTCAGTTTATTCTGAAGGGTGTCCGGGATGATGTGTTAAAAAAGCGGAGCTGAAGTCTACAAACAGGATCCTCACATAAGTACCAGGTCTGTCCTATCTGTGCGGCAAAGGCCTGACCCATTTACGGTTTCCTTATCTGAGCCATTGTAAGCATACTCAGAATAGAACTGGGCCGCATTCACAATGCACACATTCTAAACTTGGCTAAAGTGGGCCAAAGTTGTACAGCTGCTAATAACTCAAGTGAGGGTGCAGCGCACTGCTCGGCCACTAGATGGCGAACCACAGCAATTTTAGATGTCTTGCAGAGCTTAAAATCAAGCACTGGATCTAAACTCCTATGGGGAAGACAGACTGTGTTTTGTCATATCTCCAGAGAGCCAGCAGAGAGAAGACTGGTAAATAAGAGGAAAACATGCAGAGAGGCAGCATCTGTAGCCTTGTGGTTTGAAAAGTGGAACAGGATTTGAAATACAACAGGGACATACGAGGGGCTCCATGTGTTTATTATGTGTCTCTCTGGAATGCTTGATTGGTCAGTTGTGGTACTCTACAGTTTATATATTTTTGCATAAAGTCTGCTAAACTGTGTAATTGACTGCTAATCCAGTCATGTCTGTTGCGTCACTTCACAGCCTCCTACTTCTCACAAAATCAGCTTGAGCCGTTAACACTAAAATTGATATTTCCTGTCCATATATTAATATATTCAGTACACATCTATTTCATTAGCAGGATAATGCACAGTCAGTCTGTATATCATCCTTTATGCAATATTTGTAAGTAATAGTCAGGACCGTTTTGACGTCAAGCTGTGGCCAGAACTCACTTTTGACCTGCTGCTCTGGTGCTTTGACGTGACTCAGCATCCCCGGCATACTGACACTGTTTCTGTGCATGTATTTCAGGAACACGTCAGCATTCCGTCTGGCCAATGTGCATGCCTGAAACAGAGATAGCAACAAATAAATGCCCCAAACACTGTCAAAACGGTTGTTGCAAAAACAACACTAAAAATTCAATAAATGCTCATGTTAAAAATTCAACTCTAAGCGGGGTTTTATTTCTGCTAGAGTATGCCTGCTATTCGTGTAACTATTACACACTTATGCAAGACTTGAAATTCTTTACAGAATACAGACCAAACAAGCAGAAATAGCAACAGTACAAGTTTTATACAGCAATTACATAAATCGAATGTTCATCTACCGCTAGGGATGTAATTATGCATGTGAGCCGGTTGATACATATATGTGACAATTAAAATCGGTTGAGATGTTAAACAAATCACAGTATAATTGGGGTAGGAGTTTATGTGAATATATCTCTAAGGGAATGGACTGTCTTTAGAAAGGTTTAGATAGTATTTTCTTTTCATATTGCCTCTGATGCATATTAGTGTTCATAAACGCAGAGCTGCTTTGTTTACAGCAGTAACCAAGGAAAGGCAATATTACCATTGTTCCATAAGTGCCACCTGCTGGCAGAGAGTGAATTTGTATTTTCCTTCAAACCATCTGCTGTTTTTGTTTTGTGCAGATGTGTTTTATATATAGTTTCACAAAACTGAAGTCAGAACATTTAGCTTTGCTTCAAATTTCAAAATGATACAATCTAATGTAGATAAAAAAATGAATCATGCTGCATGTTTGCAGCATCTTTGTTTGGATCGTGATTCAAATACAGCGGTTGCCTCTTATTATAAATGGAAAGAGCACAGACAAAGCTTTAGTTTGTTTATATGAAGAGATTTCTTTTTTTTGTGTAACTTATTTTGTTTTAAAATTTCAATTTAGTCTTGTTATTTGACATTTAATTTCACAAAGAAATGTGCAGCATTTTGTCCAAACAATAATACAAGGACACCTTTTCATTTATAACTGGTCTTAAATCACATTTTGTAAAAAATCGTGAGAAAATCGTATCATGAAATCAATATTGTGAATCGTATCGCATCGTGAGTTGAGTGAATCGTTACATCCCTATCTACCACGTTTACATAGAAAAAACACCAGAAAACAGTGATGGAAATGTTGTTTTGTGTTATGTTTTGTTTTGTGTTATGCCACATGACACAGCTGATGCAGAATCTTCTCGACGTTAACTCTCAAAAAGTAGCTTTCTGTTTGTAGGTGAATATTTACTTCAACAAATTATGTTTGTACTCTGTGTTAAGTATCTAGATACCATCCGTTTGTTTTACTAACTGCCTGACTTCAGATGATTCAATAAGAAATCGATTCAGACTGTTCTGAAACATCTGACTAAAAGAATGATGTGCCCTCTGGTTTTGGATACGTTACCTTAAGGAAAGCCTCTTTCTGCTCCAGATGCTTGCTGATCATGGGGGTGACGTGGTCGGTTTCACAGTTGGGCCCGAGTTTGTCCGCTCCTCCACACCAGTCCTCTTCGCGCTTGTACTCCTGCTCCAGACTCTCCAACACACTGCACACCTACAGCATAGACAGGAAGATGAGACTTCAACTGCCTATTGGCTTTTTAAACTCAATACAGTATGAATTATAAAAGACACGGATGTCATTGGTCAACGAATATTGTTCGTGTAACACAATGTCGACCTGAAAACACACACAGAGAATTCCAACCCAGCAACAGAAATGAATTATGACCCAAAAGTCCTCCCTTCCATGCAAAAGTGGAGAGGGTCAA
Organism: Gymnocypris eckloni scoliostomus; assembly: GCA_027564155.1. Classification (NCBI taxonomy): domain Eukaryota; kingdom Metazoa; phylum Chordata; class Actinopteri; order Cypriniformes; family Cyprinidae; genus Gymnocypris; species Gymnocypris eckloni. The sequence goes on along the minus strand of CM050427.1, from coordinate 22,785,903 downwards.
CTCCGACCCCATCACTAAACGCTCTCGTGCAAAGGTACGGACGGCTCGGGAATGGTTCTGGACACCGTCAAGCCTACATTCCAGAGCATAGTTCAAAACCCCATTTAAAACAAAGCAGGACTTTTTCTCCGTCGGACGGACCAAGGAAAACCAAACTCCTTGCCTTTTTGACACGTATAACCATTGCAACTACACAAAATAAATATATGGATATTTAATGTGTACTTGTTCCCTCATAGGCATGATGTGATGATTTTGAGTGCCAATTATTTAGGACAATGTGGAATTTTAATCATGCTTTAAAGCGGTATAAACTGTGTGTATTATTATGCGGTGTTTGATCTCTAAAGAAAGCTAGACTCAGATGTGATAGACTGTGGTGATGACCGTTAAATTGTAATACCCTGCATAATTATACACGTATAAAGATCCATAAAGTTTATCCTTCCCAAAAGTGATGAGACATCACAGAACTGTTGGTCCACCCAGCAAGCCTGGACATGGGCGGGGCTCCGCCCCATACGAACCATCGGATTCGACAAGCCGCCCGTGGGGAGGAGCAAGTTGGACTGTTGAAAAACAACGCGCCAGTTGCAAATCGCTCTCTCTGAAACATGGCGTGACTCTCTCTGGAACATCTCTCTTTAACATCGCTGGAGCTGCGCTCGTAACTTCTCTGCCTGCTCGCGCTCTTACCTGAACTTTGTCTCGACACCGACTAAACCAACCATCTATTCGAAGGCTAGAAGGCACAACATCAAAGAACAACGAGCTGAACGCCTACGGACGAAAGGAAAGCTTTCTGTGGCGCCACGCGCAGCAGCCACATCTCTCGTGTTTCCACCCGAGAGCACCGGAGACGCATTAACCAACCCACGTGGTTCCCGAGCACAAAGACCAGAGCAACGCATTTGAAGGAAACAAACAACTTCCAACCTGCTTCTTGTCAACAAGCAAGTACACTCTAACTAAATCTATATTGCTGATTGAACTGGTAAAATTGTATCTGAATGCAGTAACAGAGCATTAGGGCATCTGTCGTGATCTTTGCCGTTCAAGTCAAGCGTTGAAATAAGCTAAAAGGGCTAATTTTAATTTTAGGAATTACTTACCAAATCCCTTATGCATGTCTTTGTGTGTATGTATGTTTTGTGTCTATCAGTTAATCCATTTATGTTAGAATAGCAGTATTACGAATAAACCATTTTTCATTTCATAAAGAATTGTCTCTGGAATGTGATTTGAAGTTTTGTTCCTTATTTGCCATAAAGAGAAAGCTACCTAAGCTCGAAGTTGATATGCTGAGGCTAGTGTTCGGTGGACGGTCACTTAATACAGTATAACTAAGTTAAATATTAATATTACTTTTAACCAAGCAATATTTAATATTTAATAACTAATTCCCGGAGCTGAAATAATAGCTCTATATTAAACTGGTAATTTTACTACAAATGGTGGAGGAAAAAAGCTGGCATTATTAAAGAATTAATCTGAAAATCAAACCAGAGACAAAAGGGTATTTCTCAATTTTATCCGGAAAAACTGAGTAAATACAGGAAGAAAGTTATTTGTGGTATTGCATTTCTGGTTTGTGAAACACAGTGTGTGAATGAGAAAGGGTATTTGTTTAACTCGAGTTGTGAGAAGAAACTGCAGTAAATAAGTAAAAGTCGCTCTAAAGCGCATAAAAGAGACAAATGAGCGTGTCCCTCGTTTGAGCTCTGAGTGAAGGCCTGTATAGTTTGATTTGTAAGTGTCGTGTCCCACTTTCAAACTCCGCTATATTTTCAAATCCCCCGGGTGTGGAATGTTTAAAATAGCTTTTTAAATCATTCTCAGCCATTTGATTTCACGAGTGAATTCAAACGCACGGCGCTCAAAGGAAGTGGCCAGTCGTTTTTGAGAAAGGGGAGATTGCGCAATCAGTGTTTGTGTTTATGAGTGCGGTCTAAACAGACAAATATTCGCATAATAGCCCGCTGAGGCTTTGTTGGGTTATAAGTAACCCGGAGATAAATTTATCTCGCCCTAAACGAGTGAGATTATGTGTTGTAAAGATTCAAATCTGACCAATGCTGGACTAATCTGAAGGGTTAGTCTGGAGCACAGTTGTGTCTGTTTTTCTCCTCTCTCTCTCCTACAGGCATTGAGTCGTCATAGCGACCAGTTCAGCCACGTGGAGATTTATATATAAGCTAAACTGAAACAAAGAAGTTTAGCAGCGTAGCAGATGCAATGCGGTAGCATTACGGCTAGTGATTAGCACATAGCATTTAAAGCTTAAATGCAGTGTTTTGGAAATGTGGTTCACAGCTAACACTAATTCTCTCTCTAGTCTCTCATTTAAAAGACTAACACGTTTTAAGTTGGCTGTGTTAATGTTTCCCAATCATCAGTGTTAACAAGTTCACAGGTTGGTTTAATATAACAGCTGAGTAAAGTCTTTTACCTTTTGTGGGACCAGCTTAATAACTGGTGGGTTATTAGAAAATGGTTTAATATACTGTTGATTATATGGTGAGTTTGACCTCATTCAATTATAATGGCTTTTATGATTTTAAAACACATCAATGGATATATTGTTAGGAATTTTTAATTGTTAGTTGAATGTCACAATTGATTACAAATTAATTTTGAATTAATTTCATTTAATGGAATTTTCAATTCCTGCTTCCAGCAACAATAGCATCCATTTATGAACCATAAAACGCCTTATAATTTGACCACTACAATAGAGCCTTAAGTTATCAAGAGGAAATTTTTAATTTTAGTTTACAAGTAGGATACAGATTAGTTATTAATTATTTTATTGTTAATTTTTTTTTGGTGTTAATGACGAGGAATGCTTAAGTTTGGAAATTATTTGAATTACTATTATGGGAATCCAAAACTAGTGATTTAGAAGCTGTAAATTAATTTAATAATTAATTATGAATTCGAAAATTCTAATTACATTTAATAATTAATTACACTTCCTGTTTACATTTTGCAACAATATTGGTTTGTCAACTCAATTGCAGATTGCATTTGTAAATTCTAATCCTAAGTGAATCCTATTAATTTTAATTATAACATCATAAATTTTAATTAGAAACCAAATTCTAATTTTTAATTCCAAATTTCAAACTTAAATACAAGTCGGCTCTATCTGTAGGCCATACTTCATTTCCTTAGGTGAGCTGATTGACTCAAGTAAAGTTAATAATAATTTAATTAAAACAATTTTATTAAATTAAAATTAGTCCTCTTACTTAGGCCTGAGAGTAGATAGTGCTCCCCCTAGTGTTGTGTTGGAGAAGTGACAGTGAAACCACACAGTCAAAATCACTTTTCACCAATCTGGAGCATAAAACGTAACCTTCTAATTAGAAAACCCCAAAGGGAGTTAAGGTTTCCTCAACCTAGGTCAGTTGGTTTATCCTGTAAACAGCCAAACCAACCTAAGCATATAGACTCAACAGCACCACCTTGTGCCAACGTATTAGTTTTAAATCTTGGGAATAAATCTTAATCTCTTTCTTTTCCCTGTTACTAACTTCCAATTTGACTTGTTTGCTTAAGACTTGGCGGAAGATCACGAATAGAGCGAAATGTTACAATTGAACAGATATGTATGTGAAACTTGAGAACTACATTCAAAACTGTTTACCCTTTTACCCTCTATTGTGAAATCCTATTCCCCAGGTTAAAGCAGGTGCAATGAGAAGATAGACATCGGCAAAAGTTTTAACACGCTGACATACGCTGACCAGCGTCGCGGTATAAAATCCTGCCATTAAGGGACAAGTACTGTCATTGCTGTTATTTTCCTCCAAGGAGAAAATTGGAATAGCAATACCAGTCTTATTACAAAGAGAAAATCTAGCCTACAATCCTCTGATTAGAAGCGCCTTCTAAATCAGACTTAACAAAGCGAAACGAAGAAAATCTGCTATTAAAAGAGAGACCTGTTTAGTGCTATTGTCCTTGTGTACCCATTCTGTGTGTGTGTGTTTTCTTTCTCTGCTTCACAGCGGGCTGCCCTTGTGTGTGCCCAATAATTTATCTGCAGAGACTACAATTAGAAGCACCTGCCAGAGGACCACAAACACAGAGACACAATCAACACTAGCATACACTACACTCTGCACATTTACACCCCTGTTTGTTTTGTTTGTGTTTTGTTTTGCTTTGTTTCCTATTCAAGGTCTGTGTCAGTTCGGTCCAAGATCCCCTGACCGCCAGAACATGTCTCACGAAACAGAACATGTCGGTCACTGGGAAGGACTGGAAATGTGGCTAAGTGTTACAATGGGCAGCATACTCCCTAAAGCTGCTGAAACACTCCAACATCAGACACAGAATCAACTAGATGACAGCATCGCAAGCATTATGGGACAAGACCCAAGTCAAAACTACAGTCCCAGAGAATTAGCCAAGATCACCGGTTCTTTAAGCCACATACTCATCGCCACCCTCAAACTGAGCGACAAGCACGCCCGCACAACGCCAGCAGGAGCTGACAAGCGCAACGACGCATAGAGCAGCTGGAACGTGAAGCTCGCAGGTACGACAGGAAGGGACCGATGAGGTGGAGCAGGACACCGAGGAGGAGACCAACAGGCTAAAGAGACTCTAGAAGCTACCAGCCACGAAATGCAGCAGCTCAAAGAGGACTTCGCTGATTGTGCAGACAAGCTACAGTATGCAGAGAAGCTACTGAGAAGGCAAAGACTGACTTCAGGGACAAAACAGCAGAATCAAGGCCCTCGAAGTTCATTTGGCTGAGTCAAGGAATGAGATCAGCCGCCTAACACAACAGCTCGACCGTCACAGAGGAGTCTGAAAGTTTCAAGAGGAACTCAAGCACGCTTACGAACTACGCCATGAGCCGTCAAGGACAGGCGTGCACCAACGGCACCCCCGTCAAGCAGGACTGGATCACCTGTTCATAGACCGACACGTGAACCCGAAGATAGAGGGATGGTGTTAAAACATTCACCAGCGCCGTCGGAAGAACGCTATATCACGACGGAACCAAAAGAATCTGCTGCAGCCAGCCGCAGGTCGGTGCAGCTTGGACCTTAAAGATCTTGACAAGCTCGCCCGAAACAAAAATTCAACCCCAGCTTGCCAAACAGCCAAAATGTCCACGCTTATCTGCAAGATATTGATTTCCATCTGGAAATGCGACCTAACGTTACGGACAAAGATAAACTATACTTACTCGAACGACATCCAGTCCTGAAGTGCGCAGCTTCCTTGACCGGCAGCCTGTTAACACAAAGACTGACTATCAACGGCTTCAAAAGGCCCTAATTAAAGAGTTTGCTGACCCTGAGTCCGATCAAGGCTTAGTGGCTGCCCTGGAGACGAGACAAGGACGCCACGACACTCCTCAAGCTTACTACAGTCGACTCAGACAAGCATATTTTGGAACTCGTAACGAATCTGACATGGAAGAGGAACTGAACTTTAAAACTCTCTTCCTGAGGAACCTTCATCCTGGCATAAGCCACCATCTTGGCGTTCTCGCATGCCCACGAACAATGAACATTCAGCAGTTGCGAGACTTGGTGCAAAAAGCTGCCACGGCAAACAAAAGATGGCCTCAGAAAAGAGCGCAAAACCCCCAGCAGTTCTTGAGTTCAACACTCAACACCAAGAACTGGCGCTGGAGGGCACCCAACGCCAAGACAGGGCTAAGCCACCACACAGGGAGTGGAATGCACCCCCGTCCAACAGAGAACGAGACTCACACGCTGGAACCCGACCTAAACAGAGGTATGACCGATGGGATGGACCACGTGGACGTCAACGCTCACCTGGACGACACTGGGATAAGTCATGGGACCAAGCAAGGCCTCAGGAAAGGCAATGGGAGAGATCGCGGAACCCAAGAGAGCAACGCTCATGGGAATCAATGGAAACTCCAACGGAAAGCGACAGACTCACCCTAAGGCGACCAGCCCAAGGAATCGACGAAGGAATTCACCAAGGTTCCAAAGTGACCAAGCTCCAACTGAGTCCATACAAGAACAAAAACACCACCGCACTTGACTCACAGAAGATGATGGAAATGATGATGAAGGAATTCTTTCAACGAAAAGAGGAAGATAAGAAGTGGGAAAAGAAAGGAAACCCGGATTCAGCCTGACTAGCTGACGGACGAGAAAGCAGCGACAAGACAAACGAACCAGCCACAGAAAACAGCACCGCCTCACCTCAGTCTCAGAGTACAATAAACACGTTAACTTCAGATGGACATGAAGCCCCACCTGAAAATCCAGCAACAGAGTTAAACACTAACTCAACACCCAATACTCCAAATCACAGCAGCGTCCAACAAACACCTGCTGATGAAACTCCAAGTTCCTGAAAGTGCTGTCTCAGTCACCTGCCATCCCTCCGGAGAACACCAGATCAGGTCTGACATCCTAAACGTTTCCTCCCAAACTCCAGCCCCTCAAATGACCAAAACGATGCCCTCACCACAGCAGGTGCATCACATGAAGAGTCCTGGACCTTTCATGCCCTCCCACCCAACCCTACAGTGGCAGCAGTAACCCGCCAGCACGCCACTGGCGAGCACACACCTGCCTCCTCCCACATCTCCCTGTCGCCTCAGTTCGTTGCTGAAGACCTCCTCACCCCTCAACATACGGACTCAGCCATACAGTCCATTGTAGCACACCTGTCCGACCCCTTGGAAAATCCCATTTCCACCTCGGACCTCGAACATCATCCGACCTCCGCGCTCCATTCGATCAAGCACATGCTGCATCTACGAGACGGTGTCCTCACGTATGTCCCTGAGCCATCCACTGCTCCAAGGCTCGTAGTCCCTCATGGCCAAGGGGATGATGTTGACACACGCACACGATGCACCATGCGCAGGACACCACGAGTCAAGGCCACCTATGAAACACTCAAGCAAGTAGCATACTGGCCTGGCATGCAGCAAGGCGTAGCAGAATCGTTAAAGGATGCCTGGTGTGTTGCCAGTTCCAACCGGCAAATCCAAACCACCGAGCACCACTGCAAAGGAAAGGAATGACCTTCCCATGGTCGGACCTCCAAATAGACTGGGTAGGACCCTACCACGGTCGACGCGGGCAACAAATACTTCCTCACCGTGGTCTGCGAATTCACAAAATGGATAGAGTGCCTCCCAGCTCCCAACGATACAGCAGAAACAACAGCCTGTCTGTTATTGAACCATATCTTCTCAAGATTCGGACTGCCTTTAAGGGTCAACTCTGACCGGAACTCACTTCACCGCTGAAATTATGCAAGGACGTATGGAAACTCCTGGGCATACAGGCCAAACTCCACATAAGCCATCACCCAATTTCTTCCGGTCAAGTGGAGCAGGCTAACAGAACAGTGGTCAGCATGTTAAAAAATACGTAGCCACCAATCAAAAGGATTGGGACATTAAACTCCCTCTGGTACTGATGGCGCTCGAGCCACACCCCATCAATCTACCGGAATACCCCGTTCACAATGATGACAGGGAGAAACATGACGCTACCACTACACCTGCTGTACCAACCTGGTGACCTGAACCTCGTCACCGCCTACAACACTCACCAGTACCTGGAAGAGTTACATCAGCACCTGAGAACAACTTTTGCCTTGGCGCAGCAGCTACGGCGAAGTGCGGGCGAAAAAACCTACTACGACCAAAGGCCTCTCACCATGAGCTCAATGTCGGAGATCAAGTGTGGTACTACAGTTTCGCCCGACCAAGGCCGAATGCTCCCCATCACCTGTCAAAGAAGTTCCTACCTCACTGGGCCGGGACCCCATGAGATTGTAGACAAGCTCTCACCTGTTGCCCTATCGAATCAAAATCAGACAAGGCGCAGCGAGCCAGTCCTTGATGGGTCCATCGAAACCAGATAAAGAGGCCCCTGGGCTCTAGCCGACATGGAAAGGGGAAGATCAGACCCACTGACACAGACCGATATACCACCACACCATATGCACCACACAAGCATTAGTATTGATATGTTAGGAAAACATATAGCAACCATGCTTAGACACAACCCATATTCTCTCCTCCACAGCACTGCTAGGACCAATCTAGTAGCGAGAGTTACCCTCATTTTGTTTTTAAATTTTTTTTTTTTTGCTTGATTTTTGATTTTGAATTTTGTCTTAATTTTTTTTTTTTTGGTTTCTTTCCTTCGTGTCTCACTTTGTGTTTTCCTTTCCTCTCTCTCACTTTGAACCCCTTAACCAATCCGTGAATACAGGTCCTGAAATTGAGATTGACTGCCGTCAGTAAAATCGTTGTAATTAAGCTGTGAGAACCGTTGTCAACCGATCGGGGCCACCGCCAAAATCATGAGCGACATGATACGCGATGTAAGTTCCTTGATCGACAACTTAGCCATGAATAGGATTCCGTGCTACGTGATACCTCTTAGCCTTGTTCAAACATCGTAACCCGCCACTGCGGGCCCGTTAGTCTCATCAAACCCATCTCACCCTTTCCCGGTGGCGCCATTCCCTATCGTAGACCCGGAAGCAGGCGATCTGGCGTTTCTTCTCAGTTTGCCCATTATCGATCGAATAATATTTATCGGCTTAAAGATGTTGTGAATGTTGGATTTTGGCAAGGGAACACCTATGTCAAAATCCACACTCCCGAGGTCGTCGCGTATCACGATAGCAACGAACAGTTGTATGCCAAACCTAAAGATGTGTCGCTCACTAAAGACATTCACTTCCTCTGCCCGAGTAAACCCTTCGTGCGCGATAATACAGAGGGCATCTGTGGCTTAGAAGCCATGAGACCCGGCCTAGCTGTCCCGCCTTGACGCAACACCACGTTCTCAGGTTGAGGTAACACAAGCGAAATTGTCGGAAACCGATGGCTGGTGAACACCCCAGCCCGACGGCTACCCTCACATATGATCAACACGACACCGCTACGCGCATTAGTCTGCCTAACCAAAGCGTTATGGATCACAGTCCCTAAGGGCTCGATCCTCCATATTGACGAACTAGCATTGTATCACCTCACCGACGGCAGTATCAGGCGAAATCGAAATCTCACCCTTTTTCAAGCAGCATTCCTTTGTCCTCGATCCAGAATTGGAAGAAAGGATCAAGGAGGAAGGAGCGCAGCTTATTGATCTGACCGGTTGACACAGCTTTAGAAGCTATCGCTCGCCTTCCGCCCGCTGGCGCTCAATTATTCGGTCCTGGTCTGCCGCTGACACGGCGCTTTGTATCTCTACTATAGTAGGATATGTTGTGACTTTGACACTGGCCTTCCTCCTACACAAGCGAGTGAGCGTCGTTCAAGAGTCTCTCAACAAATGCACGTCAGGCATCCCTCGCCTTTTTCGGCGTGGTAATCTCGACCTAGAATCCGAACCGAGAATGTGACCAACCTGATTGAGATCATGCCTATACCGTCTCGTGAAAACCCGACAATTAAACCAGTCAAAATGACCCAATTGTCAACGATGCTAAACAAACTAGCCCTATGTCTTCTCAAGTTTCTCACCTGTGCCTTTCCAAATTACCCTGCACCAGTTTTCAGTCAGTGATAGAGATCTCGTTGGTGTCTTGTGTGTGTCCATTCTCTCTGCCTCTTGTTCCAGTGCCTGAAGATGTTCCATCGGGTACATCTCCACACAAAAGGGGATGTGTAACACAATGTCGACCTGAAAACACACACAGAGAATTCCAACCCAGCAACAGAAATGAATTATGACCCAAAAGTCCTCCCTTCCATGCAAAGTGGAGAGGGTCAACCGACCCCATCACTAAACGCTCTCGTGCAAAGGTGCGGACGGCTCCGGGAATGGTTCTGGACACCGTCAAGCCTACATTCAGAGCATAGTTCAAAACCCCCATTTAAAACAAAGCAGGACTTTTCTCCGTCGGACGGACCAAGGAAAACCAAACTCCTTGCCTTTTTGACACACGTATAACTAATTGCAACTACACAAAATAAATATATGGATATTTAATGTGTACTTGTTCCCTCATAGGCATGATGTGATGATTTTGAGTGCCAATTATTTAGGACAATGTGGGAATTTTAATCATGCTTTAAAGCGGTATAAACTGTAATGTGTGTATTATTATGCGGTGTTTGATCTCTAAAGAAAGCTAGACTCAGATGTGATAGACTGTGGTGATGACCGTTAAATTGTAATACCCTGCATAATTATACACGTATAAAGATCCATAAAGTTTATCCTTCCCAAAAGTGATGAGACATCACAGAACTGTTGGTCCACCCAGCAAGCCTGGACATGGGCGGGCTCCGCCCATATCTGAACCATCGGATTCGACAAGCCGCCCGTGGGGAGGAGCAAGTTGGACTGTTGAAAAACAACGCGCCAGTTGCAAATCGCTCTCTCTGAAACATGGCGTGACTCTCTCTGGAACATCTCTCTTTAACATCGCTGGAGCTGCGCTCGTAACTTCTCTGCCTGCTCGCTCTTACCTGAACTTTGTCTCGACACCGACTAAACCAACCATCTATTCGAAGGCTAGAAGGCACAACATCAAAGAACAACGAGCTGAACGCCTACGGACGAAAGGAAAGCTTTCTGTGGCGCGTCACGCGGCAGCAGCCACATCTCGTGTTTCCACCGAGAGCACCCGGAGACGCATGCGAACCAACCCACGTGGTTCCCGAGCACAAAGACCAGAGCAACGCATTTGGAAACAAACAACTTCCAACCTGCTTCTTGTCAACAAGCAAGTACACTCTAACTAAATCTATATTGCTGATTGAACTGGTAAAATTGTATCTGAATGCAGTAACAGAGCATTAGGGCATCTGTCGTGATCTTTGCCGTTCAAGTCAAGCGTTGAAATAGCTAAAAGGGCTAATTTTAATTTTAGGAATTACTTACCAAATCCCTTATGCATGTCTTTGTGTGTATGTATGTTTTGTGTCTATCAGTTAATCCATTTATGTTAGAATAGCAGTATTACGAATAAACCATTTTCATTTCATAAAATTGTCTCTGGAATGTGATTTGAAGTTTTGTTCCTTATTTGCCATAAAGAGAAAGCTACCTAAGCTCGAAGTTGATATGCTGAGGCTAGTGTTCGGTGGACGGTCACTTAATACAGTATAACTAAGTTAAATATTAATATTACTTTTAACCAAGCAATATTTAATATTTAATAACTAATTCCCGGAGCTGAAATAATAGCTCTATATTAAACTGGTAATTTTACTACATTCGCTTAAATGCAAACAATATGATGTGATGTGATGTGACAACTTGTGTCACAACATCAGTCACACAAATCCTTCTACAGACCTGTTCGGAGGTCTTATAGAAGGCCACAGACGCATTGACCAGCTTGAGCCGGTCTTCCATTTTCAGCATGAGCTGCTGCCAGTGGGAGGCCACGTTCTCAGCGCAGTCTCGGATCATGTCCATGTCGTAATGATTAGCCTGCAGCAGGACCTCGGCTTTCTGCTGGACCTGTAGGGCACTTTGATGGGTTTTCTATTGAGAAGAATAGAAGATATGTCAGATAAGACACACAAAGACAAGTAATAAAATAGCAGGCCTAAATGGACAAAGATTAAAAAAAGATAGAGGGGCAGGAGTCAGATGGCTTAAGACAACAGACGGTGAGATACGACTGATAGTTCATTATTCGTACACAAAGTGTGCTTTACAGATTCTATCTGTAATCCATCCCTGTATTCCATCCCTCAGTATTCAGTACAGAAATGGCAAGAACGGGAGTCTGATGGGAGGAGGAAATGAGAAGGCTCGTTTCATAGGCAGTCTTTGTGCCTTCAGGTTCCCAATAGTGATACAGTGACAGCGGATCTGATGTTATCCTGGTTCTTAATTAAAAGAGGGGAAGTGGAGAGCAAACAGACTGTCTGAGCAGGAGCACATGAAACAGAGGAAAGCTCAGGCCATGTCAGGATCATCTATGAGCTGCAGCTGCAGATAAATGGCCAACTAAAGCATCAATCAATATGTTCAGACATTATAAGGTTTCATGTTGCAGTGTGCATGTGTTTCTTCAACCACATGCTTAAGTACAAGTGGTTGATTTTTTACTAAATAAGATTGAACTTTTATATTAAGGTCACATTAAAACCTACACCATGCCTTCAGTTATTTTTGGAATTTTTCAAATACCTTTTACAGTATATACAGTGGGGCAAAAAAGTATTTAGTCAGCCACCAATTGTGCAAGTTCTCCCACTTAAAAAGATGAGAGAGGCCTGTAATTTTCATCATAGGTATACCTCAACTATGAGAGACAAAATAAAAGAAAATCCAGAAAATCACATTGTAGGATTTTTAAAGAATTGATTTGCTAATTATGGTGGAAAATAAGTATTTGGTCAATAACTAAATTTCAGCTCAATACTTTGTTATATACCCTTTGTTGGCAATGACAGAGGTCAAACGTTTTCTGTAAGTCTTCACAAGGTTTTCACACACTGTTACTGGTATTTTGGCCCATTCCTCCATGCAGATCTCCTCTAGAGCAGTGATGTTTTGGGGCTGTCGCTGGGCAGCGGACTTTCAACTCCTCCAAAGATTTTCTATGGGGTTGAGCTCTGGAGACTGGCTAGGCCACTCCAGGACCTTGAAATGCTTCTTCTGAAGCCACTCCTTCGTTGCCAGGCGGTGTGTTTGGGATCATTGTCATGCTGAAAGACCCAGCCACGTTTCATCTTCAATGCCCTTGCTGATGGAAGGAGGTTTTCCTCAAAATCTCACGATACATGGCCCCATTCATTCTTTCCTTTACACAGATCAGTCGTCCTGGTCCCTTTGCAGAAAAACAGCCCCAAAGCATGATGTTTCCACCCCATGCTTCACAGTAGGTATGGTGTTCTTTGGATGCAACTCAGCATTCTTTCTCCTCCAAACACGACAAGTTGAGTTTTACCAAAAGTTATATTTTGGTTTCATCTGACCATATGACATTCTCCCAATCCTCTTCTGGATCATCCAAATGCTCTCTAGCAAACTTCAGACGGGCTTGGACATGTACTGGCTTAAGCAGGGGACACGTCTGGCACTGCAGGATTTGAGTCCCTGGCGGCGCAGTGTGTTACTGATGGTAGCCTTTGTTACTTTGGTCCCAGTTCTCTGCAGGTCATTCACTAGGTCCCCCCAAGGGGTGAGATCTTGCGTGGAGCCCCAGATCGAGGGAGATTATCAGTGGTCTTGTATGTCTTCCATTTTCTAATAATTGCTCCCACAGTTGATTTCTTCACACCAAGCTGCTTACCTATTGCAGATTCAGTCTTCCCAGCCTGGTGCAGGTCTACAATTTTGTTTCTGGTGTCCTTTGACAGCTCTTTGGTCTTGGCCATAGTGGAGTTTGGAGTGTGACTGTTTGAGGTTGTGGACAGATGTCTTTTATACTGATAACGAGTTCAAACAGATGCCATTAATACAGGTAACGAGTGGAGGACAGAGAAGCCTCTTAAAGAAGAAGTTACAGGTCTGTGAGCAATCTTGCTTGTTTGTAGGTGACCAAATACTTATTTTCCACCATAATTTGCAAATAAATTCTTTAAAAATCCTACAATGTGATTTTCTGGATTTTTTTTCTTATTTTGTCTCTCATAGTTGAGGTATACCTATGATGAAAATTACAGGCCTCTCTCATCTTTTTAAGTGGGAGAACTTGCACAATTGGTGGCTGACTAAATACTTTTTTGCCCCACTGTAAATGTATGGGGTCTCACCAAGTCTGCACTAATTTGATCAAAAATACAGCAATGCACTTTGTACAATACTGACAAAAACTAAGAAAAGAGGTCACTTTAAATATCACATAATCTCCTAAGAATGTGTCCTTTCCAATCAAGCAATAATTTGTGTCAAACCATTAAAATAAACTTCTTTAATTGTATTTAAGGCACATAAATTCAGGAATGAAATGAGCCTTAGCAAGACAAAGAACACAGCTCTTTTATTTCAGAAATGCATGAAATATTATTTGCACCAAATAATGTTGGTACTTAAATCAATTGACGTGGTGGAAATTACATTTGTTGGTTCAGAAAAAAAGGCAAAAAGACTTTATAGTGACTTTTGGTCATTATTAATGGGCAAATTAAAAAGTAGTTAGAGTGAAAACTGAGTTTATGTTTTGCAGCCTACAGGTAAAATTGCCCTTAGTTTAAAAAAACATCTGTGTGCTTATGTGGGAGCATGCTAGCGCTAATACATGTTGACAATAATTATGGTTTGAACTATTATAATAACAGTAATGAGCCTATTGCAAGAAACAGGCAAGGAAATGTTGAAAAGATTTGAACCAAAATATGAGGAGCACTGACCTCGATAGCATGCTGGAACTGCTCATGCTCTCTCTGTAGTTGCTCAGCTTCTTGAAGTGAACTGGCCGTAATCAGACCTGCATTCAGCATTGACTCGCCATTACGGATCCAACCCAGAACCTGCAAGAAGTGAAGAGATTAACAAACACAAATCGACACAAATTGTTATAAACCGTGAATAAAGTATATATTGAGGAGTATGTAGTAAGCTTCCTTTCTGAACATAGCCTGTGCATTACCTGTTTGACTTCAGCCTGTAGGTGGCGCAGTTGCACACACTGCTCCAGGTGTCTGCGGTGCTGCTCTGCGGCCACGTCCAGCTCTTGTTGTTTCTCATGTAGAAACTCCAGCAGATCCTGTACACGGGTGGCCATGTCCACATCACGGTCACACAGCAACTCAACACCTGGAAAACATGAAGAAATGCCACATTCTCAGCTCTCATTTTATTCACGAACAATCATGAACCTACTGGACTGCAAACTTTTGCTTTAAGACTGAAGTGCTACAGATGATATTGTAACTGTCATTTCCTATGACAGTGAGAGCAAGATTACAATCCAACATCTACATCTTTAGAGACTGGTCCAAACACCCACTCAGTCATCATGTCTGTGCAGAGACCGAATTCAGTGAACAAGCTCAGTCGGATATATAACCTTACATAACGTAATACACATGATACTGCCCCACATATTTATTATTTTGGTATATATTAGCTCAGTTTTCTCTATCTGTACCTTGACCAATAATTTCTCTATTTGCAACTCAACACAATGCTTTTATTTGAGTTTCTCAATACTAATCTGCTTCATAGACAGAGTAAAGTTAAAACGATGAACAAAAACAACATTGTTAATTGAGAATGTAACTTGTTCACCAAGGCTGGATTTATCAGATGAAAATAAACAGTAAAAAAGTAATAAATAAAAAAAAACCTATTTTAAGGTGTCCATAATACAGAGTAATTATCTAGTTAAAGGGATATTTTATCAAAATTATTCTATCATCATTTACTCACCCTCAAGTTGTTCCAAACCTATATGAATTTCTTTGTTCTGCCAAACACAATAGAATATATTTTGAAGAAAGTTTGCAACCAGGATTTTTTGGGGCACCATTGACTTCCATAGTAGGAAATATAAAATACTATGGAAGTCAATGGTCCCCCAGAAGTTCTATGTTTCCCACATTCTTCAGAATGTCTTCCTATGTGTTCTGCAGAACAAAGACATTATAAAGGCTTAGAACTACTCAAGGGTGAGTAAATGATGACAGAATTTTCACTTTTGGGTGAACTATCCCTTTAAGTACTTAGTAGTAGCCGTTGTACTTGCATGACACAAAATGTACTTACCATGTAAGTTATGGAATAGCCTGGACTTACAGTTTGTAATTATGTACATGTAATAGGCAGCTACTGTTACACATATTTTTTTATTTTTATTTATTTATTTAGTCATTTAGCAGACCTAGTCTGTTACACAGCTACTTATGTAACCAAAAGATTGTTACATATGTGTTGCAGACTTTATACAACGTAATTGTAAAAGTACACAGACATAAGCTACTTAAAATAAAGTGTATCAAGATTGTACTTAAGTGTATCTATACTATGCACCTTAGTTTGATTTAACCCACCAGTACACCGCTCATGTAATACCTAATTACATTACAATTACATAATATTACACAGATTTAAGCTACTTAAAATAAAGTGTATCCAGATTGTACTTATGCGTAATAGCTGTGTAACAGACTCGATCTTTTACATATGTGTAACAGTATTTGTCTATTAGATCTACATAATTATAAATTGCAGTTCTGCAGCAAAGCAATGATATATCGCATCATTATCTAGTCTTGTGTAAACTACATATAGCTAAAGCTGTAAATTCAACTCCTTGTTACAAGTATCATATAACCATCACTTCTACCACAAAAGACTGCTTCGTAAGTAATCTTCCTGATTTATCTCAATTCCTCAGCATATCCAACAGCGCAGACAAATTTGATGATGTAACAGAAAATATGGATTCTCTTTTCTAGCACTTTAGATACGGTTGCTCCTTTGCACTTAAGGAAGATTAAGGAAAAGAGTCCAACATCGTGGTATAATGAGCACACTCGCGACCTAAAGAGAGCAACCCGGAAAATGGAGCACAGCTGGAGGAAAACTAAACTAGAGGTATTTCGTATGGCTTGGCAGGAAAGTATCCTATCCTACAGAAAAGCATTACAAACTGCTAAATCTGATTACTTTTTGTCTTTTTTAGAAGAAAACAAACATAATCCCAGGTATTTATTCAATACAGTGGCAAAATTAACAAAAAATAAAGCATGAACAGGTGTTGACATTTCCCAACAGCACAGCAGTAATAACTTTATTAACTATTTTACTTCCAAAATCGATACTATTAGAGCTCAAATTGTAACCATGCAGCCGTCAGCTACAGTATCACATCAAATAGTGCAGTGTAGATCCCCTGAGGAACAATTCCACTCATTCTCTACTAAAAGAGGAAGAATAGTATAAATTTGTTAAATCAGCTAAACCAAAACATGTATGTTAGACCCTATTCCATCTAAACTACTAAAAGAGGTGCTTCCAGAAGTCATAGATCCTCTTTTGGCTATTATTAATTAGTCATTGTCATTAGGATATGTCCCCAAAACCTTTAAATTGGCTGGTATTAAGCCTCTCATTAACAAAACACACCTTGACCACAAAGGTATAGTTAACTACAGACCGATCTCGAATCTAGAAAAGGTAGTATCCTCACAATTATATTCCTTCTTAGAGAAAAAATTATACCTGTGAGGATTTCCAGTCAGGATTTAGACAATCTCATATTACTGAGACTGCTCTCATCAGAGTGACAAATGACCTGCTCTTATCATCTGATCGTGGTTGTATCTCTCTATTAGTGCTACTGGATCTTAACGCTGCGTTCGACACTATCGATCACAACATTCTTTTGAATAGACTAGAAAACTTTGTTGGCATTAGTGGAAGTGCATTAGCATGGTCCAAATCATACTTATCTGACCGCCATCAATTCGTAGCAGCGAATGAAGAGATATCATATTGATCACAAGTGCAGTATGGAGTACCTCAAGGCTCAGTACTAGGGCCATTACTTTTCATGCTTTACATGTTACCCTTGGAAAATATCATCAGGAAACACGGGGCTAGCTTTCACTGTTATGCTGATGCTACTCAACTCTATATTTCTTCGCGGCCCGGTGAAAGACACCAAATTGAGAAACTTATGGAATGCATAGTTGATATAAAAAACAGGATGGCGAGTAATTTCTTACTGCTAAATTCTGAAAAAAACAGAGGTGTTAATTATCGGACCTACCCCCCCCCCAGTAATGACCTGCTCTGTCGATTCGTCGTCATCAGTCAGGAACCTAGTTGTGCTATTTGATATCAATCTCTCATTTGACAGCCACGTTTCTAGCATTTGTAAAACTGCATTTTTTCATCTTAAAAATCTAAACTGAGATCTATGCTCTCAATGTGAAATGCAGAAATGTTAATTCATGCATTTATGACCTCAAGGTTAGATTATTATAATGCTTTATTGGGTGGTTGTTCTGCATGCTTAATAAACAAACTACTGATGGTTCGAAATGCAGCAGCTAGAGATTTCTTAGTAGAACTAGGAAGTATGACCACATTAGCCCGGTTCTGTCAACACTGTACTGGCTCCCTATTAAACATCTTATCGATTTTAAAATCTTGTTAGTTACTTAAAAAGCCCTGAATGATTTAGGTCCTCAGTACTTGAGCGAGCTCTTATCTCATTAAAGTCCTCCATGTCTGCTGCGTTCTCAAAACTCTGGCCATTTGATAATACCTAGAATATCAAAATCAACTGGGGGCCGCAGATCCTTTTCCTATTTAGCGTCCAAACTCTGGAACAATATACCTAACACTGTTCAGGAGGCAGACACACTCTGTCGGTTTAAATCTAGATTAAATACCCATCTCTTTAAACCTGGCGTACACATAGCACACTAATACACTTCTAATATTCAAATCCGTTAAAGGATTGTTAGGCTGCATTAATTAGGTCAACCAGCACCGGGAACACTTCCCATAACACACGATGTACTTGTTACATCGTAAGAAGATTGACATCTACACTAATATTAGTCTGTTTCTTTCTTATTCCGAGGTCACCGTAGCCACCAGATCCAGTCCGTATCCGGATCAGATGATGGATCAGCACCTAGAGACGAACTCTACAGCCCTGAACATCGGTTGAGACCAGGACACATAGATGAGCCCTAGAAACAGATCCCAAGTGAGGAGCCCATCACTTAGACAGTCATTGGAAAAATACCACAGGAACCAGTTGCTCTTACAATCTGACTTTGCTGCAGTTGGAACAAACTGCTGGTTCATCTGGCCAGAGGAGAACTGGTCCCCGGACTGAGCCTGGTTTCTCCTAAGGTATTTTTCTCCATTCTGTCACCGATGGCATTTTGGTTCCTTGCCGCTGTCGCCTCTGGCTTGCTTAACTGGGGACACTTCATTTCCAGCACAATCATCGACTTGATTGCACAGATACTATTTAAACTGAACTGCATGATGCCATCACTGAATTCAATAATGAAATGCCTTCAACTGAACATTGAGTGTTTAATTTTGTCATTTTACATTATTGACACACTATGTTGCTATTTTGGTATTGTGCAGTTGCTTTGACAATTTGTATTGTTAAAAGCACTATATAAATAAAGGTGACTTGACTTTACAAACTGTAAGTACAGGCTGTTCCATAACTTAGTTACATTTTGTTTAATGTAGGTATAAAGGCTACTACTAAGTACTTAAGTAATTACTGTATTATGACACGTTAAAATAAAGTGTTACCAAAAAAAAAGTAATATTGCAAAATAAAAGAACAGCATTTATATGAAATGCAAATGTTTTGTAACATTACAAATGTCACTTTTGATTAATGTTATCCATCCTTGCTGAAAAAAAAAGTATTAATTTCATCCCAAAAAACAAAATAAATACATTACTAACCCCAAACTCAAAGTGAAAGTAGCTATTATGTATATATACACTGAAAAGCCCATATTGGCACGTTTGACTCACCAGATGCCTGCACCTCGTTGACGTACTGCAGCAGTTCCTGGCCCTGGTGGATGACGTGGAAGGCGAGGTTGTTCATGGTCAGGGCTTTATCAGCGTGGTGCTGCAGTCTCTGTTCAGCCAGCGTCAGGTCCTCTGTGTCAAAGTCATTCCTCTGCTGTGACAGCTCCTCATTCCATGAGTCCAGATCTGAGATAATCTGAAAAATAAGATAGAACATATGAGTGCAGTCAGAGAGTCACAAATGCCATTACTAATGCGAGATCACCCAGGACAAGAAACAAAGTGACTTGTCTTGACTTGCTCTTATATGTTTAGAGCAATGTGTGTAAATTCCTCCATCAATTTATAAACTCTGAGTGCGTGTTTCTGTAAGCGTGCAAACTGAAGAAAGAGAGTAATTACTTTTGGGTGCAGATCATCCTTGAAGACTGCTGCTTATTAATTGCTAGTAAATCATATTAGACATTAGGGAGTCACAAACAGTGTGCTAATGAGAATATTGCCCTAGTTTAAGGAACAGTCCTCTCAAAATGAGGATTCTGTAATTATTTACTCTCATTATTTCCAACCCTGTTAAGACAACTACTGTGGAACAGAAAAGTACTGGCCGCTATTTCCCATACAATGAAAATGAATTTTAGTGGATTTGAGAAACCTCAAAACTAAATCATACAGGTTTGGAATGACATGAGGGTGAGTAAATGATGATGGAATTGACATTTCTCAGTGAATTATGTCTTTAAACACACACTGGTTCCCCCACAAACACTTGATCAAGTATACAGTGAACTCACATCAATGGCATCCCTCTCAAAGATCCTGAGCTGAAGGAAAAGCTCCAGTTTGATCTTTCTCTCCTGAAAGAGCTCCTCCATCTGAGCCTGAGCCTCATCCAGCTGCTGCAGGACACTCTCGATGTGGTTGATGGAGCTGTTGTGAGGGGTCTTATTGCTGGAGATGGCCGAGTCTCTGCAGGAAAGACAGTGCAAGAGCCGTTACAGCAAATGTAAATTTGTTCTGGTGTGTGCAAGAGATACAGGAAGAAACACATTTACTTCTTTCAATAATGTCCTTTGAGAAAGTCAAAGCTGTAATAAATGTTAGGAATTTTCAAGCCCAAGTCTTATGGAATTTTAGCAATTTTTGCTGTTTTCTCTGTTTGTACTTTGTTTACACAGGCACAATGCTTATATTTGGATTTCCTGACTCGTATCTCCTTCAAGGATTGAGTGGGGTCAAAACAAGGAATCTCAAGAATCAGTCAGGATCAAAAATTAAATAGGTTTTCAAATGGAAAATCGATTGTAAATGAAACAATTGCAAAGGCTTATTTTTTGTCACATCTACAATCAATTTTCTTTTTGAGATTCTATTATGTAATCTAAAGTAATTTGATTCAACATATTTTTCCCATCAAAAACTGTTTTGATGTAAATGCATAACAAAATTCATAGATACTAGGGATGTGACGAGATCTCATGGCACGTGATCTCGCAAGATCCGACTGGTCTCACGAGAACGTGAAGATATCCTTGCAAAACATTTAGCAGTGTTTACATTAGAGCTGCACCATTATTCATAAAAAAATGCGATCTTGCTTTAAACACTCATGCAATCTTTTTCCTGAATAACAACGATTCAGCTATGTCTATTGCAACTGTTTCACATCGCGAGTGTCAGTGGATCGTGAAACGTTTTGTCGCTGCCCATGTAAATGAATCAGAGGGTCGGCCATCATCACGCTTCCGATGTGAACACTGTCATTCATTGATATGGACGGCGACAAAACACACGCTGCTCATGCTCCACTGACGATGTGAAACGGGTGTTAAAGACATTCAAATCTGCATTCATGCTGCTGCTGGTACAGAAAGAGCAACACAAACAGTCTTTTCAACCACACATCATTATTTCTGTGTTACAGACATTGAAATAACAGAAGTACTAGGGATGCACCGAATGTTCAGCAACTGAAATTGTGGCCGAATAACCGAGAAGACCAAATAAATTGTACTGAACAATGACGTGACACGATCAAATAGTGGCGTGCACTAATGCAGCAAACGTGTCTGCAGTGTGGATATATTTAAAACTGTAAGAGAAATACGCAAAACTCATTACAAGCACGAAGCACTAACTGGGAAGACTGGACACTGCGAGACTGTTTAGCACTGCATCTCATGTCTCCGATGAGAAGAGGAAGGGTGGATGATGTTGACTTCTGTATGATGACTGAAATCGCAAAATGGCCTCAAACGATTAGTAAATAAACTGCAGAATGTTATGTTTTCTAATACATGCACAAATAGCATGTAAGTTATTCAAAAAGCACTGCACAAGCTCGTGGCACCAGGGTTCAAAATCCAAAGATTTTTATTATTTTTTTTTAAAGGTGTGTGCCAATGCGATACGTGCGACAAACATATTTCCAAACTCGTCAGAATCATTTATAAATCTGCTGTCAACAAAAAGAAGCACTGAGGTCTTCCTGCAGGTTTCTGCCAAAATAAAAGCGCCATCAACATTCATAAATGTTAGTATTGTAGTGTTAATGTTGTTCTGTAAAATTAAATGGTAAGACAGTAATAATGATAATAATTACTCTACAACAGCTCTATTAATACATTTATTATAACATTCACACAGTGTTCAAATTGGGATCTGTAATATATTCTAATGTTTAAAATAAGTCTCTTCTCAGCAAGGCTGCATTTATTTGTACATAAAAAAATACATGCTTGATTCAAGAAGGGGTCTTAAAAATGGCCAAAAATTGTGCTTTGTTGGTATATAATGTCTGATAGAATGTTAAAAAATATTCAGTGTTAAGTAAATCTTTTTAAATAGTTGTTTTGTAATTGATTGTTCCTGTGGCTCAGTGGTAGAGCATTGCGTTAGCAGGGCAAAAGGTTGTGGGTTCAATTCCTGGGAACACACATACTGATAAAAAAATGTATAACCTGAATGTATTGTAAGTTGCTTTGGATAAAAGCGTCTGCTAAATGCATAAATGCAAATTATTGTTTAAGTTGAAAAGCAGGACAAAACAGTAAAAAGCACTTTTTGGCTATTTAATTTATGCAATGGTAAAAAAATCTCTAAATAGGCCTACATGGCGGGAAAAATGTGAAAAACCGTGTTCGGCCTCGGCTCAGTGTTTCATTTTGTTCGGCTTCAGTTTCGGCCAAGAATTTTCATCTCGGTGCATCCCTAAGAAGTACTGAGATAAAAGTTTATAGTTTGGGTATAAACACTTACAGTAGCGATCAAATAGTAGCGAGTATAAGTACTCTACAGTAGCGATCAAAACGAAAATATCTTAACACTTGTAATGTTAACGACAACTCATTTAAAAAGTATTTGTCATTGAATCATTCATTCAGGAGATTCCAATAGTTTAAGTCTTTATGAAGTGAGACACTGATTCCTTCATTGAATTTTTATTTTGTTCAAATTAATATATATATTTTTAAAAGACTTAAGCAATATTTTTAAGCATATATATTTTTAAAAGACTTGTTTAGTTTTCTAATCTTTTTTTCAGAATCGTGATCTCCAATTTATATCCCAAAAATTGTGATTCTCAATTTATCCAGAATCGTGCAGCTCTAGTTTACATGTTGTTTTGTTATTACTTCATAAAGTACAAGTTGATTTCAAAATGCACCTACGTTTTTTTGCATTGTGTTTTTCAGTTGAATAAAATAAAAAATGTCCCTAAATATTTCATCATTGAGGATAAAAAAAAAAAGAAATCTAAAAGTCTCGTCTCGTTCTCGTGAACTCAGTCTTGTCTTGTGGTATAAGTGGCTTGTCACACCCCTAATAGATATTAACTTAGATGACATCAGTTAATCAAAATAGTCTTATTTCAGACATAGGAAACAAAGTTTTTGCATTGCTGGTAAAAAAGGGGCTAATTGGGTTTTAAAAGCAAACTTTTGTTTCATTGTGCAGCTCTTGTCTCTGTGGGAAATAAGTTTATGATCAGCAGAATATTGAACCTAAAACTAACGAAAACCAACTAAATATTAGGGCGTGAAAGAGGATGTGACTTCAGGCTTGAAATTTAAATGTAATAAAACAAAAATCCAGCACTAATGAGATTAAAAATTCATTAAAAAATTGAAATTATATGGCCCTAAAAGCATAATCTGCGAATGGGAGAGAAGATTACAAGCCCATTGGAAAGATAATATGTAAAATATGCAACATTATCCTATTTTCATTAAAAAGGTTAATTATCAGGGACAGCTTTAGTAATAATTGTACAAGAGGGTGAGGGTGGGGGGAAAATATGAGGAAGCAACAGTTTCAAATTAGTCTGGAAGGGATGGAAAAACACGGAAGAGTCCTTTCATCCCGTCTCAAAGGATACAAGCGGGTTAACTCTGATTATACTTTATTAAAAACAAATGGCGTAATAAAGTAAAATCACAGTTATCGGGGGAATAAAGGCCCTTGCTTTAATTGATGCTTCAATGCTGGATCGCTGCAGAAATTCTGTTCCCATGGTGATGTGCTTTTATCATACTGCAAGGCTTGTGTGACTGAGTGGACTTCATATGGAATAACAGAATAATTAACACTTTCATCACCGATTCACAACCGTAAAACAAGCAGAGTTTTGAGATTGATTAGACAAATACTATGATGACAGTCTTAAGTCTGTAATGTGAGTAACTGAGTGTGATACTGTGAGTTGGAGTTGTAAGTGCGTAATGTCTCTGCGGTGTGGGCATTCTGTGTGTTGGTGTGTGCTGGGGACCTTTCTGTTTGTACCTCTGGGCTCTTGGCGTTTAAGTGTTACCTCTGCATAATTAACTGGGCGGTTATGAAAGCAGGATTATGTAAGACACTAGAGAAAGAGAGAATAGTAGAGCGAGAGAGAGAGAGACAGTGCCCATGGAGGGATAGCCATCCTCAAAATCACATGTGTAGAGAGAGCAAATTTGCAAGCGGAGGAGGAGAATTAAGCCACACGTTTTCATCTGCATTTCTTTCAAAAAAAACAATTTAAAAAAATTTAGTAACAGAAATGCTGTGTGACTGTTAATCTGACAGGTCAAACGGCATCAGCTATTAAAAGTTGAATGCATAAAATAAACGTTACAATATAATTTCATATATAAAACATTACAAATGTAAAACAAATTACATTTGTAAAATTATAAATTAATATTCTAATAACTGGTGCATGTGGATCAACTAATGAAACTAAGGGTGTATTCACACCTGTCTTGTTTGGTTCGACTGAATCAAATTAAGTTCGTTTCCCCCCTTGATGTGGATCTTTTGGGCAGGTGTGAATACAGAAATCGCACTCAGGTGCACACCAAACATTTCTTAAAGATGAATTGCACCAGTTATTATATGAAACTAGAATGTACTAATTCATATAATTTCATATACAACATAAAACAGAATATTTATTAAAACAATTATTTTATTTAATATAAGTAATAAAATTTATCTTTTAATGTAATTATTTTTTTTGACAGTAATAATAATAATAATCTCTTTTGTGTTGTGGTTAAATCACACTTTTCTGGCCCACATCAAACAAACTCCAAACATATTACATATTCAAAACATGCAGATATGTTTCCTCAAAACTCTAACCCATTATTATAAAATTACTATCATTATGTAATGAAAATAAGTAATTTGGGATGCATCAAACCATTCCTCATTCCCTGAATATCTTGTTATTTTGCAGTATTGTGCAGCCCACTGCAGTAGTGCTGGTAATCAGGGATTCAGAGTTATACAGATTGTGGCAGAGCTGAACACGTGAGAGGGGCTGGAAGCAGAGCAGTGAGTTTGCCCTGAGGGGGCTGAGAGGCTCCACTCCAAACAGCCTCTGGTGCTCTCTCCTTCACCTGCTTAACTTTCTGTTGAAGCATCCAGCTTTACTGAATCTCAGCCTTCACGTTCCTCTCCTGCTGCAGCTCTTCCCACATGCAGATTAAACAGGCAACCAACTGTCAACACTAGCACTGGGCATCAAGTCTCAGCCAAATGATGCAAATTTACAGCTGCACAGTCACTCACCATGTTACAGTAAAGTAAAGTGAGTGCAGTTTTCCAAATGCAAAGTGGATGATGGCAGATGGGGCCAAATGAGATCTTGAACCATACAAAGGTTTGGTCAAGTGAGGATGACTAATGTTTGATCAAGTACAAACACAATGCTGAATAGAATTTCGATTCCACTTGAGAATTCCATTAAAGGGGACATCAGATGCAAAATGTATTTTTACACAGTGTTTGAACACAAATGTGTTTTGGCAGTGTGTGTACACAACCACCCTATAATGATAAAATTTTTTATCCTGATCAAGCCGTTCACAGATTCTTGACAGAGTGAAATCACACAGGCCCAGGCCGGTCCCACCACTGTAGACAGACATTGATGTTTCAACATAGACCTGCCCTGAGGGAGCTATCAACAGTATGCCACTGTTTAGATGCTAGAGCTTGCACAGGTTGCACCTGTTGGCCCTGTTTGAAATTGTTTAATTTGTATGTTCGTTCTATTTATTTATTTGTGCTATTTACACAATGTTTAAGTTTCTTCAAGTTATTAGGTGTCCAGGTACAGAAACCGAATAATCAAATGTAAAATAGCACTGCATAGTCTTTAGGGCTGTCGCGATTCGTCGTGACTAGTCGATTTAAAAAAAATCGTCAACTTCATTTTCTCGCTTCGACTAATCGGAAAAATGACGGAAGTGGCGCATTTCACAGACGTGAATCCATAAAACATATCATTAGACTGTTTTCCAAGGCTGCATGATATAT